>WAAD01005493.1:13201-102961 GCA_013389945.1 Fregata magnificens
AGCCCGGGGGCGGCTGAAAAACCAAGGTCTGCGCCGGATTTCGTCTGCGGCAGCGTCCCGGGAGGAACCGGGGAGGTGGGAGCCCCCGGCATCAGCAGCGCTGCAAGCCCGCAGCTTTTGTCCCTGTGAGCCCCTACCGTTAGCCTTCCCTCTGCGGGGACCGCGGGGGAACGCGCACACCCCGGTGTTCCCGAGCCGAGCCTCGTCGTGAGCCTGCGAAAGTTCAAGGTGAGGAGGAAGCGGTGCGTCGGGATGGCGCCTTCCAGCCTGACGCTCCTTTGCGCCGGCTCTGGGCAGCCCAACCAAAAACCCTCAACTCCCAGACTAAAGGTCTAAAGACTAAAACACCAGGTCTCTGTGTAGCTTTTCAGTCTGCGCGACCAAAATAGGAACCGTGAGGGTACCCCAAAAAAAAGCAACCAAAAGAGGATCTTTGTCTACCTGAGCTACAGCTTCACTTAATATCGAATTTTCAGCCGACAAAGCTTTTCCCCGGTTCCTGGTCAACAGTAACACGAAACGAGGTGCCCCTTTCCCTGCTAACCGGAGAAAGGCAAGGTTAATTTTAAGCTGGGACACGAAGAGCACTGCTGTCACAGCTGGAGGTCACAGTGGTTGCAGCCAGTCAACTGCAAATATAAAAGCAGGACCCTGGTGTCATCGCCGTGCAATCTCAAGAGCAGGTCTGAGCCTGTCCTGGAGCCCAAATTCACTTCATATCCAAACTATTTGGACACCAGCCCATGCTCCAACACAGGCTGATGGAACATGCCTGGGAGTATGGAAATTTATTTTTGCTCTGCCCTTTAGCATAAGCAAACTTGCAAGTCCCTAATGCAGAGTAGCGAGGCGAGGGCAGGGACATGCATGCTTAAATTAAGTTCATTACCAGGTACTAAATGAGGCCTTATGCAATGCCGTGGAGCTCATGTAGGCAGGTAACTGGCTACGTTCTCCTTCCTAGAAGGATGACCTCTCCCTCCTGCCCCTTCCCACTGAGGGAAAGAAAGAAATATCAATTCTTCTATTAGCTGCCACCTACTTTGCTCTCCTAGATGTTAGGTATAAATCCCAGGCATAATATATCTTTACCTCTTAGTGAACCTACACAATCTTCTGATGTCAGGATATTCCTCCTTTTGCCTCCTTAGGTCCTGCCGGGGAAGCGTACGCAGCCTTGTGCTCTTTGCCGTAGCTGACGGTGCTCCTTCACTGAAACCATTAGAAGAGCAGCATTTGCTTAAGACTCCAGGATTGATCCTCTCTGGAGCAAACCAGTCTCATATTTTCATAGGCTAAACAAGCCCCGCTTTTCCCCCGGGTCAGGTAAATTGCAGCTTTGCAAAACAGTTAGAATTACTAATTAAAAGGCTAAGTTTCTGAAAATAGACTGAAAATGTCAATTGATTTTGGTATGTAAATTTTTTTCACAAAGATCTTAGAAAACTGAAACCTTCAACCATTTTCCTGCTGAGCTAAAATTCAGAACTGCTTAACAGATTTAATTAGAAGTGAGACCATTCAGTCAATTTTTCATCCTCTGGCTGGAGAAGCAAGAAGGACCCAAACAACATGAACAGCAAAGAGAAAATCAACAGACAGTTCACCTTGTCCAGTACAGTTACATTTTCATAACTTATTTCACCCACTGAATATAAAAAAGATTAATAACCTGAAGTGTTACTTGTTACAAAGACATTAAATCTAAAAAGTATATGACCTATATGCTTAAAATAGATCTCTTATCTGATATATTCTCTCGTCTGCTCAGTCCTTTGAGTCTGTAACTCTTGGGGTCAATACGACTATGTAGAGTTCACTTCGGAAGACATAACTAGGATGAAAGGAGTGAGTCACGGGAAGGAAAAAAAGTTGAAAGAGGGTCAAGATCTCTCTGAATTGGCTTGAAGGAGCTGTCTGAAGGGAGTATGTTTACTCCAATAAAAACTGCACGTGGCAAAAATACCTTGTGTGAAGAGGGTAAATGGAGCATTTAAAAGGAAAATACTAATTAAAAATACTCATTGAGCAATCAATTGTTTCATAATGTGCACATGCATGTAGTCACATCCAGGCACTTCCAGTTGTGAAAGCCAACGTCACCGAGGATGTCTGAAATTAAGGATACTTGAGTTGCTACTACATCCTATTGGTCTTCATTCCTCTGCTAGCAGGGAGATTGGCTGTTCTTTCTCAAGCTGCACCGAGCATTTCTTTCAAAATAAGCAGTTGCACACTGCTTGAGAAGCTGAAGCCAATTATTAAAGATTACTCATTTCCATAAAGCTTCGTTAATACTTTTTTAACTATGTAAAGTACTTGTAAAGCATTTAGGCCAATATTTTCTGAAGAGGTCAGTGATTTTGGAGATTTTGAAGGCATCTTCAGGGCACTGGAAAGGTTAAAACCTAAAATTAGAAGCCTGCGTGAAAATTTTGGCATGCATCCACCGATGTTCATGTGTTTTTCTGGCGGTGTTGAATTTGAGTACCATCACCGTCGGGCACTTTTCAGACACATTTCAACAATGCAGTGTGCCACCTAAATGGGTCAGTGCATTCCTCCAAATAAAGACATTAACTGTTTTGGGAAGTCGTGTGCCAGTATGCTCCTGAGGATTTTCCTCTGCTGTGGGGAGCGTCTTAACTCCTTACCGGATTTTTCTAAAATTAAGCAAAACCCAGATGGTTTTCAAGTAGTTCATACACACAGAAAACAAAACCAAAGAAAGTCCATTATTTCTTTTAGTAGCTATTTACTGGTAATGGACACCTACCCTAACCAGTCTGGGGAAGGGCTCGGAGCTGAATGAAGGAAGAGATGAAGGTGAGCCGCAGCAACCGAGAGCAGGAAGCTGAAGAAGAATATGAAGGGAAAGGACAGTCTAAGCACCACGTCCCTTAGCCTGGTCGCTGATCAGAGAGAAGAGAGCAACATTAAACAGTGAACAACATTAAAAACCCTGAATGCAACGTGGGGATTGTATCACTGGATAAAAGAGAGAATTTAGACATTTGAGTTAAGGCGAGGACAAGTGCAGGCTAATGACTGACAACGAATAAGCAACATAAGGAACATTATGAAGAGCTGAGCAACGAATGGAGCAGACATGAAACAAATCCATCTCAGCACAAGGAGGGAGAACAGATTCTGATGTGGCTAGAAAAAGTTTTACTGGACAGAAAGCTTCAAAAAGAAAGGGGTGTTGCTGCGTGACATCATTGCAGATCCTGACGCAGGGAGGCACAAAACATAATGACAGAAGCCATTCAGCAGGATACAAACAATAGTCTGTACTGAGCAAAAGAAAAGGTGACGTTAATAGAAATTTGTGAGGAAGAGCAGAAGAGTGAGTTCAGTAACTCTTAAGGAATTTGCTTTTTGAGTATGCCAGGAAAAAGCGCTAAGCTGCAGTAAGTGAAAAGGAAGAGGTGTATGGAAATACCATTAAAAAGAAGAGTCTGGATTTAGATGAGGATTAAAGTACAGCAAAGTGTCTTCGCGTAATAAAAGACCTCTCAAAGAAATACAGAGAACACCCCAAAACTGGCTAAAATCCTTCCCTTGACTTTGAACAGACTTTCACCATCATGCTGCCAAAAGCCCTGTGGGTCACATTGACTTGAGCTGGTCTGCTGGGATAATCAGCAGGTACAAGCATTTAGGGTGGAAGGCACTTTTCCAGAACCGGTCCCTTTCAGCCTCTCCTCTTCCCATCACCTGTTTGAAATGGCAACTGCACCAGGAAATGTCATCTGCAACACAGATTGTTGCAATGGCACTTGAATAGTGAAGGGCCCTTGCAAACCAGTACTCCCTCTCCGCAGGCACCTCTTATTCACCTTTTCCATTTTCACTGCCTCCTGGCTGATTCTGTAGATCCTCTTTTCCTCTGGCCCCACATGCTGCACGTCCTAACCCTTTGCTCAGGCCAGCAATGCTTCCCTGGGTGTCCGTCTGCAGTGGTGAGGCAGCAGGATGAGTGCAGGCCCTGTCACGGAGAATGAAATGGGGCATCCTCTACAGCCAAACGCCGTGCTCGTCCCCGCATGCCCAGTGCCGGGGCTGGGTGCTGTCCCACCGCCTGCATGCTCAGTGCTCACTCCTGCTCAGCCCGGGAGACACCGGCGTTACAGAGAGTGTGTACTTATGCACAAAAACCACCTGGCAAAATATCAGTAACGTTTACTGATTCAGCCCTGCAATTAGTATTGCATATCCCCCTGTACCCTCCGGTCCTCACTTGGCCAGCCCATGTTCCTAGCCCACACAAATCCCCTCTCTTCCCACTCATCCCAGTAGCCATTCACCGCTGAAAGCACCTCAAACCAAGGCCCATGCCAATAGTGCTCCTGTGCAGAAAGTGTGTGTCCAATTTTTCCACCCAGTATCTCCCATCTCCCAAGCCTGAGAGACAACTATGGGAGTGTAATTGCAAAGCTGAGAAGAATGAACATTGCATCACTGCTGCTATAAACACTGAACTATTTCTTTTTTTACAGCACTTACAGTATCGAGACACCATGAAACCAGTGCCTAACCAAGGGAGATAGAGTCTGCTGGTGTTTGTCTGGTTCTTCTCTTCAGGGAGAAATAAGAAGCAAAGAAATAAAAGTTGTTTGAGCTCTTGATGGCCACACAGGCGAAGACTTGAAGGGAGTTGTTCTTGCAGAATGGCAGAGAGATGACACATGCAATCACCAACCTAGCAAAAGAGCGAGGTAGGTACCTGCAAAAACAGTTCCCCAAGCTGATGTGGCGTTATCGCCGTGTTCCCACCCAGCCCCGTAACCTCAAGCCCAACCACAGCCCCACAATTGTTCGCATTAAGTGTTTTCTCACAACAGTATTTTTTCACACATCCCTACACCACAGGCCTTCCCTTTATGCCACACCGCCGCAGAGCACCCTACTGCAGAACTCCAGCTCTGCCCTTCAGCCACACATAGTAGCTCTCTCCTCAAACCGTTTGGCAATGCCAGGACCAATTAATAGGCAAGAGCATTGCACCTCTTCATCTCCGAGACCTTCAGGCATTTCACAAGTTCAATAAATCCTTTCTCCAGCCCAAGTGACCGTGAAAAGCTTTGTCTGCAGGTGAAGCAGAAAGCAAGGCAGGTTTTAAATAAACATTATTTTGAACTGCCACTCTCCCAGATTTGGGAATCTGAGACTTGCAAAGCTACCAGTGAGCTCCATGCTTGCAGATCCATGCCACCAGCTACTTGTGGTGCAGTACACACCCTTCTGGCAATAGGCTGAGGAAGAGATCTTAAGTTTACAAATTGGTTAGCTTGGACTAATACCCTTGCTACCCCTAATAGTGACTGTGGGACAGCAAGCTTCTAGCTGGGGGACCAGCCATCCTGCATGCTGAGGAGGTCCTCACACTGGTGCGCTGCTGCTGTGCCTTAGGGGTGATGCTTGGGCAAATCTCTAGATGACTTTTGCCACCTTATAATTTTGGCTACCTCTTCACTTTGGTCATCAACAAAGCTTCATCAGGTAAAGTTCATCCAGGAAGAGTTAGTTCACCAGGAACTCCGTGATTTCTTTCTCCTCCGCTTGCAGCCAGATATGCTGAATGGCACGGCACCTGCTTTCTAAGACACATAGAGCTGCTTCTCCATTACCAGCACTGTGGTGCAAAGCAATTTCTCTCCAAGCTGGCTGACAGGACTTGGCTCTCAAAGGATGGAGGAATCATGGGATGCCAGAAGGACAACTGGCAAGCCTGTCCCCAAATCCCAGGCTTCCTGCATGCAGGAGCAGCACAGAAAAAAGCCCCCCGCTATCCAGAAATCACTGGTAGGACTCACCAGCCCAGCATTCCCAGCCTGAATGCTGCTGCCTTGTCCAAAAGTGGTGGCTGCCGTGGGCATGGACAGTCGGGGAGGGATGTGGAAACAGCTGCTGCGCTGATACAGCTTTGGAGTGGCACCCAAAATCCCCGCCCAGATCAACACCCTGCTCACCCCCTCCTTTGTAAACAAGCTTTTGAGCACCTGCTCTGAGGTCTAAAACGGGACTGTTTCTGGACCTGAAATACTCCTATGGAAAAGAGTTGCATGCTTCTCTAAGGAAAGCTCTCAGCTCTATTAACATGCTAAGCCAGACTAAAGCAACTTCAGATCACCGGTCCTGGACAAAGATTTGTCATACGAAGACAGGAAAGAAAATGGTAGCCACAGTAATCCCAGGAAAAACACACTTAATGAAGGTTTGCAGATTCCAGTGCAGTAGCTAAATCAACACATTGTTTTGCCAAGAAAACATTGTGAAATCTGTGGTTTACTCTTTGATCCTAAGCCTTCCCTACCCATCTATTCATAAGCAGTATCATTAGACAGAAATGATTGTAAAACTAAGATTGGTTGGTCGGTGAGCTTCTGATAATAAATGGATTGTTTTGGTATGTCACGGCCAGCTACGAGACTTTTCTGGCATACATCAATATGGTACTGAACCTTGAAGAAAAAATGGAAGATGTAAAACATTACATATGGTATGATAGGCTTTCTTGGCCTTTTTTATTAACATTTTTATGCATAGGAGACAATATTTTGTAATTTTAAAAAGGGAGGAGAACTGAAATGAGGAACAGTAGGCAGGAAGCAATAAAAAGGCAAACACATTTCTAATTTCTTTAGATGTTTGCTATATTTATATTATTAATATTTTTTCCCTAAAATTAAATAAACCTAATAATGCCCATCTTTTTTCTAACACAGAAACACACTAACAACCGTATGAAATTCTGAAGCTCTTCTGTCTTTCCCTGCGGCAGATATCATGGAAATGGAAATTGCACTGGGATATTAAAATTCTCCATTCTCTTTTTAATGGGAAAATTAAAATTTTTAAATTAATATTGATTGGCAGAAAAATTAAAGTAGCATTTCTAAAGGTAAATCTCTAAAATTACAAGTGAGAAACTTTTAAAAGTTACCTGCTTTCTCAAATCTAAGATGACTTTGGTCCCCTCTTTCTCCAATGTCACACCTCCAAAATTTCACAGGTAGTCAGATGCATCTCGGCTCCCTCCCTGACGCTTGGTAACACTTAACACAGCCAGTGAGCTGGGCTCCACCTCCTGGCCCTGATACCAGCCAGCACAAGTATCTGTCACGGTTTCCAAATTTAAAGCACTGCGGTGTTCCCGAGCTCCTCGCCTGGCCTGGTGCAGCTGTCCCAATGCCCTACATTCCAGACAGCTTCCCTGATTGATTGCACAGCCCCGGACCTGACAGCTACTGAGGAGCTTTCACAGCACCTCTGCAGGCTTGTCACTCCTGCCAGCTGCCAAGGTCTGCAGCAGCGACGCGTTAGACTCCTGGGGTATGTCAATACTGCGAGTGAACTGGAGCCTGCAAGCTTGTGTAAGCACATCTTGCCCTGTGCTCTTGGAGCCTCCCCTGCATGCTCCTGTCCTGGGTAAACCACAGCTTACTGGCAGCATGGCATGGCCAGTGCTGGCTCCTTAGGCTCTCTGGCTGCCTGCTGGTGAGCGAAGCTAGTGAGTCTTGGTATGTCCAGCTGAGGAGCTTTCGGCCACACTCAGGCGCCCACCCACGGGGTGGTCAGTGGAAGCCCACGTGATGCTGGAGGCTGCAGGAGGACCAGCCTGGACAGCAGGCTGGAGCCCTTGCTCCCCAGGAGTCTGGGGAGAGCAGAGCCTGGGGCACATATTCTTAGAGTGTGGGACTGCCTGGCCTACATCGCACGGGAGAAGGAAGGCTTGGTCTAGAAAATTGTAATGTGCTTTTCTGGCCACAGCTGCTAGGAATCTGCTGTAGTCATAGACAGAAAGTTACGGCTGTGTTAAGCTAAGATTACTCTGATCAGCTTAAAAAACAAACTAGCAAAGGCACAGGCTCCCAACAGCATAACACCTTCAAATTCAGTACACAGGCAGTTAAAGTATACTCAGATAATTTCCCTTTCTCATCAGGAAATACTACAACTTTTTCAGCACTTCCTCTTTTTATATTTGAAATCATTGCACTTCACACAATACCTTTATTTGCATAAGGATATTAAGAATTCACCTACACTGTTTCTAACTTTAGGTCATTCATAATTCAGTTACGTAAAATGCAATAATGATTTTTACTACTGGTAATAATTAGCAAAACGTACACTCCTACAGCATAATCTCTGCTCCGATTAATATTTTTCCACCTGCTCAGCTAGTTAGCTAACAATCTGTCAACTTAATTCCTCCACAGGCTGCACGTAGCTGGAAGCTGTGAAGTAGGGCTCATTCACATTCCCGAGCTCCCTGGCTCACACAATAGAGAGTTAAGATTAAAGACCCTTCCTATGTAACTAATGTCAAATTGTCTTGAAAGCTGCCTAATGACGCTGGCTGCCTAAAGACCAGTTTCACACAAGTTTAGATTTCTTGCAAAAGAGACAATTAAGACACCCTGCTGAAAAATTGCAAAAGCTCCATTTTTTAACAGCATTTTAAAACTTGCTGAAACTTCAGCTGCTGTAACAATGACGCGGAACTAGCTGAGCACTAGAATCAATTTTTTTAAACTAACGTTCAGGTTCATCAGACGTTCGCCGTTCTTCTCACCATCAAACTGAAAGTTTAAAGGTTAGCTGTGAGCTAAACAAAACAGCTGTGGAGAAAAAAATAAACTGGAAATCAGACAGATGTATGTACTGGCTTTGTACAGGAGAGCACATGTGTGGAGGTGTATTAAGTCAAATTGCACTTTGACCAAAAGTGATGTATTTATGTATTGAAAACATGTAAATTTCTGCTCCTTTCCAGTTTGCTTCTTTTCCCCAGACGGAGCAAGGCTGAGCTTTCCGGAGTCGGCTGCCAGGGAGCTGACTGATTCTGCCCTTCATTATGTCAGAAAAAGAGACACAAGAATTAATTACATAAATTTTGGGTTTCCAGTGAAAAACTCATGTTCCAAGAGTAGCTATATTTGCCAACAGCATCCTTATTTTTCGGATAATTAGACAAGCTAGTAAATGACCTCATGTCAACCAGCAGCAGGAACTATCTCCTGTGGCGGTCAAAAAAAATGGCTGATTCTGTGAGCTGCTGTGTCCACCACACAAAATGTCAACTCCCTCTTGTAAAGTGTCCTGCTCCCTTCCCCTGTTACCATCTGTGGCAAAAAAATGTCATTTGGCTTCAGCCTGTTTAGCTTGGGCTTCACTTGAACATTTTCTTTTGCTTTGGGTCCATGTGGGTTTCTAGTCTGATAGACTTAGTCCTGCAGAGAAGGAAACAAAGGAGCCTGAGGCTAGTCAGCAAGTGGTATGGTTACAGAGCACACAGATCATCGCATTGGCTTTTCCTCTTAATGGTCTTCCCAAGTAATAGGTTGAGAGTCTTTACAACCCCAGAAGGAAATCTGTGTTGCAAACTAGCAAAAGCCCATCACAAGGAACGTGAGGGCCACACTGATTCTGGGGCCAGCATTTCTAAGCTTCAGGCAGTCCAAAAACCAAAGCAAAATTCGGTCACAGCTCTGGAGCATCACTCGGAGTGCGAACTCATCAGTTAGGTCTGTGTGCACAGACCTGGCTGAGACTGACAAGCCTTAATGAAAAACAGAAGTCAGCATTGCTTTAGACTTCAATAAGATCTGAGACCAGGTTTATTTCCCATAGTTTGGGGTCACACTGTCAGCATTTCACAGGGCCGCTTAGCATGCTCTATGAATAGACTCAAGAACCGAAGTTTCAGTCCAACTGATGTCCCTAGCATTCGTTAACATCAAGCACACACTAAAACACAGACCTCCACATAATTCACTATAAATGGCAGTTTCCTCCATTTCCTAGCTCTTGCCAAGCAGAACAGCTCTCCTTCATTTCAAGAGCTGCTTTGGTGGTCATGTTTTATCAAGCAGTGGAACAAATGCCTGAACTATAGTGCTGTTACTTCTTACCGAGGTTGCGTTTCTTACCTTGGCACACTGGACGCCAGAGCCTGGCTGCAGCAGAAGATGAAGGTGCAAAAAGAGTACAAGATTAAAATATCACTGAGGACAACAGGCCTCTACTTCTTCTAGCATGGGCCTAGTTCCTTGTGTCCACTTATGGAGATCAAAGGTATAATTTACTTAGAGGAAGAATTATTTGTGCATAAACAGCCATTAACTAATAATACAGAGAAGATGCTTTTAAATTCAAATGGGTGGCACAGCAGCCAGCACCAGGCAAGTGACCCAAGCATCTTGTTGCTTACATAAACTGAAGCAGGAGGGAGTCTGATGCTGATGACAAAACCTCTTTATGAGTAACACTGGCAAAATCTTTTACAGAGCAATTCAGGACTAAGTTAAAAGAAAAAATGGGGCACTTCTTTCCTAGTAGAAACTAACTTTAAGAATCACATTTCTTTCCTTGTTTGCATACAACAGGGAATGGAAATAACTGCTGCTATTTTGTTTCAATAACTGATTATCTTGAGGGGGGAAAAGGGGAAGCACTTCTCTGTTCTTATGAAAAACCTGTAGTAGTGTAAGGTGTTGAGGAAAGAACGTCCTTCTTCCAGGGAGAAGAAAAGAATATTCTGAATGGGGAAGGCTGGTTACAGTGCTCATCAACTACCACGGCCTGCACCTACTGCATTTCTTATGAGCCTTACCTTCAGCCCCATCCCTAGGCTTCAGTCCTTCCAGTTTCATTTGGGTGCATCTCATCTTGGGCTGTAAGGTCTTAAAATACAGCGCTAAGTGATGTCTCAGCTTGTTCTGCCTGCAGCTTTGGGAGTGACCATACTGCACCCCCAGACTGCAATTCAGCTTCTTCAAGTAGAATAAACACTTATTTAAATAGTAGTCTTCCTCCACCACTCCCTCAAAAGCCTATGAGCAGGGGATCAAAGATTTCTCAAGCTCAGCTGGCCCATCCACACGTCAGGGTTAAGGCTTACTGACCTCTATAGCCAATAACACACATGGGAGTAATATGATTAGGATAAGAACTAGACTTTGAATACTGAACCCAAATAATCTGGCATTTACAGTTTGGTCAGCTGGGACCTCTCTTTTATACAAGGTGAAAGCACAGTTTGTAGTCACTCATCTGGATGGTTAGCACAATGCCTGAGTACCCCACTACCCCTAAGAAAACAATACATGGAAGCAGCAGTTATTCTAGAAACATCCCAGTGACTTCAAACACAAGCAAAAACACAAGTCTGAGAGCAAAAGTTGGGAAGATAATAAATGCAGCACTAGCAGAGTAACATTGCAATACTATCAAAATAGGAGGTGCTTTTCAAGAGTGAGGGGATGAGACAGGCCAACCTCAGAAAATCATGGCTGGTTGCTGATTTTGAACAACTGCAGCTGCCCAGAGGAAGGGATATGAGAAGGCTCAAGGAGTAGGTTTTGAAATGGAAGGTGGTGCTGGTTCAGAAGAGGGAGTACAACTGTGATGAAACAAAGATGCCAACTTGGAGTTTATAGAAAATCTGATCCACAATTCTGGATGTATTTTCAAAAACAAAAATCACATTTGTTTCCCCATAGCTAAAATAAGAACACGCTATTTTAAGCTGGTGAACATTATCCCAACATACTGAAAACACGACAAAAAATCCAGCAACTTTCCAGGGTTTGCAAGATTATCTCGGGCCTCAGCTATCTTAATTTGCACTGTGCTAGAAAACAGCTCATGGTTAGATGAGCCCTGATATGTGTGTCCAGCTGTCCAGCTGCAGTCCCCATCTCTGCTTCCACACAAAGGAACCGTCCCTGCATTAAGCAGTTGGCTGTATGCCCCCCAGCAGGGTCCTCTGCATTGTAAGGCTTTTTCTGCAGTATTTATCAGGTTGCACAGTGGAAGTGATTGCAGTGTTGGGACTTCAAGTAGAACTAAAAAAATTCCCAAGACTCCTCTTCTGCTGTTGTGTCCTCCTCCCATTGGAGGCTAGCACCTTTAAACAGGCCACCTCAGATGAAAGAATGCTCCCTCCCACAACCATCAAGAAGTGTGTTGAGGTCTAAAGATGTAGCTGTCAATACGTTGCTGGGTGGCTTCAGCTTTGCAAGTTATCTGCTTGCTCCTAGGCAGCTCTGGTGATTATTTTTGCAGCGCTGGGGGAAGTATAAGGTGGAATAGCCAACAGCAGCCACTTGGTCATGGATCACACATACCTGGAGCAACACTGGTGGTCGTGAAATGGACATGGTCTGGAATAAGAGGAAGAAGATAAACAGCGAGGATGCACTTGGTGGGAGCTCTGCAGTGACAGGACACTCACAGGAGAGTTCCCTTCCAGGTCAGAAATATGAAGTCATTGCTGTCTGCAAGTTCAGCAACCTGCTCATTACCTAGAGTAGGAAGTTTCCGAAACCCAGTGCGATACCTGTCTGGCTCAGCATCTTCTTTCTCAGTCTGAAAAACCTGTAGTGTTCATCTGGCTTCTTCCTTGAGGCAGCCATGTGCTCCCATGTTCCTTTGCTGGTCCCTCTCAGGCTTGCTAGGTTCATAAGGGCTCTGTTAGCTAAAGTACAAGGACTGTGGGAAGCAAAACAAGTAACAAGAACTGTAAGAAATAGTTTTCTATGTTTCTGCCTTTGTTTTAAGAATGCCTCAGCTCCTTGCTCTCAGTCCTCCTCTTAATTATGGCCCCATGTCCATGACTTTTCCCAGGGACTGCCTGAATCACTCTCCAGGATGGGAACCAGGACCCTTGGCCAGTCTGGGCAGATTCACCTGGCGTGGTCAAGCTTTACAGTACTAAAATGCCACAGTGATGAGATGCTGGTTT
The DNA here is from genome assembly GCA_013389945.1 of Fregata magnificens. Taxonomy (NCBI): domain Eukaryota; kingdom Metazoa; phylum Chordata; class Aves; order Suliformes; family Fregatidae; genus Fregata; species Fregata magnificens. Next base: position 25,959 of record WAAD01005493.1, read on the forward strand.
CAGGAACAGACAGTTGAAAATGGTCTGGTGTTGGCTGCAGATCAACATTTAAGCAGGGAGCATGATCAATGGGTAACAGAGGATGCAGAGGTAAGGAGGTCAGGGCAGGATGCAAAGCAGTCTCTGAGCTCAGCTCACCAAACATGTACAAAACAGAGATACCTATGTACCAGTGGTAGTCTGTGATGTTACATAGCTCTGTAATCTTACTATGTGACGGAAGTGGTGGATATACATTATTTAGCCAGTAATTCCAGCCATTTATCTCAAGCTGGTACAGAATAGGTCAATTCAGTATGTGTAAGCTAAAGACAATAGACAAACACGTCATGAACAGACAAGCCTTCAGCTCTTACCAGATTAAGTGGTTCATTTAGCTAGCAGGTAATTCTTTAATGAAAACAGTAGGAGTGCAGCCACAACAAGTTTCTAAAGGCCAAAAAGAAGAATGTATTTGGAAGCTGCTACCATAAAGTAACAAGATGGATTTGCCCCAGGATTAAATAACGTGTTGCTGCTGCAGTCTTGGGCAATGGAGCAGCTCAGGCAAGCAGCTCCCTGATGTTGGGTTTGTTCCCTTATACTTGCAAAGACACAACGTTCACCTCAGCGCTGCCCTGGTGCTTGTCCAAATAATGAAACTAGCTACTACATTTGTGGATTAATTCCTGAGCAAGGAATTCTGTAAATATTAGGCAGCCCTGTAAAAACAGACCAACAGAAGAAGGAAGGAGGGGAGGTGCTTGGCAGAAAAAAAAAATGTAAGGGTTAAAAATACATCATAGGGGTTGACAATGGCACAGAAGGAGACAGACTGCAGACAGTGATCACCGCTACTACTAGTCAACACTTGCTTGAGCTACGAAGGTCCTTTCTACAGTTCAGTTAACGGGTAGCACGCTGACAATACCACAGCAATCAACCGACCTAGTTACTGCAGGGTTTCCGTTCACAGCACTCACAGCCAATACAATCTTACTACAACTTTCACAACCATTAATGCTTTGTTTAAAGCTTCAGCAACTGGAATCAAGTGATCACTGCTGAATCTCAGTTTCACTTAAACAGATAAAATATGAAGCTTCTCACCATCAGAGAAAAGCCTGATAAGATGAATTCCCTAAGGTCAAAAGTCTTGATGAAAAACAATGAGAACCTAACCCAAGACAGGGTTAAAATATTGTGATTTTAAAAGCACATCTGATATTTTTGAGGGATGTCCTTCAATTTCTGATTGTATTCCTGGAGGAGTACTTGGTGGAAAGATGGGACTGGCTTTAAAAAAGGAAGCATTCATTACCAAAAGTTAGCACAAAAGGCAGGAGGAACACATTTACATCAGCTGGGAAAGGAAGAAGCCAAAGCACTGCACAGACTACACAAAGTGAAGAAAAACCCATTACAAGGAGGTTGGGGAAAGGAGGAGAGACATTTTTTGCCGTCTTTCCTCTTGGTCATCCTATCCTATACAAGAACCATCTAAATCTGGCTCTCTCTGAACACTGCTTTCACCTCCCTCTTCTAATCCAAGCTTCCCTTAACACTGTGAGTTCAGCTATACAAGCTGGAGACAAAAGAGGAAACCAAACACACAATAAAAACATGAGGATTGGCCAAATGAGGATTCCTAGAAGTAAGTATCACAAAGGCAAGGTCGGTTACCACTCAAGCTACCAAGGTTAGAGGTTAGCCCTGCATTCCTCTTGGGGGTGGAGAGAGGGGGTGTGATTTTCTAACTCCGCAGCATGAGAGTTTCCTAAGCAAGCCAGGGAATTTACCCTGTTACTTTCAATAGGCTGTGTGGCTTATTATCTCAGTCAGCTTGGGTCAGCTTCTCATCTAGGTGAGGTCCAAGTAGATCCAATTCAGTCTTAGGTGAAAGTGAAACCTTTGGCCCTGTGCTCTGTGTGCTCCTGCCAGGCTGGAGGGTCAGCCCCAGCACTCCCCTGCAGTGTCCCCACTGCCAGTTGCTCAGCCCATAGTCCCACCACCATCCGTGTTTGTCTTGGGGACTGCAAGTTAGATGTAGATGTGACTCAAGCTACCTCCAGCAGTGGGGATGGTGGGGATGAGCACGCATACACTGCTCCCTAGGCTCTCTCCTTTACCTTCCACTATCAGCCACAGTTGGTGGCATGTCACCGGCTGCATGGACCCATGAGGGACATCACTGTGCCCGGCAGTGTGGCCTGAAGACCATCAGCTGCAAGATCTTTGATGCTGCTCCATGTCCTGGAGAGAGTTAGGCTGATTTAGCCTTAAAGAAAAGCCATCCAATGTTTGTCAGCTAACATGTCATTGGGGACAGAAACAGCCATTTGGAGGGCTTTCTGAATATGTAAGCATATTATTAAAAAACCGAAAACAAACCCAAAACCGGCTCAGTGATTAATAATCATGTACCTGGAAAAAGAAATTTAAAATAATACCCTCTTCCCCTTATCGGCCCAGGCTGCCAGGAGTGACTTGATAGCCATATGGTGCACCTATCACTACAACCAGCAGATCCGGATAACAGCAAGGGACTCGCTTGAGGGTAGGAAGCAGGCCTTCCTTGTCACTTGTAATCTTCTCACATCCAGAGGCATCTTAAGTCCTTTCTAAACACATCGATACTGCCTGAAATTCACGGAAAAAAACCCAGCCTTTGTTTGTGTTAACAGGATGAGAAAGTGCAAGGCTTCCTGTTATGTGTGTGTGACAGCTATAGATAAGCAGAGACCTCTGGACAGGAAATCCGCCCAACTTCTGCAGTGTGACTCGTCTGAAGCTTAGGAGCTCTTTTTAGATTGAAGCACCAACAGAATGAGACGGTGCTGGCCAGAAAATGGGGGACACGCTGGAGAAGAGCTCTGAGGAGCCCGAGATCTCTTTGGACAATGAGCGTTCAACGAAAATGGGGGACCTGGTGGAAGTCTCGAGTGGTGAAAAGGTCAAGTTTGATGACACGGGTCTCTCTCTGGTGCTCCAGAATGGCCTGGAGAACCTTCGGCTTGAAAATTCCCTTACAGATGTCATCCTATGCGTGGACAGCAGGGAATTCTCCTGTCACCGAGTGGTCCTTGCTGCAGCAAGCAATTACTTCAGGTAAGGCATGTAAGAAATGAAACCAATAAACTTACTTTGCTTCTTAGCCTTGAACTGTAGATCTCCCAGGAGTGTAAACTGGGTGTTAAACTCTGCAAATTTGCAGTGAGTCTGTAATTCCTGTCACCTTTCAGCTCTTTTTTTAAAGTTGGAGACTTAAATAAGGCAGGTGCCAAGTTGTGGATTTGCCGGAGTTCTGATACCAGCACTCAGCAAGACCACTGGAGGCATGCAAAGAAACGGAGAATGGTTGGCAGACAAGTGGATGAGAAAATGGTGTTTTAACCATGTAGCCCCTTGTATTGTCCCTTCGGGATTCAGGCAAAGAGGAATATTTATTCAGATCACATGGTATGTTTATTGAGGTAGGAGTGGGTTTGTGGAACTTGATAATTTTTCCCATTACCATTCTGTGGTAAAAATGTATATTGCATAAAATTGTTGAGGAGGAAAGAAGGAATTTTCCATCTTTCCTAGGGTTACCGAAAATCAATTGCAATGGGAAATATCTCCTTGAAAGCAGTTTTACCATTTCACCCCCTCTTCTGGTCCTCTTGAATTTTTCATTCTTTCAGTACTACAATAGATAGTCTATCTGAGACTACTGGCCAGCAAGAACAAAGTTGAGACACACAGAGGAACTCAGTATCAGTTTTAACACAGATTTTCCATTATCATTTAGACAATCACATTTGCATGGCTGGGATTTTTTTTCTTTCTTTTTTTACTGCTAAAGTGGTCAGATGACTGAATAGCTACAGAGGAAACATGAGAAAAAAGAACCTGTGACCACTTGTGACATGAGCAGAAAGCTAATTTTAATGGAGTCTAGTAAGCTTTGCTGGTAGTGCCTGGAAGAACAGTTCTGCTTTTATCATCTCATAATAGAGATTGTGTCTGTGAATATACAGAGATAGGTATTATTTCTACAGATAGACTATATATATCACATATGTGAAAATGTGCAAGTAAAAGCAGAGATGCCCAAATATTTCTTACAAGCACTGTGTGCAGGAAGGAGAGCAGATGCACAAATTAAAATCAGAATTACCATAATGATACTTTAACAAAAAACCAGTTCCTCTTCCGCTATGAGGAAAGGTGCTGCAATCAGAAAGGACTTCAACAGTTAAAAACAGGCAAGACAGTTTTCTGATAACTACTGTTGCCCGGTTTTCCACTGAGCCCTGAGCTACAGCCTGTCCCTTTGAAGGAAGGGGGGGATATCTGGCTGGAGGTCATCTCATCCCAAGGCAATTGCACACGTGCGTAGGGTCTGCCCCCCTGGGTGCTTGTGTTTGGCCTGGCTTCCCATGGAGTTGAGATTTATTATATCACACTGTCTGTCTGTCTGTCAGTGCTTCTTGTCATGACTCTTTGGGTTAGTTTCAATCACGTTTGGCAGAGGGTGGAAATCTCAAAACTTAAGTTCCCACAAGTTTGATGGAAATCAGTAGCTAGGCAGAGGAGAGATGCTGGGACTGGGACCCCGTTAGCATGGGTGCTCAGCTGGGTAACGAGCAATGCATCCTGGCTAACCAACACACGCAGTGCCCAGAACCAGCCAAAAGTACGCGCTGCCCTTGCTTAGCTGGACACAGGGAGCCAGCACAGAGCTGAGTGTCCTGAGAGGGACAGCAAAATGTGTATGAGAGGAATAACGAGAGAGAATGGAAGGCTCAGGAAGGGGAAGCTGAGGTTAGTGTGAAGAGGGAAAGGAGGACACAAGTCTGCAGGGAACCGAGCTTCCCTAGCTCTGCTGCTCACAAGGCGGCTTGTTTCATCTTGCCATAATTCACTAGAAGCTGCATGGGCCCAAAGAAAGAAGAAATTCTTAAATCACACTATTCCCATGAGAACTTTCCATGCTATTATAGGGCCTCTAACACTAGTGCACAGGAGCAAAGCAAAGGGACCCTGTGAGTCATGGGCTTCATTCCCCTGCAAACAGCATGTTACACAACCCCCTTCCTGAACGTTGGGTGCCATAATGCAAGCAATCTGTAGCAGCTGACTTAAACACAGTTAAACGAAGTTAACAACTTCTAGTCCTTCCTTCAGCACTGCTTGAGAGTAGATAGACTAGTACTCTGACATGTCCTGCATCTATAGACATAAAAGCATTAACTCTCCATTTACCCGGATGAAAGTAACAAAGCAGAGAAGAGAAATACAAGCTGACCAAGGTGGAGCAGTAGTTCTTTACTCCTGCACTGCCCAAGGTAGTGGGAGAATGGAGCTGGGAGAGGTTGAAGCAATATTTTCCAGAGCATCCTCAAACTCCATCATGGTTGTTTGAAGTCAGGTTCATAATTCCAAGCACAAGCACTCCAGTGTGGGTGGGTGCTTAAAAAGTGCTTCACAAACTGCAACCCCTCATTTATTTCATTGAGATTTCTCCCTGTTTTTTCTAAATTTACCTATTTTTAAGTATCTAAATTTGGCCCTGGGCCCTCGCTGCAGATGTGCATTTCTTAGAGTAAATGTTGGTTCAAAGGCTTAGTTTAGAATTACACAGGGACAGGAACCAGGGAAACAGACAACGAAATTAGTAGCCACATCTGAAGGATTTAGAGCCCCAGAGAAAATAATCACACGCCTCTCTGGGTAAGTACAGAAAGGTTCAGAAGCAGCATTTTAATCCTCAGGAGAGAAGCTCAGCCTGATCAGTCCTGAGTGGTGCCAGGGTGTTCCCTCCAGTCGGCACACTGGGTGGGAATGAGCTTCACTCCATCTGAGCAGAAGGAAGGCCACTACAGGAGTCAGCTCTCCTGGATAGTACTGCCCTATTCAGCCCTGCCACCTTGTAGAGAGGAGTACTGGTGGAAGAGCACGGTGCTTTAGATATATGATTTCTGCAGGTTGCAGCTATATTACATGAATCCGTACTCTGCAAGATCAGGAGTGGGTGGCAACTCTAATGCAATTTCACAGATTAGGAGACAGATAGGTGAAAGCACTTTGACAAGATCCCAAGGCTGGTTTCTGAGGAGCCTTGCAATGGTGTAACACTGGGTATCTCTAACTGACCTCCATCAAGCACTCCGGCTTTGTGGGACGGAAGTGAGAGCTCTCACCTCCCCGACAGGGATGGTTAAATACAAGACTGGAGTCACCAGTTTAAGAGATAAAAGGAACAAGAGCAGACACCACCTGCATTCTAAAACGGCCTATTTCTCACTCAGATGAAGCATTCCGCACCTATCAATCCCGTGCAATTGAAACGGCTGTTTTGTACAAACCTCCCTCTCTGTGTTGAAACCCCATTCCCAGGGAGAAGTGGATACTGAGGACTGTTGTTTTCAAATGGCCACCTGCCTGCGTGCGCCGGGTGTACAGCATTCGACACTGCCAAAAGGGAGAGAAGCTAAGGAGAATCCCAGTCTTGCGCCCACTGAAGTTAAGGAGCATTTTGTCTTAATGCCTTTCAAATACTCTGATTTCAGTGGCAGCAGAAACTGGACCATGGAGCAGAGCAGTGAATCAAAAACCTCTAACGAGCTGAGACAAGTGAAGGGAAAATGAGAATTTTGGCTGAACATCTTTTCTGACAAGTCACTTCTCTGCCCAAGTTTCCTGCTCAAAAGTTAGGTCTCTTTATCCAAAAGGCAGTTTTACACACTGAGGTAACTAATACCAGCTCTCTCTTGCTATAAAATCTCTGCTGAGGGAAGGAACAGGTAGCTCTTAGAGCAACAAGCAGCTGGTATCTTCCATCCATTTGCCATTCACCATGCCTAACTGCTTTGCAATAAAAACTGTTTACATCTTGGTTCCAGTAAGATGTGTCAACCAGACAGCTTTATTCTGGCACTGCTTTTACAAGAAAAGCATGGCCTAAGACTTTGGACCTCTAGCCACTTCCCAGGTTGAACTGTCCTGTCAACATTGTACATGACTAATAAAGAAGGACTTGCTACGCAGGTAAAGAGCGCTTCTAATTACACTTTAGATCTGCACAATGTTTTTCACCAACGCAGTTGCAAGTGGACTCACATACTCTGTTGAGTCAGATTCCAAATGATGTGAAATTTCTGATTTTTATCCCACGTGAAATATCTGACTAGTGCCAAAGATGTGTGTGGCGGCCGCCTTTCAAATGCAGTATTATCCACCAAAGAAGAGGTGGTATCAGCATGCATGAAATCACTGCGCTTTCTGGCTAACAGTAGCTCCAATTCATGGTTATTCAAGTACTTCTCTAGCCAAGAGATACCAGCTCTACAATCCTACCAGAAGCTCCCAAAATTTAGCAGAGGAAAAGTCAGCCTCTTAATTAGAAGAAAATCCATAAGCCATTCTCTCCTGGCCCACCCCTGGTATTAATGGGGTCAAAGATATGTTGGGAAGCTTAGAGGTGAGGCTATCAGACACGCGGATCTGGGCTGGCCCTCAGGGTTCAATCTAAGCAGCATTCTGCAGCTTGGGAGCACAGGGGTATTGATCTTGCCAAGGGTTATAAAGTACATGCTAAGTGTTAATGAAGTATGGAGAATGCCAGTGGCTTGGAGGTTTGGCCTTAATGAGCTGGGCCTGTACTAGAAACAGAAAGTAAGAGTCTGTAATAGGCCAGCAGGTGAGACATCACAACTGCTCTGCAGCATCAGTCCAGACACAGAGCACTACTCAGGGAAGGTCCGAGCTGCCTTTTGCTGCCATGGAGCTCCAGGTCTACTGTAGAGTCCAGCTCTGGGGTATCCATCATGTGTGTATGCCTTATCAAACTCATGAGTAAAGAGGTATGAAAGCAACAAGAGGATTTTCCTTGTTACTTTGTTACAGGACCAATTGCATAAAATATGAAGCAATCAGAGTATTCTGTGTTGAAATCTATATAACCAAATTTTGTCAGAAGGCCTCATCCTGGCTGGGATGCAGGAAAAGATAAATGTCTTTCTTTTCAGGGCCATGTTCTGCAATGATTTAAGAGAGAAATATGAAGAGAAGATCATACTTAAAGGAGTTGACGCAGAAACCATGAATATACTCTTGGACTACACCTACACCAGCAAGATGCTCATCACAAAGCAGAATGTACAGAAAGTCTTGGAAGCTGCCAGCCTCTTTCAGGTACAGATAAGTCAAATGCACTGATCCAGTCTTGTTACTCTGGTAACACCATGTCTTACCCTGTTAAACACGCTGCAGCCTTCTCTGATTTCATGGGTTCTGGAAGCATTTTGCTTCATGTTTACTTACGTTGTGGTAAAAAAATGGCGGTCACAGCCATGTACTGGAATGCTGCTGTGCTGGGTGCTGTGCAAACAGGCCAACAGCTGGGCTCTGCCTCCAAGAACTGCTCCCATGTGCCACCTGCCAGGCAGCAGGGTTGTGTTGCTGGGACAGTGCTCCCCAAGGCTCAGGTCAGCCTGTGAAGGCTGGTCATCCTCCAGCCCAAAAGAGTTAGTGGGCAGTGGCTGGCATGGCTGGCCAGAGCAGGAAGCTAACTTTGTCTCTCCCACTCCATTGCCTTGAGATGGAGGCTCGCCAACCAAAGTCAGCATCCTCCTTTGTAGGACTTTTGATGTAAAGGGTTTTAGTCATGACATGGGACTTGTGGGAAGTCAGACTTGAGCAGCGTTACTCAGCCTTTGGTCCATGAGGTATTCACGTGTCCTGTAAATCACCTGTGAGGTCTACCAAATTGCAGTCCCTGGTACCAAGCTGCAAATTGCTAACAAATTGCAACCAGCATAACCTGCCAAGTGCCAATGTGTGTATGTGTGTCCAGTCTTTTCATTGAGGAAGGCAATGACTCCATAATCATCGTGGTTCATTATGAACTTCAGATTCTTGAATCTTACATGGGAGGTTTTGCTCTGAAATGAACCTGTGGCCTTTGGGGTAATGGGAGCTGGTACTTGCTGTGGGGAGAGAAGGGAAAGTTATCACAAAGTGCTCCCCAAGGTAACTCAGAAAAGGTGGTGTAGGTTTTTTGTTGCCTGGGGCTGGAGTGCAGTAACTTACTGACATTTTCAGCAGACAAATACTGCAAACTGGTAGCACTCAAAGGGTACTTTTCGTTCATTTTCAGGACACTCTTCTGTGTTCTTTTTGTTTTATTCTGAACCTTTTTTCCTTAGGATCATTTCTCAGGCTTTTTTCCTGAAACCATCAAAAGTATAAACTTATGTTTTTTCCTTTCTCTTCTCTATTTTTCATTAAAGTTAAGATTAAATTTGATTCCCAAGGCTGCTGCTTTAAGAAAACTATCAAAGGCTGTCAGAGTAACGATAAAATTGTGAGGGTGCTGTGAGCAAGAATAGTAAACTACAAAAACCTAGAAAACCAGGAATGTTCAAGTAAAAGCAGTGATCCCAAGTCTTACTGCAATGGTCTTGGATACTGTGAAGATTTATAAGGCCTTAAAGCCTCACATTATACACGGGTGAGGTTTTGGCTGAAAATGTGTTTTGTGTAAAAAAGATTTAGTAACTACGAGCGTTCTGCCAGCTTGTCTTTGCTATTTATGCCGAAGAACAAACAGAAACAGTTGAAAGAGTCAAAAGTTTCATTTCAATATATCAACAGCTGAAAAGATTAATTCCGCAATTTATTGTACCATTTTTGTTTGGGAAATTCTTTCCTCTCCAATTAATGACATGTGAGAAGACCAAATTCCAAATAGAACGTTTTTATCTGACTAGCAACAATTTTTGGCAGTGCATCTTTTCGATCTCTCAGACTTGACAAAGAACCAAAAAAGAAATAACTTGCATGGTCCTAGATATTCCAATATAGACACTCCACTTTTCTCTAGAGATTATTTTTGAAAAGGTTTTACGTAATTATGCCTTCCCTTAGTCCCTTCCAATAAGTTTTGACCAAATGCAGCCAAAACCGACAGCAGGAAGAGGTGGAAGGCTATTCAGAGAGAGCAGAAGTCCCCGCCACAGTGTGCTTTGTGCACAGAGATTTCCTCCTGGGGGAAGCAGGTGAAGGGTTTGGAACAGGGAGCTGCTGAACAGCTAAGCCTCACCCTGAAGTGACCCAGACAAATTTTTTCCACCTAGAGCACAGTTGCAACATGAGTTCAATAACATCCTCTGTCTGGGCTGGCAGCTGCCCAGCCACCATGCTGGCAAGGCTGGTGCCCACCCTGGATCCAGCCCAGCACCCTCTGCCACCCACACTGCCTGCGGAGCAGCTCATCCTTTCACCTCCTGGTAGGGCCAAGATCTCAGCTGCTTCTCAGGGCTGTGGTAGAGAGCTCTGCTTCCCCCACGGTAATTCAAAAACAACCTTCTGACCTGTCTACACTCCTTCTGCCCCTCCAGGAACCTCTGTATTACCTCTCTCCCTCAGCATGGCTTGGGCGAAGGGGCCACGTCAGATGCTTTAGTGAAAGCAAAGAGATGGTGGGAGGGAAGCAAGCTCCTGAGCAGATGTAAAAGAAACAGTATTGTCACAAAGGGCTGTGATGACCACTGCCATGGAAATGCCAGCTGCAGTGGGAACAGCGGAGGATGCCCCCGAGCTGCCTCACTCTGACTGCTCTAAGCAGAGCAGGGCTGCTCTGCCACCAGGGCACAGCCAAAGCACGACCAGCCTGATGGCCTTACTGTCTCCCAAAGCACCTCTCATCCATATGTTAACCCACTTTTCATGAACAGGACACTGTACAGAAAATACCTTGCCAATTATCTGAAAACCATACTGTTGCCACTTAGCAGTGAACGGCCAGCGTGGCTGTCACAGGACAGTGCTAGTTACACCGCAGCCACTGCGCAGTGCCAGCCGTGCCAGCCAAAAAGGCATGATTTGCTAACAAAGAGCTTCTGGGCAGCGCCAGGTCAGAGATTGGTTCACAGGCTCAGAAAGCTGTCAGCTCCTGAGAGAGCCACCTGCAAGGGTCGCTGTGCCCTTTCACTGCCAGGCTGGCTCCCTGCTGTGGGGCTCCCTTGGGACACAGGTGTTACTGCTGAGCCGGGACGTGCTGCCCCTGCAGCCACAGCAGAACGGGTGGCCGAGGGCACCGCAGCTGCAGGGTGCAGGATCTGACCCTGAAGTGTGCTGCATACAGAGAGGGATTATGAATAAGAGCCCTTTCAACCACTGTTCCCTTCCCTTTCTGGGGGTTATAGCAGGAGGCAGGACTGCTGGCACTGCTTACACTAGACAGTTGAATCAAAGCCGGGACAAGCAAGGACTTGAATGGGGAGAATAAATTTTATTATTCAGAAAGAAGGTCAAGTAAGCATATAGGATGTCTCTAGCAAGTAAGAACCTGGATTCAAAGGGGTATCAGGAAAAGGACCCAGTTATTGAAGAAACTGTTCCCAGGGAACAGGGCTTTTAGAATGCCTAGGGTGGCATTAGGAGGGGTACTCACAGAAGGGAAAGAAGAAAATGTAGAGCTCTGCAAGAATAATCAAAGCAGATGAAGCAGAGGGTCAGGGGTGTCTTCCTCCTGGGTGCTCTCCTGAGTCACCTGCTGTCATGGTGAGACTGAAGCATGCTCAGCAAGTTTGGGGGAGTTTTGGGGGAAGTTTTGTCTCTAAATGAAGGGAGTGGTGGGGAGACAGTGCAGCATGGAGGCGAGGAGCAGCAGCCAGGGAAAGTCCTGCCTTGATACGGTCCCGAGCGGTCCGACCTCTCTGGTTAAGCCCTCAGTGGGGACTGTTTCTCACACCCGCACCTCGCAGTTCTGCATTCGTCTGGCCACAAACACAACTACCCAGCATGATCAGTGGTGCCTGTGTGGCCGTTAGACCAGTGTGCACTGCCTGGGTGAAAACCCTCTGGTATCATCTCGTGAGTATCACTCTTAACAAGCTATGTATAAATAATTAGAGCAGTCTACAGTGGTTGGGCCGCAGGCTGCTGAGAGTGTCATTTTGCTGTCTATTCCCAGACTTGTGGATGATTTGATGAGTGACCTTGGCAAATCCCAGATTTGGTTTTTTGCATCTCATTACTGCCAACTTTTAAAGGGCTAATGTTTAACCTGCCTCAGGTCTGAGGACTACCTGATGGTGGCAGAGTCCTTTCAGATCCTCAGGGAAGCGCACTGGCAAGTTCAAAGTGTTAGCCTTGTGCTAGCCCAGAGAACAAGCAACACGAGCGTGGCGGGCACCGAGGGGCGCCAAGCTCTGCCATGGTGCCACAGCATGCCGCTGACATATTTATATCACAACGGCAGCAACACATTCTGAGACCTTGCGTACCCTTATTCATCAGTCAGTTGCATTTCTCTAAACTCTTGACCACATCTAAATGTAAAACAGGAACCAGGTAGTCTGTACGCAGTGTCTGCGATCGCTCAGCTCTGGTAAACAATCTAAATGTGTCAACACGACACCGCCGGGTCTGGAAGATTCTACCCTAATTACTGAAACAAATCTACATACTACAGTGTTTAAAAATGTTTCGCTTCCTCTTTGCCCCTAAACTACTGTTGTGCAACTTTCCCCAGTGGGACAGAATGAGTTAAAATGGTTTGCTTGCTGATGCTCAATGGAAAAAGGACCCAAAAAGCATGGACGGAAATGCACAGCATCAGTTCTGACCCATCTTTCTGTATGTCACTGTTTGCACTGCTCAGTGGCAAAACCAACAAGAAATACTGATGCCCTATCCGTATCTGAAATCACAGAGGTGATGGAAAGCCCAGGATGAAGCACTGTAACTTATCAGTTCTACCCAAAACTGGTTCCCAGTTCCTGAATAATCACCAGCAACCCAGTTCACATCGTAGTTCATGGCGAATGCCCTGCAGACGTCTGTGGTCTAGGATCTGCACATGTGGGACTCTCAGGGGGGGCTATTGTGCAAAGGAAATTAATGAGAGTATTTGTGATGCCCTATTGAATGCAAACACGGGAAGTTTTTTGATTAAGCAGACTCTGTGTGTAAAATGCACATCTATGTTTTTTTGAACCGATGGTGATGAGAAGGAAAACAAAGGTCACTAAAACCTCTGAAGGCCTCCCCCACAACAGACACTTGCCAGACAGCCCTGGCTGTCAGGCAACTCAAAGATTTGCTGATGGTCAATCTCTTCCTGCCACGTCCCCCAGTACAGGACAGCATGCCCATACACTCTGGGGGGGCTGCACTTTGGCCCAAAACTCCAACTCCAGCACTCATTTTCCACCACCCCTGCAAGGCCTCAGACATGTTCAGAGTTTGGATGGTGGGAGCATAAATGCAGACAGTGGAGCCACCTGCACTCCAAAACCAGCCTCCCTGCTAGTAGATCTGAGCTGACATGCAAGATGAAGGAGGGTAAACACATCTGAAGCCTGAGGACCTTATCTGTGCTTTGTAACTCCATGGTTGGTAGCGCTTTGAGATCTCATGGAGGGAAGGGGAATGGTAGAAAACACTTTACTTCTGTGAAACAAATAAAATTCATGACTGTCACAGGTCTTCTGTGTTCTGCAAGAAGGAAAAGGAGCAATATGGATACAGAGGGAGAAAAAACAGTGGGAGGAAGACATTTGCATTTCAGACTGCAGATTCTGGGAGATACCTGTCCTCGTATGATTGATTTCTTGCCTCCCCCAGCTCTTTGCTGTACTGTGCATGGCTGGTTGGGACCCAGCCCCAAAGGTCCATAGCTCTCCTGTGATACAGTCATAGAAGTAACTAACTGCTCTGTGCTTATACATGCTTTTTCTGTTCACAGTTCCTTCGCATGGTAGATGCTTGTGCCAGTTTTCTTACTGAAGCCCTCCAGCCGGAGAACTGCGTTGGCATCCTGAGGCTGGCTGATGCCCACTCCCTGCACAGCCTGAAACAACAAGTGCAGAACTACATTATCCAGAACTTCACCCAGGTCCTGAACTACGAGGAGTTCCTGGAGCTGCCAGCCGACATTCTCTGCAGCACGCTGAAAAGTGATGACCTCTACGTCACGGAAGAGGCACAGGTGTTCGAAACTGTAATGAACTGGGTTCGTTACAAGGAGTCGGAAAGGTTTCCTCTCCTGCCGTATGTGCTGGAGAATGTCCGGCTGCCCCTCCTGGACCCCTGGTATTTTGTAGAGACTGTTGAAGCTGATCAACTCATTAGACAGTGTCCAGATGTCTTTCCTTTGCTCCAGGAAGCAAGAATGTACCATCTGTCAGGCAATGAGGTGAGTAAAAAATGAAGGTATTTGCTGCTCTTTCTAAAGGTCTCATGCTTCTGCTCAAAAATCCCATCGGAAGGAGCAGTACCATGAGGCAGAAAAAGGTACTCACACTGAAGTTTCACTTACTGGTGCTACTGAAAAGTCAAGGTGGGCCTCACCAGTTATCCTGCTGATTTAGAGAGTTTAGAACCTTTTGGTAGACTGCTTTAAAACAAAGTGTACTGCTTTCTGTTTATGAACATCTGAGCTCGACCCTTCGTACACATCCTTGCACAGCTAAACGAAGACCCCAGGTGACTTCCCTAGTAAAAAGGCAAATGGTGTTACTCCTGACACCTCACCCTCTTAGCTATTATTTCAAGCCTAAGAAAGGAATAATAATTTTCCCACTAAACTGCGCCACAATCTGTAATGACTCTTTCGAATCTGAATATGTAAAATCTCAATCTGTTACTTATGGGGGGAAATGTTTCAGAAAGAGCGAACCTCCCGTGAAGAAGACAGTCTCTTCTCAGAGGAGAGGTCTGCTTGTCTTCCTCATTTGCAGAGGTCCCTGCACCCAAAGAGACAGGTTCATCCTGACATCCAGTCGAGTCCTGTCCTGCCTGCTCAAGGTAGGCTGTAGTGGATCTCCAGTTCTTCAATTGCCCATCCTCTTTGGAAAGTTAGGTATTAGTCACATCTCCTGGCCCAAAATATGGGGTAGAGGGGAGAGCAACCAGAGGTCAGATTTCACAACAGGAGCAAAGGTATGTGAGCGTGTGAGGAAACGTGTGTGCCTCCTCAGTCAGAGAGTCAGAGGAAAGCAGAAGGCCTCAGGAGCATGTTGTGGATCCATTGCTAACAGTGGATGTGTCACCGGCAGGGGTGGAGAGACCAAGGGCTCTTTGTGCTGGTGACTGCGTAAGACAGTACACAACGACCTGGGGCAGTGCCAGGCAGTCTGGTGGGAACTCCTCGAGGAAGTCTTGCCCCACTCAGCAGTGCTGTCAGGTCCATGCAGGATAGATAAAGGGAGTGTTGCTCAGGGTTGAACACTCATCTTCAAAGAGGCAGCTGTCAGAGGCAGCCCTGCCAGCTATCCTCCCTGGGGCTGACACCTGGCAATGGTGACAGACAGGTTAAAAACAGAATTCTGAAAGCTGGGAAGTTCTGGGACAGAAGTTTTAAAAAAAATTGCCTATAGTTTGCTAAACATAGGGAAAATACAAGATTTATGTCTGTGTAAATAATATTTTTTAATATAGATAAATTATGCCAATTTATAGAAACATGTTAAAAGTAGAAAGAGAAGTAAAACTGTAAGCAAGCTGCCTACTGTCACAGGATTTAACCTGCGGGTCCACGCAGTGCTTCTCTGGGGCATGCAGAATGTAACAACAGCAATTACTGCAGAGGAGTGCAGACCTGTCCCAGCAGACTTTGAGTGTCTGAAAATTGGCAAATGCCCTGTGATACAGCATAAGCAGAGGAACAACTTTATGTGCTCCCCATGCCTTTTACACTGCATTTCTTCCAGCGTGAAAGATTGCGGCATGGGGGAGGATAAAGAAGGTTATTCCTTCTATCCTTCAACATAGAGCCAGCATACCTCAGGACACTAACGCGCTCATTTCCACTTGCTTGCAAGTATTTCCTCCAAGCAGAACACAAGTTTCCAAGCAACCCTGCATTCTTTGCTCCTGGTGAACATCTACCCGTGAAGTGACTTTTTCCAGTGTCCCTGAAACAAAGACCTGGTCAATAAAATGAGCCAACAGGCAGTAAATTAGAGCTAACCACATTTCAGATCCTGGTGCTGGCTTTAAGTAAATCTTCTAATTTTGGCTTAAAATTAAGGCTTACAAACAAAGAAATAATAAAAAAACCCAGAGTTGAGAATTGTTATTGCTTTGACACTTGAACATAGCTCTTCAGGACAAATAATGAGAGCACTTATTTTCTGCTAGTGCTAACTGCAGTCTTGCTCTCTCCAAGCTCCCCAGGGCATACACAAACCTTGGGGCCCTCCTATCTTGCACTCACTCTGTCAGCCCAAATACAACCTCTCCTTTTCAGCTGCCTCACATGCACCCAGCCTTGTCACTAGTGGTCACCTTCATAGCTCTTGGTGCCACCCTGGGAATTCCGAAGAGGATCTGAAAGGATCCTAGCAGGTAGGCAAAAGCAACTAAGTCCAGTGTTGGAGAAATCCTGCTGAAAGAAGGATACAGCAACCTCTACTGAAGCCTTCTAGGATGCTTTCCAGGCTTTCAACCTAGAGAGCGTTTCATAGTTGATTTAGCTGATGTAAGCCAGTTGTGATTTGCAGAACAGGTAATCAGAAAAAAGGTCACCAGACCTTTCTGTAATTGTAGGTGTAAGTGCCCTGTGTACTCACTCTGTCTTGCTTGCATTTAGATTATTACAGAAAGAACCAAGCCCAGGATGCACGAGTTCCAGTCTGAGGTGTTTATGATCATAGGGGGCTGTACAAAAGATGAGAAGTTTGTAGCAGAAGTGACTTGCCTGGATCCTTTGAGGCGAAGCCGCCTGGAAGTAGCAAAATTACCAATCACAGAGCAGGAGACGGAGAATGAGAATAAAAAATGGGTGGAGTTTGCATGCATTACGCTAAAAAATGAAGTCTACATATCGGGTAAGGAACAAGACTTTGGGAGTGGAAGAGGGGAGCAGAGGGTTCTCACAATTATTTCCAGCTTTTATCGAGAGCGTGCTTGAGGCAGCTTTAGAAGAATTAAGCACTACAGGTATTCCTAATGCTTTGGCTTTGAACAGGCTCCAGAGAAGTGCTGGATGTGTGAGGACACAGCCTAAACCTGGTTTTAGCACAGGATCCCTTTTCAAACAATATTAATGTATATGCATGGCTACTTGTGTGCGGCACCCTAAACCTTCAGTGACCATGGTCACAGAAGGGCCCCTGAGAACAGTCTACCAAACATAAAATGAAGAATAATTGCTCCAGCATCTTCCTGTAAGAAGTCCATTTGCACCTCCACATGCATAAGCAAAAGCCTGCCAGCATCTGACTCATTCTGCAAGGATCGGTCAAGAACCTGCAGGGAACAGTCACCGCTGTTTGGCTGCTACCTGAAAACTACACTTTCAGGAGCACTTCAACAGCAGATCAGAAAGGACTCCAGAAGTGCCCACTTGCTAATGGCAATATTAACTGTCAAAACCAGATGAAACCCAATGGTCCAGACACACAGCATGGGTCTGAACATAACATTTGCAGGCCCTCATCCTGAGAGCTTCAGGAGGCACATTTAACTTCCCACACAAATACAGTTGAGCTCCATGTAGGGGTTTGATCCTGGAGCTACAGAGTTTTTACTTTGATAATCAAAAAGGTTAAACTCAAGCTTGCTAGTCAGTTTGACAGCTGGTTTTGATGGCCTGTCAAAAACAAGTTTGATGATCTTATTCTGCTTTCCAAAGGAAAAGTGATAGCAAGCTGATAATCACTGTCACGTTACAGACCATGATACAGAGCAGTGCCTCCATGGGTAGGACACTTTTTCCCACAAAACTATCCACCAAATTCTATGTTCACTTAGAACAGGACAGTAGAAAGGAGGAGGGAGGGCTACAGTGTGAATGCTTTGCTTAAGTATGAATAGTGGTCCATTGCCTTTACTCAAATATCTTCCATTGCATTCTCCCTTTTGGGAATCCACATATTTTTATCACCTCATTCCAATTCAAAGTTTATTAAATCTTTATCCTGGGATAAGAATTAGATTATTCCTTCCCTAGTTAGAAATAAAGGAGGTTTTTCCTTTCAGCCCACCATAGGGAGTTTCTTTTTACCCTGGCGGCAGACCCTCTGTTAAGAGTTAGCTGTAGAGGGGAACCTAGGTCAAACATCCCGACTAGGGAACATCCCTCACAGCTTCACACCCTTGAGCTGAGAGGTCTCTTTTCCATTTGCCATTAATCTCTTACCCTTTCCTCTTTTTCAAGGTCACAAGCTTTTTGCTTCCTCTTATTCTTGACATCTTTTCCAGTGTCTCTTCTCCACTTTTCTCCTCCTCCTGGCTACCTCCAGGCCAGGCTAACACTTCTCCCGCTACGGTGAGTCTAAACTGCCTTTCCTCTTGCTGCTGTTCTCATAGGTCCTCTTTCTTTCTTCTCTGCTTAATTTCATATCTTTGACTCCCTCCTTCCGTTCCCTCTTAGCCTTTCTCCTATCTGCTTTTCACCCTTCCCACCCAAATAAAGGGCTGAGTAGACTAAAGTCAGTAGTTTCTTTCCAGCTAAACCAAATTAGTAGTGGCTCAATCCCGATTAAACCTCTGCCTCCTCCTGCATGTCCTTCTACTCGTTTTCTTTCTTTTAGCTTCTGTGACTTGGTTCTTTCCTAACTTGACCTCCACTCCCAGGTGCTCATTTCCCTTGGTATCTGGGTACAGTTTGGAGTCTTCCCTGCTCTTTTAGCATCTGAACAATAGGAAAGTTCTTTGCACAAGTTTATGACTACTTTTAGGTCGCCATTTCCCTGAACAGACACTAGTGTAACTAAAAATGACATAAATTATCATTCACCATTCTGTTACTTTTACTAATTTAGTTACAATTTTTCCTCAAATTAGAAAGAACTGTGGTCTAGAGAAAGAACAGAAACAAAATAAACCTCTAGTTCTCTCAAAAATCTCTCCCTGCCCCCTGATGTGCAGCAAATTCACCTGCCCCGTCCAGCTCAGGCTCCTACCAGAATTTCAGCCTGTGCAGGAAAGAACAAGCTCATGTAAAAGGGCAATTTCAAGGGAGGGTAAGGGGAACACCTGCAGTCTCTCAGTCCCATTGTAACCATGAATGCTGCATTCAGGCCCTTCAGCCATTTCAGCTATTTGAGTGCAAATAAAATTCAACGCATACATGTGAAAAATACTGAGACAAAAGCATTACAAACGACTCTTTCTAGCATGCTAATTATCTCCTATTCAGTCTGCTATTTGGCCCAGGGATGAGCTCCATCACTTTGCAGTGATCTGGCTGCAGTACAGAATACCAATGAAGGCAGACACTTTCTCAATGGCATATGAATTCTCTTTTCAGTATATTCACCAGTGAAGCCAATGTTTAATCAGGTTGCAGATGATGGAATAAGCTACTCAGTCTGTAAATGCCATTTCAGGCTTAACTAGTTCCATTTGTATTGCAGTTACACCAAAAATTATATGCAAACAAAAGTGCTTATTTAAAACACTGCCCTCTACTTTAGCACAAGTAAAGATTCACTTGCAGGTCAGCTCTAGAATGAGTTTGCAGGGTCCAATACTGATCTTCAATCTATAAATATGAAGCAAATCCAAGTCAGTAGAGAAAGAGATCAGAAGGAGAAGTACAAAACCGAGATCCCAGCCGTATGGTCCCAAGGTTGAACAGTAAAACTTCTAACGTGTCATGCAGGACTACTATCAATTAGCAGTTCAGAGTCAGGTCTTCTATTTTATGATGTAAACCACTAGGCTAGCTGACTGGATCTACCCTGCGCAAACTGGCAGTTCCCCAGTGCAGGCCTGTCTTCGAGGGATTTGGCACTACCAACGACAGCATCCTCCGCTATCTTATTTAAGTCATGGTTGTTTATTTGTCACTTCCCAGCATCCTGCAAGGCTCTGGTAGTGCACAAAAACTGCCTGCGTATCACCATGCTGTGTGTGGTTAGTCATTCACTCAGTATTAAAATGAAAGTGGTTGTGGTCTGGTAAAGTGGCAAACAGTGATTTATCTTTATTGAATATTTGGCTGTAGAAATTGTTCAGAGTTTCCTTCACTATTAAGTAAATTAAATGCAGAAATTTTCTTCTTGTATAACAGGGCCAGGCCATTGGTGTAGGTAATTAAGAAGCTAATAGTAAGGACCAATAATTTTTTCTCTGTTGTGAGAGAACATTTTTAAATTTAAACATATTGGAGATTTTCAGTAAATACAAGCTATGCTATCATATTTACATGTGTCATGTACACTGCAGGTGGCAAAGAAACAAAGCATGATGTCTGGAAATACAACGCCTCCATCAACAAATGGATACAAATAGAGTATCTAAATATTGGGCGATGGAGGCATAAAATGGCTGTGTTGGGTGGCAAAGTATATGTTATTGGAGGGTTTGATGGCGTGCAGAGAATCAACAGCATGGAAGCATATGATCCCTTTCATAACTGCTGGTCAGAGGTAAGATACTGCATCACATAACATTTTACTCATTTGGAACATTTTAATCAGAAAATGTTGGAGCATTTCTGACATTTCCTAGCTTTTGAGTTGTTGACAATATAATTTTAATAACAGCATTTGAACAGAGCATATTGTTATTAAGGGGTTTGCAGTCTTAAGAAAAAGCTGAAACATACTTCTCCCTTATCCCTAGAAATGTCATCTTCTGAACCCTACTGATCATCTTAAAAGGGACGTCTGACTTAACCCATGGGCTCCCACCCCATAGGCATCAGTTTGACTACGTGAAATCAAAATGGTTACTAATGATTTTTTATGGCCACACAGGCTGCTCCCCTCATGGTCAATGTAAGCTCCTTTGCAGCAGCGAGCTACAAGAAGAAACTCTATGTGATCGGGGGAGGACCCAACGGAAAGCTGGCAACGGACAAGACTCAGTGCTATGACCCTGCAACCAACACGTGGAGCCTGAAAGCTGCCATGCCAGTAGAAGCCAAATGCATCAATGCCGCAAGTTTCCGTGATCACATTTATGTTGTGGGTAGGTGAAGCATTAATGTTCCTTCTTGTCTAGACACAGCAGGGCTTGTTTCTGTGTGTTAGTTTTACCCACAAACTCTGTGGAGCGTAATCAAATGGCCAGATGGCTCTTTCTGTTGAGCTTAGTGAGGGATGGAAATCCAGCACATTCACAAACAGTAGTGCAGAGTCATCAAGTCAAACTGCTTCTTAGCGTGGTAGGTATCTTGGAAAGCTGGAGCTAGCCCAGAGACAACTTAAAGCCTCCAAAGGTGGGTTCATAGTGACAAGGACATGACTTCATGGCTACGTCATGTACCCTCTCCTCTCTAGGGGCATTACACAGCCCACTGGATACAGGATTTATGTAGGGATATGAGTACTAGGATCAGGTCATGGGAGCAGAGCCACTGATGATACCCAAAGACCCAGACCTCTTCACTACATCATATTTGGGGTTAATTCAGTCAATTGCCAGAACTGGAAGCAAAGATGGAAGAAAAAGATTTTAATGATGATGAGCTGAACTGTGGAGGGAGGAGGGAACCTGCACACATCTCCAGATGGTGCTGGAAAAACCAAAAGAAAGAAAGAGGAACATTTGTTTCCAAAACAGGAGCTCTGGAGAGTTCCCCCCTGCTCCCAGCCCTGGCGCAGAAAGTCTCTCACTTGTAGTATAATCAATATGGCTCTATGGCATAGAGCCAGGGTATCACCAAAGAGTAAATGGTGTTCTGAAGGGAGATTTATAATGTGCATGTGTGTGCACACACATATATATGTGTGCACCTTGTGTGTATGCAAAAACCTTGTGCTTCTCCTCAGCACAGGGATTGACATCACCCTCTTCATACAAGATGACTGACAGGAAGAGAAGGCATGACTTACGGGCTAGCTGATACAATTCCTGATAAAATTTGACATGATACTCCAGTTACATTCATTCAGCATCTTTCAGCAGTAAACCTATTGTTTCCCTATCTGAGAAACAAATCTAGTTCAATCTGGAGAGAAATCAGCCCAACCTGAGGTTTAAAAGATAAAAGAGCATTTGGTTACTGCATCCAAAGCAATCAAATTAGCCAGACCGATGAATTACCAACTGCCAGATGAATCACTGTAACTAACATGTATGTTTTCAGTCTGCTCCAACTGGGAGACAAAACTTGTCACCTCACAGTGACTTCATCATCCCTGAACTACTGGATTAGTATTGTCAAAACCAATATTTATTATAACTACAAAAGATAAATGCTCACTTTGCTGGCAGGTAGGATCCCAGGCATTGTTGCAACTCGTCAATAAGACCATGCCTTCAAGGTTTCCCCAGCCCTATTCTATGCAGTTGAAGACAGACCCAGTCCCTGCAAATTTCAGAATAAGAACCATTCAGCTGTTAGTACTCTCAGGAGGGAATATATTTCCATAGCCTTTCTTGGGTACTGAGGTATGGACCATTTTTCAAAATAAAAGGACCCTGCAAAATAGGAAAAGGTGCACAGAAAGTTTTAAGAATCACTGCAGATTTGGGAAACATGGAGAAACTGGAGGTTGCTCTCTGTTTAGCTTACCCATAAGAAGATTATAAGTTCAGTCTGACAAACCCCTAAACGAGGAATGGACTTTTGAAAATAGCCAGCTCCAAGCAGAAGAAGGTTTAATGGGTAGATGGACACTGAAGTTAGAGGAGTCAGTGAAGAAATCATGTACCCATTTCTAATAGTGACAGCTTACCACACCTGGCCCTTCATGATCCAAGCTCTTCCAAACAAGGTTGTATTTTTCTAAAGTTGTGTCCTTAGCTGACACAGCAGGTATGAGAAAGGTCTGTTGCTGGGTGCACTGTGCTCACACTGCATGACCACAGCAGTGTTTTCTGGCCTTAAATTCCACAGCCTTATGAACAATAAGTGGCCTTCTGTGAATCTGGCTTTCAAAACAATAAGGTATCCTGTGACCTTGTTTTTTCTTAGCTTTCGGGCATAAATCATTCTTACGAATGTCAGAAATGGAGCCTTGTTGAAGTGGGTGGTTTAGTTAAAATCTCTTACAGGAAGGGCCAGTGCAAACTGATATCCATTTCCTCTCCAGGTGGGGCAATGAAAGCACTCTACTCCTACAGCCCCGAGGAAGACACATGGTGCCTGGTGACTCAGTTCACCCATGAGAGAGCCAGTTGTGGGATTTCTCCTTGCAACAACAAGCTGTTTATCACTGGGGGCCGAGATGAAAAGAACGAAGTCATTGCAACAGTGCTGTGCTGGGACCCTGAAACTCAGAAGCTCACAGAAGAGTGTGTCCTGCCTCGGGGGGTGTCTCATCATGGGAGCGTTACCCTCAGGAAGTCTTACACGCACATCCGTAGGATTGTGCCTGGGGCAGTTTCTGTCTGACCTTAGGAGAACTGCAAAGAAACCCAATACCTCCGTGCCCCTGTGGTACAGACTGCAATGATGATGTTTTTTAGCTGCCAGTAGCAATGGGTGGAAATACTGCCACTAGGGTCCTCTGGGGGATATCTGTATATATGCTCAGCCCTTGCATATCCTCTGTACAGTATATCCTTAAATTATCTCAATTCCTTCCCTCCACAGAAAAACAAAGGAACCAGCTGTAGTTTACTCTTGCCAACTCAATACCTCCAATCAGGCAAAGAAATGTGTAGGTAGGAAGTTTACTTCCCAGCTATACCTGTCCTGAAACGTGCTTGAACTGGCTCAGCCTGGTCCTGAAGTTTGCTCAACTATTTATTGTCTTAAGTTGGATTTGCAGCACCTACTAGTGAAAAAGAGAAGATGCTTTTTGGAATGAAAGATTTGTAACTTTGGTGAAACGTAACGTCATTTCCTCCAAAGCTGTGCTTTTTTCCAGTGGTTGGCACATTAGATTAAGTTAAAACCGTTTTGTTTGTTTGTTTGCTTGAAGACACTTTGTTAGTTTTTCAGTTCTGCGTGACCAAAAAATTCCCTCTCAGTTTGCAAACCTTGCTGTCATTCCCAGGAAAGAGACTGCATAGGCTGCAAATATAAATGAACGCTAATCTAGTTCCACTGAACATTCATTGTAGCTGTTTTCTAATAAAGCAGACCAAAACCTAGTTTCTCTTTTGTTCTATTCTGGGATGGTTTACTGTTCTGCCTGAAGGGCTTTTTCCTCTCACTGTTGCTGTACACAAGCGGAGTACCGGTGCCCCCACCTGCTCGCATCCCTGCCTCCATCCCCACTGGGTGGCAGTGCTCTCCCAGGCTTTTTCTCGCGGGTTTTGATTTCCTGGAATGCAAACGGACAGAACAGTCTGCTGGAGAGAAAAACAGTTCCAAGTACTGTTCCGAGCCTGATTCCTGGGACCATCACATGCTGTACCAGAACGGGCAAATGTTCAACCGGCCAGGAGGACCCAAGTCTCAAGTCCCAGCATCTGGGTCAGTTGTATAGAAAGAAAAATAAACATTGAAGAGGTCACGCCCGGGACGCTCTGGGACACTCTTGGCCAAAGGCTGAGAACATATTCCCATCCCTCCTCCCCTGCCTAGTTGCTGGAAAGAGCCAACTCACCATTAAATCAAGACAGAAAACACTGTGCAAAACAAAGCTGTCCAAGCAGAGATGAGTGACTCCTCTCCCCCTCTCTGTAATGTCTCCTTTTGCCTTATACAGTATTAAAAGTAATATTTCTCTCATGTTGGGCTCAGAAAAGAACATGGGTTCCTGAATTTCAGCACACTAATGCCAGAGTGCTCAGCAGCATGGCAGGGCCCCAGACCGTATTGGTGAGTCTGCCGCAACTGTGCAGGCTGAGCAGGGCAGACACAGCCCGTGGGGTAGGTGCATGCCCCTCAACAGGTCTCCACTGTGTCCTTCCCTCAGAAAGACTGCGAGAAATCCTATCTTTTCTACAATTTCCCCATGCCTTGAAACTCACTTCTGTAATTCCAGCCAATCCCCACATTTTCTTACTCTAATCTTCCCACAGTCCTTCCATTTTCTACTATTTTTTTAATTGGTCCTCTTCCTTCTTAATGCTCCTGTCATTCTGCAGGGTGCAGCAATTCTCACATTTCCCCACTGGCCCAGATTATCCCATCCCACTTTACTTTTCAGCGGGCATGAAGAAATGCCCTCTAGAAAGAGTATTTAATTTCAAAAGGTTTTCGTGAAGAACAGTTACCAGCTTTGACTTGGCTAGCAGTACTGGCTGGTCTACAGGGACAGAGAAGGTGGATGAATGGAGGCGGTCTCCCTTTCCCCTTGAGGAGCTGCACTTCTGTGTCTTTACCTGTTGCCAAAAGTAATGATAGCGGCTGCTGAAGCTGACCAGTTCTTCCTACTGGGAATCATCCTAAAAACCAGTAGCCCTCAGGAGCTGGTTGCTGATTTTCTCCCTGCGATGTCAATAGCAAAACTTACATTCTTTTGCTTGAGAAAAAATAATCCACTGAGTTGGAAAAATGTTGTCCAAATAAACTTCTAAATACAAATTCTTAACTCCATGTAGCAGAGACAACAGCCTCTTGTGTCTCCTGTGGCAGTTCCCCAGCCACACCTGCAGACCTTGGGCAAGCACAAGCCAGACCATCCCTCACTGACAAACACGAGGCGGCAGAACCACAGCTTGGCTCCTTTCCTTCTCCTAACTCATGAGTCTCTAAAAAATTCTGGCATTTTAACAGGAGTTCATGAAGAGTTGTTTTTATTTGTCTCCCTTCTCTTTGTACCTTTCAGATTCATGTTGCAATCTGAAGGACTACAAGCATATTGAAAAACAAAAACATTCAGGATGAGTAGTTTTATGAAGATGCCAAAAATCATGAGGCTTGTGAAAAAATGGCAAGAACTAGCAGTGCTGTGCCCTCAGTTACCAGCAGTGAGGTGGGGGTGGAGACAGGAGACAACAGAAATCCAGTTTCAAGGAAACTTGTAATTTCCTTTTCCTGTCATGGGTTCTCTCTCATCTGTCATACATACCCACCTCCCACAGGGAATGGCCACAATCACAGTTTCTGTCCAAAGGATATATAGTATCTCGGTGTACAAAAAAGCAAAGAGCAGACAACTCCCTGTGGGAGCTGCGTGACCTATCTCAGGGGCAGCCGGTGCTGTTCCCCAGCACTGGGACGCAGCCCTGGGGTTCTCAGGGCTGCCTTGAGTGCAACCAGGCCAGTTTCCTTCTGACCTATTACTATATTAAACTTCCCTTAGAAAATGACACAGCCAACTGATGGAGCAGGAGTAGACACTCTAATATTAACTAACTAAAACTGCAGGAGGTTAATTAGTTTTACTGAATAGTTACTCAAATCCTTGCAAATGAACTAAACTCCAAATCCAAAGCTGTATGCTTGTTTACCTGCCTGGAGATTCTCCATATCTCGTGACACTGAAATGGATCTCATTTGAGGCACAGATTTAACCGCAGTTTTAATTATTTCTCCAGTGCTGCATGGCAGAGACCCAGCCCCTGGAATGAGGTCTGACTCCCTTCAGTCTTCAGGTTACAGACAGCAGTCAACTGCACTGTAAATCCAGCTGAGAGAAGGAAGAGGGCAGTGGTAAGCGAAGTGACAACATTGGCATAAGAAAAGAGGGGAAAAACTGACCAGGAGTATATTTAGGCTATAAATTAGAATACCTTTAGTGATTCATGCTGTTGCAATTTATTAAAGGATTACTGCCCCCAGCTGCCAAATCACATGTTAAAGTCAACTGCTCCCCATTACACTTTAAATTAGAATGCTGGGCAGGCACAGTGACATCCAAGAAGTTCACTTATGTGACCTCGGAGAGGTCGATAGCTGGGCTGTGGTAAATAGTCTCAGTTTGAATTTCCAGAGCTTATCTGGAGACATCCTTACAAGGTTGCTAATCACTACAGCCATGAGGTTCTGGCATATAAAGAAGCCTAACAATCTTTAAGAAAAAACTCAAGACATTTATGAAAAGAATTATAGGAACCTAGTGCTTGTGATGTTGGCCTGGTGACTCCTTTGGTCCTGTTCAGATAGATTGGGGAAATCCCCAAAGGCAAATGATTCAGGTGTATGGTGTGTTTCTTCTACGCATGGGTAACATACTGCTTTTGTACCAAACAGCACAGTAATATTCCATGGTAAGAAGTTGTCTACAAGCAGCCACTAAAGAAAAACTTACCTACCTAATGTTAAACCACCTTAAAGTGGATTAATAAAATACCATCAACTTGCAATGCAGATGACCTTTTTAGAATTACATTCAACTTAACTAATTTCAGTTCAACTAAAATCTTTCTTAGGCAAACACCCATTTTAGGGAACAATTTCAAGGGCATGAATAAGATTATTTTATTCATCTTTCTTAAAAGATCATTTCAGCAAAGCAGTGTTTTGTTTGCTTGGTCCTTATGAAATCACTGTAGACAGATTTCATACATACATAAACCTGCCACAATCACCAATTCACTTCCTCCTCCTTTCAGTGTCCTTCTTTACGTCACCAAACTTCTAGCTGTCTCTAAATATATCCAGGGGATGTATATGTAAGAAAAAATTACAGAATTGGCAATATAATCCTATCCAAGTCTGTCCTGGAGATTAACATCATAATTGACAAAGGTTAGCAGGAAGATCAAATACTATTAATCTGCAGCTATTCAATGTCACCCATGGCTGCATATAGAACTACCTTACTTTATACTATTTACACAGTTATCTTTACTACTTAGCATGAAAATTTACAATGTAGGTAAACTTCAGGTAATAAAGCTTGACAGAACCTTGCATGGACAAAACCTGTAAGTTATCAGCATCTTTGCCAACGTGCATTGGCATAAAGATTTGGCCCAGGATGCAAGCAGCCTGGGGAGTTATCAGTACATCTTCCATTCCTGATCATACTGCACGCTAAAGGCATTTAGCAGAAAGCACCTGATCTAGTATACAGACATTTTCCCCGTCCTTCCTAGTGCTATGGAAGAGCCCTGTTATAGGCTGAAACTAAAGTCTTCATACAAACATAGCTTGTGTGCCGAGTGTCTGTGGTACATTCATCTTGGAGAAAAATAAAAGCAGACAGTAAAAAGCAACTTTTAGGTCCTAATTTTTTTATTGAAGAGAATTGAGAAGAAATGTGGGGTTTTCTTCTGGAAAACAAAGCCATTGCTCAGGAATTTAATGTTCCTTTTGGTCAAAACAGGCGAAGCACAGAACCATTGTTAAAGCAAATACACAATAATACAGTTTATTCATCTGCAACAACTTTACCTTAAAGAGGCTTTTACACAAGAAGTGTCCCTTTGAAGCAAAGCCTCTATGATGTCCCTGCTCATTCCCACCTCTGAACTGGAATTTGTTACCTCCCTCAATTGTGCTGACACAGCTGTTTGCAGAACATGCTATAAAACAGATCACTGGGATAATCTCGGTTAAAATGAAAACACCACCACTTCTCTCTGGAGGGGTATTTTTAACCTGCAACCCCAGAAGCAGTTGTATCAGCAAACTGGAGAGAGCAGACACTACCATGTGAGGACGGTTAACAAGCAGTCTGGGAATGAGGAGAGAAAGAGATAAGCAGGAACCTCTCAAACAGGCTTCATTGCCAAAAATCATGTTGTGTAACCAGACACTGATCTCCTCCTGGCTCACACTTAGTGGAATTCTTCAGATTAGTGTGAAATACCCAAAAGCCACATTCAGCACTTTCTGTGTATTGCTTTAAGCAAACCGAAGGTGGAGAGAGTCTGTACACAAGCAAAATATTGCACAGAGTGAAATCAAGGGCCATTTTCTAATGCGTTTTTTTTTTTAAGTCCAATGTATTTTTGCATAAAAAGTAACAAATTCTAAACATATTATCTGTAGAAATACAAAAGCTCTTTTCTCAAGTCCAAGGAACAGCACTGCAATTTAAATTTCCCACACTGACATTTATGTCTAGTGAAATTATGGTTTCTTTAAAGATCAGAAATACGTTTCACTTATCTTCTGTAGGTAGGTGGCTGATCTGGAAATCCTAAAATACTTTTACAAGATATCATCTTTCTTGCCCCTGAGTATATCAACAGGCTCTGCAGCCTCTCCTCCTGACCTTCCTAGGGGTTTGGTGGCAGGTGCCCAACACCGACTCTGATATGGTGCAGCTATAACCTGGGATCAGGCTGCTGGAGAAGATCTATGTGAGACAGACCTGGGAAATGCCTCAGCAGGGACTCAGGAACAGTGCTTACGCTTAGTCCCTCACCCCGGGTCATGTCTGAGCCATCCTATGGGTACACTTGTGCCCAGCTTCACACCTTGCTGCTCCTGCCCTGCTGCCCCAGCTGCTGGGCTCAGCCTTGGCCCTGTCACATCAGTATGGACCCAGCCAGGGAATCAGGGCTCTGGGCTCACCCAGGCTCCCCACGGCCACCTGCTCGGCTCATCCGGCACAGACACAGAGGGACTGCACCCTGCAGAGAGGCACTGCCACCGGCTGCTCCCGTTTTCCCTCACCAAGCAGCCCATCTCTGTTACTCCCTGACAGCATCATGTGCTGGGCTGCCCAGCAGACACTGATCAAAGGTGACTTCCCATCAGGCTGAGATTTTATAAAAATTCAGTGTTTTGCAGATTGTCAGACAGAATCCATAAGGCAGCTAATATGCTGGCACACTGCACCAGATGAAGCACAGCCTTTCACTGAGTATGGCAGTTTCCAGAGGCACCTCTCAGTGTATGTTTTAAAGAATAGGACATTGGCTACCAACCTTGCAAGAATACACTGTGAGTGAAAGAAATAGCTGTTGTGTTCACAGCATATTTGGTTAAGGATCCTCTCTGCTGTAGGTGGCGTTGTCAAGAGACCGGTGGTTACCCCCTTTGCTTTGCACCATCTATTTTTAATTTTCTATTTTCCAGAAAGGCATCTACCACAGGTGGGTGAAAATGATCTTGATTCAATGTCTCCTCCAAAAGATACTGCCCTCCCACATCAGAACAAAACTTAGAACTTTGTCCAGGGTAGCATTCGCTGTATTCTCAGCTGTGATGTGATGAAAGATCTGTGGCCTTCTGGCACCGAGGAGGCAGAGTGATCAACCCATGCCTTCTCTGACATGGGTTGATCACTTCTTCAGATCACTTCTTCTTCAGAAGCTGAGTGATTTCCGTCAGGCTTGCAGGCTAACAAGGTAAGGACAACTCCTCTGCTGTGGCTGTGCTCCACTTTGGCTCAGGATGGTGATGGAGCAGGTGACACCAGGTGAAGATGCTTCCTTCTGACAATGCATTTGAGAGATGCTGAGATCTCTCTGTATCGAAGCCCATACAGAAAAGGGAACAAAACTTTAGGCAGAATCATCAGGACATTGCAGACTGTCAGGGAGACCCAGATTCCTGTCTGCAGTCTAATGGCAATGTTAATGCACAAGAATGATTCTACAAAAAGCGCCAAGAGTGGAAAGAAGTAAAAAAATAACACAGTGTTGTGCATTAAGAATGTTACACTGGCTCTGGAGCAGATGCTCTCCCATATACCCGATTGTTTGGTTTTAAAATACAGAATAGCATAGCAACAAAACATTAGAGACAGGCAGAGAAAGATAACCATGGTAGAAAGCCAGAAACAGAGTTTCACAGCATCAGTCCCATTCAGAGTTAATATTAGTATTACGGGAACTGAGCACATTTCCAGGACACAGGGCACAAAGCTGTGAGTGCTCGATAGCACCAAGAAGAAAATCCCGGGGAAAGCCCCAGAACACATCCATAGTAACACAATAATTTTTTTAGTTCGTGAAGGAGGCAAAATAGCAATGTAGCGCAAAGGAAACAAAATAGCTGTGTATGTGTCCAAGACTATTGCAGCAGCTGTGAACAATCCTCCACAGTAAGCCACTGCCAGCAAAAATAATAAGAGGACACAAGCTTCCTTTGGGAGATGTACATGTGCTGCATTGAGAGCAGCTGACAGGGTGTAGAACAAAAGGTATATCAGATCAGAAAGCAGAGCATTTCCCAGCAGCAGGTACCTTGTTTCCTGACGGATGCTAAACCTAGAGAAGATCACAAACAAGATGGTAGGAATGATGAGGACACCTGCCACGAGGCAGACAACTGGAGGGATTAAAAACATCTTCATGTTTGTGCCTGATGGTTTGAGAGCCCATTCCTCCAGCAAATAGTACAAAGAAGTGTCATCCAAATTTGAGGAACTGTTGAACTCTGTCTCCCTGTGGTGGTATGCAGTTGTATTTGCTCTCTTTACTAAAGCACAGCCAGAGAAGTCCATTTCCTTAGGATTTTGGGATGATTGTCTGACTTGGAGAAAGCAAGATCTTCTACACTGAGTCCTTAGAAAGGCAAATGAAGCAGAGGATGCAAAGAGCCTGTGGAAGCAAAGTGATTTCTGTAGCCAATTCTACCAGCTCTTCTCAAGGACATAAAGTTGAAATTTGTAAGTGAATTTTCTGGTGCCAAAAGATGTTTTTGCCTAAAGTGGAGATTTTCTTTTACTTTCTGAAAAATCTAATGTTCAGAAAAGAGAATGAATCCTTGTGTGCTTTAAAAAAAGTCTAAATCCCTCAGCTAGCTCTTTGATCAGAAATGAATGGGTTGATCATTTTCAGTAATTTGAGTTTGTTCTCATCACATTATCACTCCAACGAGGCACATGAAATATTAGCTTGATTAAACAAATACGCAATGATACAGAACAACATTCCGTGTGTACTGATATAGGAGTCATAAATGTGGTTGGGTGATGTTTTGTACCAATTTGTATGCAACATCACTCTCGATTTGAAGTGATCAATAAAATGGCTCTCAATCCTGTTGTAAAATCGTATCACAATGGCTCTAGTGAATGAAATAATCTTATTCATAGATGACAAACATTTTTGCTTCAGCGAATCAAATCATGTTATTTATAGATGATAAGCCTTCCCCTGCCTTTTTTAATGCATGATGTACAAATACTGAATTCCCAGCTATTGCAGACTTACAGTCAATCCGTGAATTGTCTGGAATAAGTGACATACACTATAATGTACCAGCATACCCTACAGCAGAGTTGGCATTTCTAATGTCCATCTGGAGACCAAATCTTGGCTTGCTAGCCAGCACGCTGCTGCTGCACTGCACTGCTTTTACTATCACATCTCAGTATCAGAGCTGGGGGTGCAATGAGAGAACTGTGAAGGATCTGGACTGCGGAGAAGGAACTCTTCAAGTTCCTCCAGGCGCAGTCTGATCAGAAGAAAAGCTGATTTTTTTAATAGGCTCAACACTGGCTAATAATGCTTTAGTTTTAATCAAAAAGACTGTATTGATGCAGTTGTTCATCTTCTTGTGTGATGCAAAGTGGACATAGCAGCACTATTATTTATTTCATGGCCTACACCTCCTGCAGTTGCTTACCCCTGCATACACCGCACAAAGCAGCGCGCCGCTGCTATGACATCACATTACTTGGCTGTTTGCACAGGCCATAAGCAGCAAAGACAAGAGATCTGCAGAATATGCAGCTTTGTCAAGAGCTCTAGGTGCTCTTCTCACTGGTGGTGCAGGGGTATCCTAGAGCTTTTTAAGTAATGGTAAACATCAAAGGATTACTCCCAGTATTTGAAAATTAGTGTGTGTACAAGCCAAAGGTCTAATAAAGTAGTCAAAATAAGCAGTCAGTGAAATCTGCTGGCTGCTCAGCTGTTTTGAATTTATAATATTTATTTAGGTGCCTAAAAATAAAAATGTCTAAGTTGAGACAACCCTTTTGGCAGTCCTGACAAGTCTACCAGGACCTCCCACATTCACCAGCATGGTCAAATCTTTAATTATTGTTTCAAGTATGATCTTCCTTCTCCTCTCAAGTAATATGGATTCCATTACTGACGCTACAAGAGCAGAGGGAATGTGGCTCCTTACTTAACATGGCATTATCGTATTCATTATTTCCTCAGCACTACCAGCATGCTTGAACACTTTGACAGCATATAGCAATGCAGCATGCTTCCATCCGTGGGAGACAGTGCATAGTCTCACCTTGCAGAAAGTCATGCTGTGCCATGGACATGCTGCCTCAGGGCATGCCAGGTAACATAGCAGACAGCTTATGAAACTCAGCATCAGTCATCAAATCTTGTGCACATTTCATTTTCTTACACACTGATAGCTGGCATCCATGGTCCCCTATGTTAAGACAGTTTGACAAGCTGCACAGTATGGAACAAAGGGATAGGAAGAAAAACCAATTATAATTTTAAGCACAGCATTTCAGTTGCTGTGGTGCCTGGGTAGGCAAAACAGAAGGTGATTATTTTTGCTCACTCAATCCTGCATCCACTGAAAAGTGTGTGAACAATATTGATGCAATTATACATTTGGCTTCAGGATCATGCCCTGCATCTACCAATGAGTCACAACACAGTTAATACCTTAAGTGGACCATAGCACTCAAACACCCAAACTGTTGAATATACCATTATTGCAAAATGGAAGGGAAGCAATGAAAACTCAAGTGTGTACGAATCACCTCCAACTATAATTTCAGACCTCTGTTAATGGTGGAAGTGTTTGCTGCCTCCCAGCTCTTGGCATTCCAAGGATATCCTATTAATGGACAGATTCTTTCTTTTCCATATAAAATCACAACTGTATTTTCCACCAGCTGATTAGGATTAAATGTGAACAAACAAAAGAGTTCATTGTCACTTCAGCTGCAGACTTTTGGCTGATAGCAAAATAAATGCAAATACAATATACAATGATCTGCTGGCATTTATAGTAGTGTCTAATGCAGCCAAGTATTTCACAGAGTGATGTTATACAGCACTGTAGTTGTGCAAAGATATATCTCAAGGGCTTGTTGTTTATATATAATTGTTCAATTAAAAAATAGTTCTTATTTTTTCAGTCTAATTATTTTTCTCCTGATGCCTGAAAACAACATCCTTATAGCACAGCTATTTCTTCCTCTTGGATAAAAGAGCTAGTTATCATGGTCTAGAAGTCTCAGCTGCATCTGGGAGGGTGACAAACACTGACATCCTCACTACTGAAAAGTACAAAGCAAAAGTGGTAACTCTAGCAACCTTCAGCTGAACCAACCACCTTTTAAAAATCCACTTCTATGGCCATAAAAGCGTAAATGTGAATAATGTAAGGTAAATAATGTGAAGGGTAAGCAAAGGTATGAACTTGCCAATTATTCTGCAGTAGCTGGCTGCAGGTTCACTCTCAGCTCAGAGATCCTCATGACAAATGCAAAGTAGCTCATGACTCTCTCATTTAGCCCACATGCAAAGAGTACCACAGAGCCCATAAGACATCACAAGTTCACAGCCTTGCTTATCCTGTGCTCAACCATTCATCTGCTACAGCCTATGGATGGCAGAGTAAGCCCTACGACATGAGCTTGTTCAGCTTTAACTGTGCTAGTGTAAAGTCTTAGGAGCACATGCAGGCTTTAGTTTTACAAAAATGGAAAATAGCAGATAACTGAAAGACAGATTCAACTCCATCAGACCTGGGCAAGTCCAGCCAAAGCCACTGCCCTCAGATTTCCACAGGGTCTCATAACTGTTCAGTATAGTTCTGCTGGATTTAAAAATTTAACAGGTTGCTGTCTTGGCACACTGATATACACCCAGAATAGGTGGCTCTGGAGAATATTTGGTTGTTGTCTCTTTTCATTTTCTTGAGCTTAGGAGGCATTTCCACATCTGGACCATTTGCAAGGGGATGGCAGCTCTGAAGACCACTCCTGAGGATAGTGAACTTAGACAGCTCCTTGCCATTGCGTCTCAGTGTTCAATATTTTGTGGTGCCAACCTGAATGATTCTCCTGCAATTTCCTGTAAACCTGGCCTTAATGCTCTAGTTATTGATTTTTTTAAATGGTCTCTGGTAAATTTATGTTAGGTGGATGCACTTTTTACATATCTTGCTGATTCAGACCTACAGTATTAGCAGCCCCTCTGCTGGCTCTTATTCAGTCTGTATTGATTTTCAAACTGAATCACACACTGTTAATTACTTTACTCATTTCTGCTTCAATCAACATCCCACAGATAAGGTAACTAAGCTTTCAGTTGTGTTTGGGAGATCTAAGAAAGCATGCATTCAGCCATACTGAACACCATAAATCCAGCAAAGACTGCATTGCACTATATTCTGTTACTGACTATAAACAGGTATGGCCAAATTGAACAGAAAAGGTCAGAAATGTTGCCGTCTTACAGTAGTTGGTATGGACTTAACTGTGTACACACATAGGGGAAGCTTCCTATTTCACAAAGAGTTTAGTCTAATCGATTCAACAAGCACACTGCTGCCATGACAGGGAAGCACCATACAAGAAAGGGAAGCCAATCAGAATAATGCTAAGATTTCCCCAGCCCTTTATCCCAAGAGATTGTGTTAGGAGGGGATACCCAGAGGAAGTATGTGACTAAATTGCATGCTCACACTTGCATCTGAGGTTCCCTGGGTGCCATCACGTCACTGTCTCAGTATGAGCATGGAGTCTTTGACGTGGCTGCCAGTTCCAACATCACTCACCAGGTTCTAGCCTAGAAAATGATACTGTGCTTCGGGTCTGCCCCAGAGACTGATCTGCCTGGCCAGAAGCCCAGGGAGAGCAGTGTAGAAAGGCTGCCTCAGAGTCCACCACAGCTCCTTGAACAGAAGCATTCTGGATGAGACAGTTGGGTCCAACAAATCAACATTTTCACTGGAACGTTGTTTCATGGGGATATTTCCAGCCATGTTTAGTAACAGAGCCTTGAGCTGAGGAGCCTCCATGTGCTATTGCAGTTTCTTCAACTTCCTTCCACGAATGCTCCCCTTCTGGGCTTATCTAGGTCCAGAAGGCATCCCTCTTGCTGGTGAAGCTCTCACAGCTGTGAATAGCCAAGTGCCCACAAGCAGGCCAGCTCCTCCCAGCAGGGCAGAGAACCAGCCGTAATTATTTCCTGCCTGTATCCGTATTCTCACTCTGGGGAAATGAGCTGCTGTCAGTGAAAAAACAAGTAATCAGAACAGTTTAACTGTACTGTTTTTCTGGTTGAGCGTTCCCTTTTTCTCCTCCTTTAAACAGAAAGTCAGTTAAAAGACAACTTTTTTCTAAACCTTTAAGATTCCCTCAACTTTCCTGCAAGCCTCTTCAGGGTCAGGACCCGCAGGGGAGAGGTACAGCTTGACTCTCCTAGTCTCCATGCCTCAGTTATCTGTCTCCAGTTGGCTCCAGAACTATTGTTCAGCACCTTGCTTGTTATTTGCTATAGATAAGAGACATATGCATTGCTCTTGTAACTGTACAAAGTTCACAAACCAGGTATAGCAATTACTAAAGTTAAGGAAGTAAAGAAATGGGTGTGAAAACTAAGCTCAGATTACAGTGATTTAAAAGGTCAAATGAAACCTGAAACAAAAGAAAACAGGGGTTAGAAAGTGCTGGTTTGAAGACATTTTAATGACGCTCCCAAACAAAAGAGAGGACATTGAGAGACTGGGAGGACTCAGCATTAAATCCCTGAATCACTTTTTCTATTTCCAAATACCATTAGGCCACGGTGATCACAAAGCCAAGGTAAATTTTGTACCAAATCTGCCTTGCAGGTACAATATTGAGAATTAAGCTGGATGTCAAAGGAACATAATTTTGGAATATTTGACAAATATTTCAACAGAAGGTTAGAGAAGTAACACAACCTGGGAAAAAGGAGTGCCTGTAAGTCCCAGATGCTACCTACTTTCCTGCAGGTCACTGCTTGGACCTGACTGCTGCGAGCTACAGCTAGCAAAACTCACCCATTTTCATCTCCTGAGCTTGGCAAGGCAAAGCAAGAGAGGTTTTCCTCTTCTGCCACAGTGCCTCTTTAGTGGTGAAAGGACGTGTATGATTTCATCCACTAACATGTTTTCATGAGACAAGCTACAGATATGATGAGGGATTTATGGCAAACAACTCCTAGTTTACATGGTCATTTATGGACAGATTCAGGAGACACCAAGAGAAGCCATCCTAAACTGTTTCTTAGATTTAATGATCTCTCCTGCCTACCTACTTTCCATAACAATGCATTTGTGAAACAGGAGAAATGGCCTACTAAATAAGGCCTATTTTTAAAATATCAGCCTTTTTTTGCGAGGAACCTTTCTAAAAGAATTTCAAACACCATACAACATTGTACCTGTAGAAATCTAGGGTCTTAGGTAAAGAACAATACCATATCACTCTTATCTGAGAATTTGGCAACTATCAGAAGAGATTAAACCCACATTCAATGTCACACAGAGTTGTGAGCAGAACTAGAAATACACATCTGAATTTGTGGCTCCTTGACTCCTCCTTTAAGTCAGGGAGGAAGCTCCTCCTCCTGAGAGAAAGCTTCTCAAATGGGGAAGCTACATACATCCACCAGCCTCCTAAGAGCATCCTTCCATCTCAGGCTGTCTTTCTGGTTGTGGCTGGCACTGAAATTTTTCTGTCTCTGTCCTGTCTCATCAGCAATGATCTCCAACATCACCTAGGAAGGACCACTGTAGGCAAGCAGAAGCAGAAGTTGTCTGCTTATGTCCCTGTCTTAACATGTTTTGTATCATATAAAAGCCAGGCAGTACAGGAGAGGTTTAGCATGGTATTTCCTTGAAGGATGATTTGATGAGAAGGAAGACAGATGGCTGGGGACTGTAAAGTGCAAGATAAAATGAAATACCAGAAGAGAGATGGAAGGAAAAAAGTGTAGAAGAGACAGGTTGGCATATACAGGCAGACAGGCACGGGCTTTAATAGTGATGCAGCAGACAGCAGGACCCCAGTCACAGCTGTACAGTGTCACAGTTCCTCCATGACAGCTGGACAGCGTTTGCCTGCACTGTACAAGCTGGGGGGCAAAGACAATATAGGAATCAAGATGGAAAGAAACATGCTAGAAGTGGAGGAGAAACACAGAAAAGGGAAGAAAAAAGCAGTGTGAAAGAAAATACATGTTATCTCTTCCTATTCATGCCTTTTGATGACAGACTGTGAATGAATGGATACAATCTGTACACCGCACGGACTAGCACAAGGCACAGCACCATCCTGGGGAGGAAGGAGCCTCACTGACAAAGTTAAGATGCTTCTTCCCAGCTCCCAGCACTGTACCTAGGAACAGCAGTCATTTCCGGGTGGCAAAGATGCTGAAGCAACATTGATTCTCTGAAATACCTCTGCCCACAGGGAGACGCTGACCTTACCTCACACTGATGAAGCAGGTGCCAGGCACAGCCGCCATATGGCAGAGAGATTAACTGCCAGCATGTGCTGAAAAAGAGTCACAATCTCTTATTATCC
This sequence comes from Fregata magnificens, assembly GCA_013389945.1. Lineage (NCBI taxonomy): Eukaryota > Metazoa > Chordata > Aves > Suliformes > Fregatidae > Fregata > Fregata magnificens. The sequence continues at coordinate 64,118 of WAAD01005493.1, forward strand.
AAGTGGGGGATATGATGTGGGTCGCATACACAGTGCCATTCACAAGCTCTGTTGTCCCTTTCCAGAAGCTCCTTTGTTACTTATCCAGCACAGGTGCTTAAAAATTAGATTTTCTCCACATGAGGCCTTGCTCTGCCTTGTCCTCATACCAGCGGCTTTGTACTGCTCCCATTCATTTCCATAGCAATACCCTGTCCTCTCACACAGGAGATTCAGACTTCATGGCAGGAAAGCAATGTTAGGGAGGGAGGAGAAACACAAATATTGGAAGAAAAATGCTCCAAACTTGTAAAGAAAAGAGATTTTTTTTTTTTTAGGCAAGACTACCAGTGTTCGGGTTATGTAAGCCCGTATCAGTCTTACTCTCCTGGTAACCTCCACAGGCACGAGGCAGAGGGCACATCACCCCCTGATATGCCCAGAACTTCTCACCAAACTGGCAGAGTTACAGCTCATGACAGAGGAGATTGAGGCATGGAGAGAACACTGCTGAAGGCAGCCAACAAGCTGAGATCTTCATTAAACAGAGTCAATTTTATTTCTAGTTTAGTTATTTGTTTCTTTCTTCTCCAGTCCAAATTCCAGCTCATTAAAGGATGTGCATGAGGAGCACCAGAGAAGATAAATCCTCTCTTTTCCTTTACTATTGTCCTCAGCAGCACCTGGAGCCAACAAAGGCTCTGTGAAAAAAGGTACAATGGTACCTGATGAAGAACTGAGGCCAGATGCATTTTCAGCAATTTAACACAAATTATACTGAAAAGCAGTGGCAGAGCCAGAAATTAGAATTTCATCCCCTGAGTCTTGGTTCAGGGCCAACATATCACACTCCCTTTTTGTTCTCTCTATGCTTTCGTAAGCATTGCTACCTACTAGCACAGTAGTCAGCTCCAAACTGCCTCTGGGTAGCTCAGATATAGCTCAGCTAGCCACAGGCAAATGTCCATCCTGTAACAGTTCATTATATTTACAGCTACTGGGGGCAACTAGAAAACAAACAATTATTCTAACCCATTCTCAGCATTTTCCCAGGAATTCCTAGGTGCTTTTAATTCAGCTGCTTTTTCCTTCCATGAAGCAGCAGTTTCTTGCTCCAAAGAAAACATTTCAGTGCCAGCCCAGCACAACAGATAGCAACTAAGATGAATATAAAGATGCACAAAACTGCTATAGACCATAAAAGCTGCAAGACAACATATAGAGGAAGAAAACTTAAATGAGCTAGCAACCCATTTCAATGAGCCATTTTAACAACCTGTGAGTTGAACCAGAGCAGAACTGCACTGGTTCCCCCCCTGAAGTCCCACAGCGATGCTCTGAGGCAGTTCAGGGACACACAGCCCTGTGCAGCTCCCATTCCTGGAAGCGCTACCACCATCGGATGTTCTGGTGGTCACCCCAATACTAGCTGCCCCATTACTTCTTCCCCTTTCAAACACCTGGCTTCCCTGGGAAGGCCACAATATTCTCATTGTTTTGGATATTGCCTGAGCTGTGTTCAAAACAGTGCTGTTACATCAGTGCCAGCTACAGCTCTAGCAGAGCAGCTGTGGAATTATGTGTGCCATCCCCCAGGCCACCACCTCAACCCCTGCCACTTGTGTCTTTATTTCCTGCCAAGCATCGTGCCAATTTCTTCCACATCAATTTCTAACTGAGACTGTCTCTCTACTTATTTCTCTCTCCTGCCTGCTATTGGAGATTGAAGTGGTGGTGAAAACAAGACGCATGGTGGCACTTTTCGTCCTCAGCTATCTCTCCTGAAAGTCTCCTACGCTGTCTATATGTGAACCACTTCAGCCCCTGTTCAACACCTTGTGTGAGGCAGCTTCTGACAGGCATCACTGAGCCCCACTCTTCGTCAAAACAAAGATGCATCTAAGGCTGTTTCTGCTGTTGGCAGCCTGAGAAGCTGAGGACTTGGCGTAAGGGGACACCCCTCTGCTCCCATAGCCTCAAATCTGCACCACCAGTAGTACAGGCTTTTCACATAAACCAGATGTTCTTGAACTCCTGCTATCTGCTTGGGCTGACATAGGAGCTGCCTGCCACGTTGTCCACATTTGGTTTCACAGCAAGTGTCTCACCTTGACACTTCGCTAAAAACATTACAGAAGCAGTGACCTCAGCCCTGAAGTGAGAGAAGTGTCATGTAAGGAGAGACCAGAGGAAGGTAAGGCCCCTGGAGTTTACACCCCAAGCCACTTACTGGCAAGACTCCCAGGCCCACCTGTCCTGTTCCCAAAATAGAGGGAGATCTGTCCCATGATTAGCCATCAATAAACACCAGCTTGGGGACTTTCCCCCCACCAAGCAAAGTCTTTTAACCTGCCAGAGAGCATCTTGCAGTGGGTTAACTCCCTCTTTGTCTGACTCAGGATAGGGTCTTTGGAACCTCACAAGGCATCCGTAGGGATACAGAATTATAAAAAGGTATTTGTTTTTGTAAATGAACTGGAGGAGGGTCAGCTCCTCCTACCCACCCTTCATACTGTCCTCTCTGGTTTCAGCATGCTATAAATGACCAGTTTCTCTGGTAATTCATGCATAATCAGGACTGATTTCCAGCAAGAGGCCCAACAAAAGCAGCTCTGAACTACTAAGTAATTCGCTATTTTTGTTTTCAGTTAATATAGTAGCCTAGGAACAAGCAGCCTGTCTTCTTTGTGTAGACACAAGAAGATCTCTAACCTGACAGAGAGCCGATCAGAGGTTAGGCAGCATCTAGTCCGCTAAAGAGTGGGAAGAAACACGTTACTACACTCATGCATCTTATTTTTCTAATGACCCCTCCTAATCTGGAAATTTTTCTCCATTTTCATCTGCTCTGGAATTTCCTTCTCCTGCCTCCAGATAATCGCTTTTCTCTTCTCAGGGAAATACCACACCTGCCCTAGGCTTTTACTTGGTTGAGTTGGGTTTTTTTGGGGGGTGGGGGGGAATGGAGGGAAAGGCTGTACAATCCTGTCCTAGGAGCTGATCAGCCCAGGCCTCCTGCATCTCCATGTCTCCAGTGAAGACAGCAACAAATGCAATAAGCCTATGTGCAATTCCTCTGAATCCATGCAGAAATTAAGCCCAATATGAGAGGATGTGCAGAGGAGAGATTATGGCCGTCTAATTCAGTGTGCTCTGGGCTCTTAGGCCAAACAGAGCATGGAAGACACCTCCATCCAATCCACTTCTACTTCTGCACGATGATCTTTTGTGGGAAGTGGACATTAGGTGATTATGGCTGCTGTGAGCAGCTCAGAAAAGCCACTAATGCTTCATCCCATGCTACATGCATTTTACCCCCTCCAGGCCAGAGCGGACAGGTTCTTGCTACTGGATCCCAGCAGAGTTGTGACTGGCACCTCCAAGACTCACTTGGCATGTTGAGGTGCGCTTTGAACCACATCTGCCTTGTAACATTGAAAAGGATGGGCCAGCCTGGCTTGGAATGGGAACAGTTTGGCTCAGGATAACCCTTTGTTAAACAGATCTGGCCTGGGCTTGTCTCTACTACAGTATGAGCATAACTACATTTATTATGAGGAGCCACGACTGTGTACAGGCACCCTTTTTCCCAGACTGTACTCCCATAATTACAAAAAAAGTTGGTTAATCCTAAAGCTTGCCTTTTCTTTCACAAATTCACACTGGTAGTGACTCTTAAAATTGTGTTATGTGCAATCCACATACCCACGTCTCTTCTCAGGTTCTGGTTCCAGCCTTGAGGTGGTCCAGATTGTCCCTTTGTCCTTTTAAGACCTCTGCACTAACCATACTAATCCTCAGTAAGCAATCAAATCTCCCCATCTGTGCTTTTGCTATTTCCCTTGGCACCATGGTATGACTTCTCTATTTTAATTAACTCAAGCTGGATGCCTTGTCAAAATTTAGCTGCTCTGATTTCTCATTATGTTATCATAATACCTTTTAGCAACACCACCCTTCCCAGCAAGGAAAACTGATTCCAGCCCCTTGAAGGCAGCACAGTGAAACAAAGAGCACTCACCAGGGCCCACAGCAATATTCATTCACATTCTTGTTAACCTGCTGCATTTCCTTCCCAGTGAATGTACCAGTTCTTGCCTACTCAGAAAAAAATGCTTTATAATATGTTTTCTTATTTTGTTTTTAATCATCAAGATCACTTAATTTCAACTTTTTAATCCCTCTGTGCATTGCTCGGTAAAAGCCCCCTACCTTATTAGTAGGGTGCCTTATTAGTGACAGTTTTAATTTACTTCTTACCAGCGTCAGCTGTTAATACCGTGAACCATTGTTTGCTCTTTTCCTACCAAGTAACTCATTACTTCAAATTATTCTGAGCCTATTTCATATTTTGCAGCAGTTTAAGACCCAAAGTCTATGGGTCACTTCAGAAAATGAGAAGGAAGACTTTTCCTTGTGTTTCAGTACATATATTTCCAAACCTGCTTAGCTAGGACACCATTATTAGCAGCAGTGACTCAGAAGACAGCAATAGCACCCAGCTCTGCAATGGGCTATACACGCTGCACTAAGGCAGGACATAAAATTCTTCTAGCCCATCCTTTTATTGCAGTCTCCAACCCATAAACCTAGTCTCCAACCCATAAACCTAGTCCCCAACCCCTTCCTTACCCCAACCTAAAATACACCCAGGCTCAGCAACACCTTACCTTTGGTCTCACTCCCTTCCTCAGGCCTGTTTCCATCTCTTAAATTGTTGTGCAGTTCCTGCAGGTGCTGTGAGTTGCCATTTGTGCACAAAGCATCAAGTTAGCACCAGTGACCTGTTCCGCGTTAACTCCTGGTCAGTTACTTGGTGAAGCTCTCTTTGTAAGCACCTGTGCACCAGCCGAATTAGACACAGCCTCTGCTACACATTGACCATCAGGCTCATTTATAAAGCTCTGGAGTGGTTGTGTACCCCTAATGGTGTGTGAGTTGTCCTCTGGGAATAACTAGCACTGGAAAGAGCTGTGTGTGGAAGGAGTTTACCTACACGGAGCTCATGGCAGGAAGATAAGACTTGTGTCAAGCACCCTGCAATTTAACACGAGGCAGCATCAGCAAAACATAGGAAGCACAAAAAGGTGTAATTTGGACAAACAGCAGTGACCTGGAGAAACAAATATAAGGAAGTATTCTCTGCCACACTCCAGGGAAGAGATCTCCAAAAATGGCCTCCTGTTAGCTAGTCATAAGCAGAATATTCAGAGGAGATCTCTCTCAATATTCCTCAACCAAACCCAAATCTGAGGCTGATTAATGCAAGTCTTTACATTTTAATAGAGTAATTTCAGTTTACGTCCTCTGAAATTTTAGTTCTGTGTTTTTTTTCCCCTCAGGAAACCTTGCCAGATGTAAAAATTTTAAGCAGAACAGGTGCAATAAGACAAATGACAAGGCTGTAATATCAGTGCTTTCTCTCTTGTTCATGAACATGCATGACAACCTCGCCACCTTAAGTCCCAGATCTCAATTTGTTATATGTGGATAAGAAGAACATTTAACAGCCACTTATATAGCTCCCATATACAAGAAGCCAGGATTTTAAGCATACATATTCTGAGTACAGGTTGACAGTAAAAAAAGACAAAGTATTTTAATGTAGGTATTGGGTTGCAGGAATAGAGCTGCCCAGTTTCAGGACTGGAGAAGGCTTGAGTTTGGCCTACATGAAGCATGGGACAGAAAGTTTGTTGACAAAACTTAAAGTGAAATTCAAAGCCGAGAAATTGTTTCCATGTTTACATGGAAACATATTCAATGTTTGATGTGGAGGGCCATCTAGTGGAAAGTCTCTATGTTTGCAACAACAGCCCAAACAGGTAGTATTTTACAACTGTCTGAACAAAGGCATCTTTGCCTGTTAACATCTCAGAAATGCATTTTATGAGCTTTTGTTTTCAGACGGAGGGCCTCCCTGCTGAGACACTACAGCATCTGCAGGAGAGCCTTTGGAACAAGAAATCAAGCCCATCTTGCTGCAGGATCCTTTGCAACAAAGTGTGCATTTCCTAAAATTAATTTCCTTTGACTAATGACTTCAGGAAGCTTTCCTCAAAAAAAAAGGCAACGCTCCCCCCACCTTCCCAGTTTCACGTTTTGTTCTCATTAATACAAGTTCAAAAAAGGCTCGGTGACACTATTAGGCAGCATACTGTGATGGTGCATAAAGGCATTAGTATATATGTAACACTATATCTCTGGTATTTGAGTGAATTAATCAGAGAGCTGTGCTGGCTGATACTCGGTATTTTTTCACAGAAATATCGAGTGTTCTGAGTGAGATTCTCTGGTCAAATTACTGTGATAACCCAGAAATACTGGAGTCACTTTGGAGATGTTCAGACTAATTCACTCAGCTACCCGTCTGTGCAGTGAGGAGGGTGAGAAGTGCGTTTTACAGCAGTTGTAGGGTTACCTATAAATCTCACTGTGAATCTGGAAAACAACTAGGATTTCCAAAACCATGGAAAAATCTCTCATATTTAGGTTTTTACATTTTCTCATATTTTATTTACTACTGCATTAAAGCTTATTAAAAATTGCTGCTTAGCAGAGGGTTTTTTTCCCTACTGGTTTACATATAAAGTAAATAGTTCAAACACTGTAACAAAGCCTACTTTTCTGGGACCTTGTAATCTGTCATTGATTAACTGCTTTTGGTATCTAAGATGTTTACCTGCCTGCGATGCTGCTTTTTTGATTTCTAATAAAAGCTGAGTTTCCTTTCCAGCCTTTTGCCCCAGTGGAGGTACTTACATGGCCCCTCTCTGCCAGCTTGCCACCTAGTTTCATGAAACCTTTAAAAAAAGGCAGTATTTTCTGAGAGCTCTCTCACTATCTCAAGTTAGGATAAACCTGGCTAATAGATGTAGAAGTTATTCAAAGGCAGGGACAAGCAGGCAGATACAAACAAGAGTTCATAAATCTTGCTGTCTGGAAATTAAGTTAAAAAGAAGTTACAATATTGTTACAAATTTTCCTATTAAAAACACTTTAAGAGTGTGCAACCAATTACTCCATTCCATTAAAGATGACTTTGGATATTTATTTATTCTTTATTATGAAGCAAATTAAAACACAGTTATATTAAATATATTAAATTAAGAATATGCAGTGTCTGAGAGTGTAGTCTGGGCTGCTCTCTAACCAAAGAGCATTTGTCTTATAAGAACAATACTTAATATCCTAATACAAATTATGCCTAATTCAGCAAAAAGAAAAAGCCCAAAGAATTAATGGGAACAATAAATCCTCACATTTTTTTCTGTCTAGAAATATTTCAAATGTTTATGAAACAAGAGCTATTTTTCCTGGCTCCTTTTGACTCCACTTTCCTTCTCTTCTTTTATTGCACGAGTGCACTGTATACATACTGCCCACAAACCAGGGAGAAGACAAAAGAGACCCTAGAGCTGCTCTATGGCCTTTTGCAACCCTCTTGCTGCAGCACCAACTGCAGGCAGCTCCCGTACACCACGGAGGCCCCAGCTGTAGATGCAGCAGCTGTGCTCCCCTTCCCTTGCCTCCTGTCCTTGGCCACGTCACTGCACAGCCGGGCTGTCACCAGCATGCTATCCACAGCTCTGAATGGGGGTGCTGGAGCACAGACAATAACCTATTGCTGGGGTGCTAAAAAGCAGTGTCATTATGCCTGTTTGCTTCAGCAGTGGATCTGGTCTCCCTCTCCCCACAGAAAGTGCTGATGATTGCCATAGTCTGCTGACAGGCATATCATCTTCATGGAAGGCTTTTATCCTCCTATGAACAGCCAAAGACGAGAACTCTGAAATAAAACACATGTTGCTGATCCGCTCATCCCACATCCTTGAACACTGAAGGGATGTGACACCTTAATAATCAGAAATACATCAGACATTTCAGGTGGAAACAGCAGCACACGTCAGGTAGATCAGGCAAAAAATTTACAACTTCAAATACCTGTTTAGGTGTTGAAGAAACATCTTTATGGCACATTATCAGAGAATGTAGGAGCCCTGATCAGGGTGCCTTGGGAGCCCTGTGCCACACACTGGGCACACACACTCACCTGGGAGCTGCTGCTGGGAAAGCAGGCGATTCCTGCCCACCTGGCTGCCCACTCCTCCCCTCACTGCCACCGGTAGCAGCACTTGTGGGAAGAGGACCACAGCAGTTAAGAGCTAGCCTCCTCCCTGACTCATGTTTCTCTGCATATTACCCGGGCTCTTCCACTACCTAGGTATTGCAGTACCTTGTTATTTTGGGTAATTTCTAATTACTGGGGCAATGCTTCCCAATCTGGAGCAGACTAACCTGGGTTTCATCCATGCTGGCATTAGGGAAAACATCTGTAACAGGAAACAGCCAAAGGCAGAGAAATCTGCCTCCTCCAGCTCCAACCAGCAGTACTGGCACTCCTGTGACTGATTTGCAGGGTGTCCACCACAGACCCCCTGCCCTACACAGTGTGAGGAGATGCAGCAACATTTCTTGAACAGAAAACTTCAGGCTAAAGCAACAAATGAGGAAATAAAGTTCCCCATCCCTCTGTCATTCTCATACCATTTCTGTGACAACACATGTACCTACGTGTGAATCCAGACTTCATTCTTGACTGGGCGACTCATCTAATGAGCTGAGGAAGAAGTTAGCTCATTTTGTGGCTGGCTTCTGTCCATTTTGGGATACCACTCTGAGGTAGCTCTGAATGGATCAGGCTCTTTGAAACACTGTCAAGCTTCAAATGACTGACTATGTAGCTATGACCATGCAGTCAGCAGCACTCCCCACTTCACACTCTTTCATATACCTTCCACTCAGGCTCTGCGAACTCATCAGTCTCCTGCTGCTTTTTTTCACAGTAAAATCCCAACGTATAAAGGGCTTCGAAGCACCTTAAGAGTTGGACTCCCTGTAAGGTGTTTCAAACCAGGTGCCTAGAAACAGAGTTATTTAAGAGAACACTAATCCTTTTCAGAAGTGCAGGTTGTAGTTGTGCATCTCCCGGATGAGAAATTGCCATCTCTGTATTAAAGCTCAAGAATAATTTCTCAATTCCTTTTCGGCAATGAAGGTGTCCTATTTCACAGGCTTACCACCCCCCCCAACACACAGAAACAAAGAACAGAGCATCCACCCTACCGTAAGACAGTGCCACTCACATGGCCCCAGCTGACGTCGGCTCCCAGCTTTCTGTCCTTGAACACACTGTTCCTCTGTCTCCCAGCCACCACACCACCCTAGCTTGCACTGGCACTTGGCTACTGGCTGGAAAATGGCTACTGCAGATTCATAAAAGAAATATGTAACAGTATAATATGCTTGAGTACTGCCTAGGCCTATCAGCTGGCTTAGAAACATTAATAACCTGTGTGTGAAAAAATCAAACAGCTGGGAGAGATTGTTTTGTTGCAGAGCTATGGTAACAGCCAAAGCCATGAAAGAATAAAGCCCAAAGAATAGTGCTCAACAAATCACCCCTCTCTAAATAGCCTGCCAGCTAGAAGACCCATAAAATACCGTATTTTAAAACCTGCTGGTAATTAGTGTAGCTGCAAACCAAATGATGACCTTGGCGTTGTCAATACTCATGATACATTAATGGAGCACTTCATCAGAAGCTGAATTCTTTCAGTTTTACTGCTTTATTTACTGTAACTGCAAAAATATATTAATGGTCATATTTCACTACCATAAGAGCCTTGCTAACACACAGGAGGCAGGAAACAAGAAAAACAAACACTGCCAATCATTATCTCTAGGTCTGCTAGCAAGCTACATTTAAAAGCCAGTATTTTATTCTCTTCTAAGATGTACAACCTGCTGCTTTAAAATGAAATTTGGCTGTGACATTACCACCAACAATATAAATCCAACACAGAGATTTGTTTCCAAAATGTATGTTCGATTGAGTAAATCAACCATAAGCATTTCTAACTGCATTGATACCAACTGTACTGCTGGTGATTTCAAGGGCTTCATTTTTCATCCATCTTCCAAATGTTTTTTTCTTTGCCTGTTTTTAAATACTGACTGGCAGCTAAGTGGGATTTTACGTACATCAAGGTGCTGCTTGTCACTGTTAGCAAACTGGCTGTAGTGCTCTTTTTCCTCAAGGTCCCGCCAACTATACACTCAGCCAAGAGGTTTCTTCTTGCAGAATAGGATTTGTAATTTGGTTCATGGCCCGCACACCACCCATGAAGACTCCTTTGCAAGATCCTGTGACAAGTATATTATCTGCCTTGTGACCAAGCCAGCATCTCGGTGCAATACACGATTTATTTTTTCACTGAGATGCAAAATAAAAGCATACAAACAGTGAAAGGCAGAAGCGGGAGCAGCAACCTGTCCTGCTCACGGCTCAGTCTGTGCATGTAGATCTCAGCCTGCTGTGCGTTTGCACTCACCCTCACTAACTTTATCTAATTACTCATTTCTCTCTTATCTAGGTCTTTTTGGGCTTAGCCCTCCTTTGGTCCCAGCTTTAGTGTTTGAAAGACTATCCCATTAGAGCCACTGAAATATTTTCTCCCTCACTGATGGTCTCTCTCTGTTATTTGAAGCTGTGTATCTATGGCTACTTCCATCTGTACCTCTTTTTTCTATTTCCTGACTGAGCCTTTAACAAAGCCTTCAGAGCACTTAATTGTATGTACTCAGGCAGAGAACAATATAAAATTAAGCAGGGAAATGAAGTCATACAAAACAGTCATAAAAAATTTCCTATAACCTTCCCTGAAGTCATCACACTAGCATCTTCCTCAGCAGAAGCTGAGAAAATTTTGCTTATAGGTTGTACTGGGATATCTGTGGAATAGCGCATTTTGCCATCCCCCATGCTTTATGCTGAATGATTATTTCACCTTTGAGACAGGGAGCGTCTGTTAATGACAGTAGCAGTTCAATAAACTGGAGGTATTCTTGCCTCATCTGGACAGATGGCTATGACACAGGCATATCTGGAATGGAAAAACTTCTGAATACTTGCCTTGGAAATTTGTATTTACATATTTCTGTAGTCAGGTCCCTGAGGTGTCATGTTCCTCCCAGGTGCTGTCTCTGTTCTCTAGAGCCTTGGAGATCTTCATGATTTGGTGAAACAATTCTTCTGGAGTAGTTCTTCATAGCATTTAATGCAGCTCATTTTTCCCACATGGATTTTACAGGTAAGCATTTATTACCTGAGAGCTTCTTGTTTAAAGCAGAAACTTTAAGGGCAGCCACTGTTCTAACATGAGCAGCTGGAGAAACGTCCTCACCATTTTCTTTTTTTCTCAAAATCCCTTTTCATCGTCCTTTGAGGCAACAAGCAGTTCATAATTAGTCATCCATAGTCCCCAGAATAGCAATACTGAGAACGTGATCAGTCCCATCTTGGAGGCACTCAGCACTCCTTCCTGCCCTTAAGGGCATCATTACTGGCACTCTGAGGGCTGACTGGCACGCTGGACAGCCAAGCTTTTTAATACCGGTACGGAAAGGGGCTCTTGCAACCCTACCGGCTCCACCTCATCCCCGTGGCAGCAAATAGGGCAACAACAGTGCCTCACAGGGCAGACAGGCAGGAGATGCTGAGGTGGAATACACTTACAGAAATTTGTAGATAAAAATCCTTCTATTTCCTTTGCTAAGTACTGATGTTATTAACAGCAATTCACAATCCTAAATTTTGCAGCAGACACTAGCTCACCAAGTAACTGAGAAGAGAGTAGCAATTAACTTAATGTAAGACCTGGGAAGCAGTCAGGTAAGTAGCAAAGATTGTTCCCTTCAACCTAGGGCAGTCTTCTGCTAGCAATCTGGAGAGAAAGAGCTCCATATCCCATTACCAATTGTCTACAACATGCAAAACCAAGAAATACTGATAAGAATCCATGAATAATTAAGTTTAAGCTGATGTTAGCAGAAAGCTTAACTGGATTGGGGATGTTAGACTCTTCATTAGTTCACTGGCAGGAAATAGCCTGGGGCAAATTCACTCTGTAAGTAATTCCTTGGAAACAAATAGAGCTACCTCAGCAAAGTTTTGCTCTGAGTCTCTGGGTTAAAGAATCTGCTACATTCTTCCATGACAGAAAATTTAAAAATAGTATAGTTTGCTTTTTGTGAGTTGCTCATGCTAATAGTTGTCTTCAATCACTTGATGCAAACATTTGCTACCCACACTGGGGAGATACAGGCTTCCAAGTTCTGGCAGGCTGGGCCTGCTTCACCTAAAAACTCCCTCCCTGTGTTTCCACACCACCCCTTATGTGGATTTGCCTCCTCCTTTCCCCAGTCCTCGTCACTGGATACCAAGCATCCCTGCTGCCCTACTCTTGCCATGCCAGGGACTGTACGTTCCTTAGTCCCTCTACTCTCAAGGGCCCTCTTCTTACTCCCCGTGCCAAGAAGCACAGCTTCTGCTAAACAGATGGCAGCTGTTCCACGTGCCACTCATTTACAGTTTTCTGATTTGCCTTCCCTTTTATGCCCACTGATGCCCAAAACAATTCTGGACAGACTGAATTAATCAGAGAGGATGATTAGATTCTCCAAGAACCAACATTTTGAACCAAACTGATAAACAGCCACAGTGAAATAGCCTGAAATGAAGTGATAGAAGAAAAGGATAGTTCATGGAACTACAAGTTGAGACCTATTTAGGAAGAAAAAAAAGCTCTATTGCAATGCATAAAGGTTTCCACAGTTCAGCTGCTATTCAACATACCAGTGCATTTACCAGTGCATGCAATGAGATTGTGATTTAGGCCCATGCAGGCTATGGCTATGGATGGCTATGGCCATGGATAGCTACAGATAGCTATGACTATGGATGGCCAATGGATTTAGGCCACTTCCCTTGATGAAGGGAAATAAAAGGCCTTAAATATGGAAATGTTTGTCCATATGGACATCCTAAAGCAAACCTGGAGTTCTCTCATCGCAGGAGCTGCTTTACCTCGGACACCATGAACAGATTTAGGTATCTCATTCAGGTCTAGAGTGATCTCCTCTAACTCCTCCAGCAAAGGGACAACAGGTGCCATTTGTTAGAAACAGAGACATCTACACGAGAGCTTTCCCAGTTCCTGAGGAGCAGCAACAGACTGTCCTAGAGACAGCAGGTATGGGAACTACCTGAAACACTACTGGAGCTAAGAGCTCCTCCCTGGCCAGATTCTCTTCTCTAAATCTTTGGGGATGGCTTGTCTTACTGAGCTTGAGTTGAACATGAAGCAGGCTTCACATGCTTCAAGTGCTCTCTGTTGTCTATTTCCTTCTCCACATGGCATATTTGGGTACATCTTTTCAGATGTACCTTTACCTTTAATGCCTACACTTCAGAATTCAGAAACTCAGCTCAGAAATTGTATGCATGAATAATTTTCAAATAAAAAAAAATCTAAACCCCTAGTTTTGCTAGGTTTGCTTAGACAATACCAACACCAGCCATCAGCCTTGAATCAGCACCAGAAGTGACCTCTGATTGACTCTCTTGTCTATCAGCATTTCTAACAAGCCTTGGTGTTACTTTGAACAAAGAAGGACTTCAAAGTTTTAAAGGCTCCCTCTTTCCAAAACAGAGTGCACAAAGTGGAGGCTCTCAAAAGCGACATCACTGCAGAGCAAGGATGTACTACCTGGAAACTTGGTGGCTTCATATACCCATCATGAAGAAAGGCTACCTCCTATATTAATACAAATATTTCATGGCAGAATAAAAAACATCACATCTATTTCTAATTAATGTATCTTCTTTCATGATTGGTCTTAATCTACTTGCCAGAGCTACTAGGATTCACCCACAGCTTATTCTTTCCTCCTGCCAGTCTTTTGGTGAAGTTACGCAAGGGCTTTCTACTTGTTGCAGGTTGGACTGAACCTGGGGTGTTTTCCAAGATGTAACTTGGTAACGCCTGAGTGGCTTACTGGCTGGCACTCAGAGCAGGAGCACTCTGTTCTGCCTCCTTTAAGGTTAACTGGCTGATTTTTCAGCTTTAGAAGCTTAGACAGCCCAAAAGTTTAAGCTCCTTCCCTCCCCCACCTCCAAGGTTCAGCTAAAGCACACTGTGAAAAGGAAGATGAGAACAGGTAGCAGGTTGAGGCTTTTGTTCCCTTTCTGCTGTCATGTGGGGACAGAAGAGATCAGCTCTCTGACTGATGCACTCGCTCCAGTTGTGAGGGAATGCTCATCTTCAGTTCATACAGAGCTGGAGGATTTTCTAAGTACCTGCACAGATTCGACCTGTCTGAGCTTGCTCTGTCTCACTCAATCAGAGAGCTGCCTGTTCACTACCTTAGAGCAACTGTGATGTTAGCCCCTACATTAGAAGGGTAAACTGCCCACAGATATGCCAGTCTGTACACAAACTACTGCATTATCCTAGAGTACAGTTCTAAACTGCAGCTCACAGGAGAGCTACTGAAGTGGATTAAGCCACTGCTTCATGGTGTACACTTTTGCTGTTAAGAGGGTCCTATCATGCCCCCAACAGAGGCGTTTCAACAAAGCAGGAAGGAGAAGGCAGGGGGTTTGAGAGACTAATGTAAAGGACTCAGAGGAGAGTTAACAGGGAGGGACAATCAGGATACGATCAGGTTGGAAGCCCTTCACTGGGAGAGGGCTGAGGCAAGGGTGCCAGCTTTACGCTTTTGTGAAATTAAAGCTCTGGTGTTTGTGACGGTGATAAACTCACCTATATAACAAAGAATGATGTTGTAACATCAGATGTTGACTTCACTGCACGCTGGAGCAGAAGTTAGACTGACCGTAAGGAGAATTCAATAAATCATGTTTGATGAAGGCAATATGAGGCTGACACCAGGCACTCTAGCTCTGGGCAGCAGAAATATTCACTCTCTGCCCTTAAGCCACTTTGCTCCCACATTATATCCCCTCTAACTTCAGCATTAACAAAAGCCCTACAAAGGGTGGCACAGTCCAATAATCTGCATACATTGCACAGTGGAGCATCTCACTAACCTAAGAATATGTTAGGACCTCTTTTCCTGAATCCTAGTCAGAAACAAAAAAAAACATGAGAGAAATGAAATTAATTTGGATGTGGTTTTCCCTATTTAATAAGCAGTCATATAGAGAGGAACCAAAATGCTGGCTCAGGACTCCTGAGCTTACCTTCTGGGCTTTTATTCCTTAGCAATGGAGGCATTTCCATGGCATCAAGCAGATGGCCAAAATGAGCATGTTTTTTCCTAAATCAAGCTACATGTGGAAGCCTAGAATCTACATAAGGTACAAAAAAGCTACAAGCAGGAGGAATGAGGGGGTGGGAATGAAGGAAGAAGGAGGAGGAAAAGAAAGGGGGTGGAGAGTAACACTGGAAAGCAGCAGTGGTCCAGCCCCTCAGAATCTGAAAAGCATCACAGGAGCCTCTGGATAAAGACCAGCCTCAGTAGCAAGGCTAGGAGACAGAGGATTTCTGCTCAGTGATAAAGCACGGTGAGTAGGATTTTTGTGATCTGCTTTATTGTTTGCTCTGGTGCAATGGCATTTCCTTTGCTTTGACATACGCAGTGACTCTGAGGGACTATTATTTTGAGATGACTGCTCATTTTTGAAGCATTGTGTTTTACTTATTTTTCCATACATCTGACAAGTGTGTGCTAGTATTTATATAAATGCACATCTATCTCCTTTTAAAGCAATAAATTACTGAAAACAGCCAAAGCTGACAGCATTAACACTTTGCTGTCTGGTACCAACAGGCTGCTGGTCAGGGCAAGTAAAAAATGCCCTGTTTCCTTCTCAGGTACACAGTGGAAATTTCTGCTCAGCTGCCTTCTCCTAGCAATAGAGTGATGATTCAATAGCTCCCTGTGCAGGAGTTTATGCTGCCCTTTTACATGGTGGAATTGGAACATTTCAAGCAGTTACATTTCTTTGAGCCACAGGTACAGAAGAAAACTGAGTGAGGGGTGCAGAGGTTTTGTCAGAGAAGGAGCCTCCTTTTGTCATGGTCTCAGCCTCCTTCCGCCCTGCTGCACGCCCCACATGGGGCTGAGGGAAGTAGTCGGTGCCCCACGCGGGGCTGGGGGAAGCAGTCGGTGCCCCACGCGGGGCTGGGGGAAGCAGTGGGTGCTGCTGTTCCCCCAGGGATCCCTCCTGTCAGCACACAGCAGGACAGTATGCTGGGAGTAGAAACGTGGTTAATTTTACTATGAAAAATCCTGAGCTCCGTGGAACAGTTGACAGGGCTTAAAGGAAGGTTCAGGCTTCCCTATAGCACATTGCTAATAAGATTAAGCATTTAACCACACATCCTTCTAGTATTCTGCTGAGGAGTATAAGATTTTACTTTGTGTGCTCAGTGGAATTAAGGTTGAAGAAAAACACACCAATGTGCTTTTTTGCTGGTTCTTCGTGAGAAAGCCATTGCCTGACCTAAATGTATATGCAAATAATTAGGCATCCTGGGTTACCCAAGAGAGACAGATGATTAAGGGAAATGATAAGATACAGCCACTAATGATGATGAGAGGAGTACTCCTAACAAGAGGCATGATCTCAATGCAGGTTTGTGTGTCACACAAGCGTCTTTAAAAATAAACATTCTTCTGTTTCCTGAATCCCTGATTACATCCTCCATCCTTTCCACCCTCTTCTTTTCTGTCTTCTAATGAAGATGAGATACTAGCAGAGTAATCAGTTTAAGTGAGATGAGCCCTGCTTTAAAATCCTCTTTGGTTTTCACCATAAGAACTATTATGTTTATTTGCTTACTAGAAACAGTGTTACAATAACTGCAGACAGGATATCACTACCCTCTAGCAAGGAAGCTTTTTATTGCTTCGTAATTAAAAATCAAATTAACAGAATGGAATATATGCTCATGATTATTAGTAAGTATTTCCATTATTAACTTTTATCTTCTGAGATAGAGAGTTAAGGTTTTTGACCGTAAATAAACAGTCTTATTCCAAAAATACCCCCCCACACACTTTACTGAGAACACCAGCTGTTCTTTATGCATTACTAATTGATTAGATCCTAAGCATTAAAAATTAGTATTGTCCACTGACTTTAAAAGTAGCTGTGGCTCTCACCACCTCATGCTTGCTTGTTTTTGCATCTTAGGACTTCCAGCTGGTGCCCAGCAAAAATCCTTCTGGGGTTAACTAGGCATAGCAAGGGAGACCCTCCCGGAGCACTCAGTTCTTTTTCCCTTTCCCATTACACAATTTCTCAAGAAATATTTCAAAAATAATTTTATCTTAAATTGCATCCATTTTAAGCATAATACATGTCCAAATGTCCAAACCAGATATATGTTTTCAGGAAATTTAATTATGCTACCATTTTTGTTTGGAAAGCAGGGGTAACAAAGGTAACTCTGATACTCAGGATCTTAAATCTGATTGATATGAAGCCACTTGTGGAGAAGGGATTTTGGACTCCAAACTTGTATCCTAAACCATAAACGCACTCCAAATAGAGTTTTTTCCTTCTTTTTAAATTAAAAAACCTGAAAGAGTATGCAATGTTTATCAACTCTTTCATAAAAGGAAAATGCTTGGAGGGAGGTGAAATTAAGACTCCAAATGGCATGCAGAATTCAGCTTAGCAAGAGACAGCAAGGTACCATCTCCATAACCTGCCAATTTTAAGAATGAGATAACTGTAAAGAAGCAGAAAGAGCACTCCTATCTCCCCTGCAAAACAACGACTGTATTCTGAATTTTGCTTATTTCTATCTCCAAGAGAGACAATTATATATAAATTACACATCAAACAAGCAAGTAAGAGTGTCCAAGCCAGACAGCTGATAAGATTTCAGACTAAATGAACCTTAATTATATTTTTTTCTACTCAAGCAAAAGTAATTTTGAGCCAAACTTGCCAAATCCAGAGAGTTCATCTAAATTTCCTCTTTGCAATACTATTATTTCTATCCATGCAACCTCACTGAAGCAGATACTTCTATTTTCCCGGTAGGACCTTCCTAGGCTTACAGTCAAGAGGACTGCTATTTTAGCTACTGACACATTAAAGCACAATCTATTTTACCTTGTCTTAGAAGATAACCTAAACAAACCTTTCCACTGTGAGATAAGCTAGTAAGATATAACATAATAACTTTGACACCAGCCCAAAAACCAAAGCAAGTCTTCCCCTGTTCCTCCAGAGAGGGAAAACTGTAGACAGCTCAGCCTGGCAGAAAGCTTTAGGGGCCATAGGCAGAGGCAAGTGTGACCCCTCTCTTCTTTGACCCACATGTCAGAGGCAATATTTGGACAGTTAGAATCCTGCCTCCACCCATCTTCCTCCCGTTTCCTAATGAATATCCAGCCCAGCTCCACTGCACGCCTCTTTGGCCTCCTTGTCTCTTGACCTGGACTTAGGTAGAATTTAGGCCATCTGAATATGGCTTTTGTTAAGCAGAACAGTTACCTAACTCAGTCTTGTTCAAGTCCTCATAACCCAGGACTATAAGCAATTGCTTTGACTGTCCTAAAACCACATCTCCTCAGCCCACAGGAATGTGTTCACCTTCCCATTCTAAAACTTTACTTTTAGATGAATCCCAGACACAGTAAAACCTTCTGTGTTTATGAAAAGGCTGTCAGGAACTGTGCACAGATGGTATATGTTTGAGCATGAAGTATGTCTGCAGTTTATGAGCAATATTATCCAAATTTAAACCAAAACTTTATTTCCATTATAGTATAAGCCCAAAATTCGGATCTAATTGCCTGCTTAGACGCTTGTGAAATCCTAAAAGTGAGCAGCTGGTATGATCAAGACAGATAAAAGTACTGTTTACTGTAGATGGGAAGTCTCAATGCTGCCTCACCCAAGATCATTGTAAATGAGAATTAAACTGTAGCCCAGTATAAGATTCAAGGATGTCCTCTATTTAAATATGTGTTCCATAAGTAATTTCACAGGTATTAAAAAAGCGGTCAAGTAACATTAATGAAGAAAACATCCAGAGCCTGTGGAAAGCAGAACAACCTAGCCTTTGTAGACTGACTGCTAGTTTCCACAGGTTTCTGTTCTTTACCCTGATTTTTAATTGCAAAATATATTTCCTTTGCACAGGTGGAAATCAGTCCCTCATATACCCTTTATCCCTGTGGAAGAAAAGATATACTGCAAGTTAAGTCCAAGAGGAGAATAATTAAAAAGGAGCAGAGACAGGCAATAGTGTAGCTGAGTGCATGGGTCAAGAAGTCCCAGAGAAGATGTACCATTTTTTAAATGCCTAGAATAATTTTTCACACAATTTTGATTAGCTTTACATAACCACTGGAGGGTAACTTTCCCTTACATACTTTAATCTGTTTCTAACTTCACTGGTACAGCTTCTGGGGTTAGAGATATAACTTGTGTCCCTGCACAGAGGGAAAAAAAGGTATCATGGTATAGTCCATTACAACCAAAAGTGCTAAAAGTATTAATAAATATAGAAAGAGAGTGGCATCACATAAATATTTCTGTTCTATATTTGGAAAGAAGCTCATTGATAATTTATATCATATGATGATGAAGAGGAACTCATAGTACGGGAAGTTACAAAACAGCATGAGACAAGTATTTTTAAAAAATCAGCAGGCTCTGGTAGTCTGCCCTTAAGAGTCCTTAAGAGTTGACTGAGGAGATCTTCCCTTTCTTGGTGTTCATTTTTAATAACATTTTTAATGGGGAAGATTCCTGAAGCTGTGCCAGTTTTCAAACAGGATAAGCAGGATGACACAATGAACTAGATATTAATTCATCTGGCATGAATCCTGGGGAAAAATGAGAAAAAGAATATATGGGATTAAATAGAGACATTAAACAATTAGAATACGAAGTTGGCAATTATAGGTATAGTACATCTTTTTAAAAAAACAAAAACAAAAACAAAAACAAAAAACGAAAAAACCCAGAGAGCTAACTTATTTTTTTTCCTCATCAGAGGAAACTGAAAAGGAAGCATAGGCTACCATCAGTGTATCTTACATTATTATACTACATATATTCATAGTACAGATGTTATTCAGACCATTTGGGCTTTCATGTTAAAACTGTTCATCTAGTCTATAAAAAAGACAGAAGAACAAGCCTTGAAGTTTCTAGACCCAGTTATCAAACTGGTAGTCCATTGGTTTTCTTATCAAGCAGATACGGTTCAGATCAAAGATTTCTTTATTCAAAAGATTATCTAATGATGTCCTGAATTCTTAGCTTTAATAAGTTTCATATTTGATAATAACACAAATCCACCTCTAAAAGCCTTTTTAATGCATCTACAGAAAACTTTCCGAAGTATGCAATTTCCTACAAAAATGACCCTTGCTTATTACTCAGAATAGGCAGAAACAGCTGTAAGACTTCGAAGAGTCCTATATAACATTGTTATAATGCTAGCATTTGCCATGTCACAGACTTCTAAGGAGCTTCTCAGCAGCAGGACTTCCCACAGGGACACAGTACCTACTTCTACCATTGCAAAGGACTGAGGCGTCAGACAATTTATTTTTGGAATATTAATAATTGGTCTTGCATCAGTTGCTTCTGATCATTTTCCCAACTCTGCTGGAGTTCTGTGCACTGAATTTCTTCTCAATCACACCTTGCTTTTCAGAAAAGGAGTGTAATCATATCCCAGTGACCTATTTCTAAACATGCAAAACAAGTTTCTTGTAGCATCAGTGAACTCCAGATACCTGACAGTGTAGTAAAATATTTACTGGCTTTCATAAGAATGCTCTGCAATACTCACATGCAGCCCCAAATGCAAATAAATGTGCCAACATCTCAATCATACTGATAGATGCCCATCTATCACCACCCACCGTGTTTTCCATAGCATCCATACTCTTGATGTCAAATATTCACACTTTACCCTTATGTTTTCTACCATTTGTCACTGACCTACATTTAGTTGTAAATATTGCTAATGACCTACCAGTTTGCAGCTTCTGTAAGAAACAGGCTGTCACTGATCCACCTGCTGGAGAAGTGCTGCAGGGGACAGAACTCCCAGGTACACAGACCCGTACCTGGTGAGGTGTTGGTCAGACTGTTGCTGTTCCCAGTGAGCCCTGGCAACTGGAAAGCCTCTGGAGGCTATAGACAGCTGTTATAGTTCAAGGTAGACTAAAGACTGCTTTAAGTTGTACTTTAAGAGTGTACAAAGGCTCGGCTTGGTGCTGAATTTAAAATCTCCCTGGCTGTCTTTGTACTGGGTGCAGGTCTGGATCCAGGGATCTGATCCGAGATTGCTCTCGAGGGAGTATTGGCAATTTTTCATTTCACCAGAGCTGTTACATACAGTTTGTCAAGGACTGCTAGAGATAGCACTGTGTTGTTTTTGTGTGTTGGGGAGTTCAATGGGTCTAAGTGGTTTTAGTTATGTCTACACAATCCAAAACAAGATAAATCATTAACTGAGGTCTCATTAAGTAAAGATCCAAGCACATTCTTTCAAGAACAGGACGTGGAGTTTTTGTCTTGCTTCCCACCCAGTAAAAATCTGGTTTCTCTAACGTCTTTTAGGAAGTGCTTGCTTCTTCCCTGACCTACCTTTATGTAAGTCCATTGATTCAAGTTCATATAAGGCAGGAAAGGATCGGATGTGTCCATGAAATAACTGATGGAAAACTGAAAGTGTCATGGCTAAAATAATTAATGACTAATTAGATGTATGAAAACGTAAAACAGATTCAGTACTAAACCATATAGGCAGAGACCAAAATTGGCATTGATACAGGTAATAGAGTATTTTTAGAAATAGCTGATCAATGGACAATGCAGATTCAGTGTGGCAATGCCTTGGAGTACTACACTGGTCTTTGTACATCAGAAACGATGCTTCTGTCATAATTAACAGTGATTTTCAGTGTGGCATTTTTGACTTTTTACAATCAAAGTAGTAGTGCAGAAAATTATACATTATGCTCAGGAGGAAGCAAAACCAGTAACTCAGTTTCAGCATGCTTCCCAGGGTAGCACCAAGATTTATGAATTTTCTATTCACAGGTAAGGATTATTTTAATATAAACTGAGCATCATGTGTCAACTGTTTGATCCATTTTCTCAGGAGATTTCCCATCTTGAGCTCTTCATCCTCCTCAAAGGTACAGATTTATGAACTGCTGCCTCCCTGATGCTCACACATGTTAAAGTTCCTCAGGCATTGCTTTTCATTGATGCCTCTTCTACTTTCAGAGCAGGACCTCTATCTTGTTAAAAGCCATACTGAAGTCATAATCCTAAATCCAAACCCCCTCATTTCTAACAGACAAACTGTTCTCTGAGCCTCAGCTACCAACCCATACTGTGTACTGTCTTCTCCTTGCTGGATCTTCCAGCCGTTGCCAATATACCTTCAGTTTCACTTGATCTGTTTCTCATTCAATACCATGACTCAGCAATGGAAATTTCTGGTGACAAACAAAATCAATTGTATAATGCTTAACATCCACCCCTTTGTTCTCCAGTTGTTTTCAAAGTTTACAAGTGCTAGCCACCAACCTCACAATATTTTTATTCTGCTGTTTTCTTTACAGAAACAGATGTGAGGAAGCAGTATGGAGCTCAAGAGAGGAAAGACCTTCATAAAATCCAGTGTGCAACATGAGAAAGTGCCACCAGTGCACACAGTTCCTATCAACAAAGACGATACAGGGAAAGACAAAAAGGCAGCTCTGGAGGGAAACCAAAGTGTAGCTGAAGTTCAGCTGGCATGTTTGGCCACACACAAGAACTGCAGATTTTCCACCAGAGCAGTGAGGAATGGGGCTGGTGACAACTGCCTGGAAAAATCATCTGGGTCCTCCTACAAACTTGTAAGGAAGAGTAAAACCCATGACTGCGTTACTGAGGCAGACAAAACAGAGAACTGCAGCCCCAGCAGCAGGGTTTGTGAGGAAAGTTTTTCTGGAAAGGGTAAGGGCCGACTTGTCAACAGCATCAGCTTTTCAGGGATGTCCAGCTCCAGCAGTAAGAAAGAGTGTGTGGTCAGCCCCAGCCAGTCTGCATGCAGCAGTCAGATGATCGATTACAGGAACTTTGTGCCACAGATGCCTTTTGTACCAGCTGTCGCAAAAACCATTCCCAGGAAGAGGATTTCCCTGAAGAGATCTAAGAAGGGGCTCAGAGATATATTTCATATAAAAAAAAATAAACCAGAGAGCCTCACATTCCTGGTTGAGAAGGACAAGAATCTGTCCTCTCCAGGCTGCAAGAGTGAGCTGTCTGGGCGTCTTGCAAAGTATCTTTTCAAAACTGGAGAAACATTTGCAGCTGACTGCTTGTCACAAGACTGCTCAGACAGTGAGCTGCAGTCTGACTCTTCCTATGACTGCTGCAACACCCTGTGTGAAGATGTCGCCTCGCTGAAGAGCTTTGATTCCCTCACAGGCTGTGGGGAAATCTTTGCTGATGAGAGCTCTGCTCACCTGGAGCTGGAGAACAGCAAAGAAGTTCTGCTGAGAAGAGGCAAGCACAAAGACAGCCCTGTCGTGGGCTCTTTCCAAGGGGGTGTGGAGCAGCTGGCCTCTCCTGGCCAAAATGAGACCGTTGAATTTGCAAAGTTTTGGGACAACATCAACAAATCAGTAAGGCTACATCAGAGTGCTCTGTTTGATAAGAAATTACTGAAGATACCTGGTCCTGACATGGAAAAGGCTAGAAGCCAGACTGCTGCATCTGTGACAGACCCCCAAGTGTCACCTGATATGGATGGTGACAATTCCAAAGAGAGCTCCACAGAAACAGGAACGCCGAAGAGTGACAACCAGGAATCCACATCCACAAGTGATGAAGGCTACTATGATTCATTCTCTCCTGGACAAGACGATGAAATGAAGGAAGCTCAGACCCCTGGGGTCCCAGGTAGATTTCCAAGAGACAGCTACAGTGGAGATGCCCTTTATGAGCTCTTCTATGACCCAAACGAAGTCAAAATAAACCCAGTAATAGACGATGACTTGTGCACATCTGAAAGCATTTCAGAACAAGCCATTGAAATCCCTTTGTCCATTTATAGCTTTCATGTTGGAGCTGAGGAGAATATGGCTTCCCAACCAGCTCTAGACATTATCAGCCAGGGTTTCTTCCACAGCACATGGAAAGGCAAAGAATGTTTGCTAAAGCTCTGTGATACTGAGCTTTCACTGACCATGGGGATAATAAACTGGCTGCGAAAACACTCGGGACTCGTTTCCTCCCCTGACTCTCTTCAGAGTCCTCAATCACAGCCAGAAAAGTCTAATGATTCATCGATCCCACCCAGCCCCAGTCCAGAGCAGAAAGTGAGCACAGAAGCTCAGCAGGAGAAACCAAGCAAGGAAGAATCTAACACATTTAACCTATGTGTGTCTTTGGATGAAAGCAAACATGTAACCCAGGCCTCTTCAGTAAATGTTACTGAAACAGACCACAGCCTGGACTCTTGCCCTAACACATCTAATTCGGCTTTCCAAGGAAGGGAAGGGAGTCACCACAAGGATTCATCTACAGTGCCTGGGACTGTGGACACCAGAGCATCAAGCTGTGCACCACAATCACAGGCTAACAGAGACAATCTGCAGACATCTTCAACTGAGAATGAGAAGGCAACAATTTCAGAAGGATGTGAGACATCCGGAGATAAAAACCCACTGCCAGAAAAGCTGAACAGAGAGAGTGGCTCCCAGAGCTCTGAAAACCCTTCGTTAGATGATAATCACGAAGTAGAATCATGTTACTCCTACAAGACTGCTGCTACCTCACTCCTGGATCCCCTCGAGAGGGAGCACAGAAATAAACCAATGTATCACTCTCTCTCTGTTTCCTGTGACAAAACGCTGCAGCCTCTTACTCTCAGACACTTCCAGAGCTACATTAGCCCCACACCAACGGAGAGCAGCACTAACATAGTGCAGCTCTTAGAGCGCTGTGTAACACAAGTGGCATCACTAAAAATCAGCTATGAAAACAAGCACCTGGAAGACAAATGCATTGGGAATGAAATGAACAGTATCATTCATAAGATGTCTCAGTACAAAAACAAGTTATTGTTGCAAAATGAATGCAACTGCATTGCCCAAAATCCAGAATACTCCAGTATTCCTAGCACAAACCAATATAACTATAAGACAAATTTCCAATCCAGCAGTCTGTATCATTTGAAGCAAAATGGGGAGCAAATTTGCTCTGAAGATCAGAAAAGTAGAGCAAAAATCCTAGATGAGGTCACTAGAAGCAAGATAAATTTTGAATATGCCCAGCTCAATAATCAAGCGCTCTCCTATTTAAAAGACTTTACATTTGATCTCAGTCCAAGTGACTCTGCCCCTGCTACAACTCTTAGTAGACCAACATTTTTACCTCTCTTTAACTCTGTCTGCTCAGACATACCTGCTACTTTTTCACAAGCTTCATACAGCACCACCGTCTCCCTAGCTGACTCACTGCAGCCTAAGGAGGCCAAGCAGTGCAGCCCAGGGCCATGGAGTTACACAGAGACTCCCTGCAGGGGCCTGGCTGGAGGGAGCGCTCTGGACCCTCACCCAGAGGCAGCAACCTCGGATGCAGCAGTGACAGGGAGGAACCACCAGTAACACACCTGCATTGAGAAGGTGAGTGCT
This sequence comes from Fregata magnificens, assembly GCA_013389945.1. Lineage (NCBI taxonomy): Eukaryota > Metazoa > Chordata > Aves > Suliformes > Fregatidae > Fregata > Fregata magnificens. The sequence goes on from WAAD01005493.1 coordinate 89,645, forward strand.
TATGGGAAGTCTGAAATGAAATGTGAAATAAGTAACATCTGTTCCCTTTTCACAGAGGGACACTTATAGCAGCGGAGTCTGATATATGCTCAGGGTTTCTCAGTTTTCCAGTTTCATTGTTCTTAACCTTCACTTCAGCATGGTAGTTAAAAGTAATCAGAATTTAAATTACACAATTGCCCAAACCAGGGGCCACGTACAGCAGGTATCACATTAACTGAGTCTTACAAGTCCCATGCAAATGTTGAAGCCCCATCTTCCACCCAGGTGCAGCAGTTCTCACACCAGCTGAAGCAGGGAAAATTTTTCCTTCTTCCACTCCAGGATCTGCCACATTTGGAACAACACAGTGGATACAGCTGCCTGGCCACAGACTGCCAGCAGCATTCAGCTCAGATTCCTCACTACCAGGTCATGACATCCTCTTGCTACATAATGACAGCATAAAAATTATGCCCTGCTTCCCCTCTGGAGAGATAACTGGATATTAGACAGAGCTCTCTACTGGAATCCTGATGTGTGAGCTGCTACGCAGGGGTCACATGAGAAAGCCAGAGATCTGCAATGTTAAGTCACAGGGCAGACGGACATACCCTGTCCTTCAGCTGCATACATATGGTGCGCCCTCAAGCACAAGGGAAAGCCCACAGTACTATGCTGCTGCTGCTGCTAAGTGTACCAAAAGGATGTTCTTCCTTCTTGCAAGCCTGAAGTCTATCTCCAGCAGGTGCATTTGGTTTCTGGCCAAACTGCACTGTGGCAGAGCAAGAGCTGAAGCCAAGGCATGCTGCACGTGCAAGGCTTGATAGGCTTCTCAAGAGAGGGATTATAGGGTTTGTGCTGCACCTCAAGCTTTTGAAAATCCTGGAGCCACATTTACATAGTACAGGGAGATCCAGAATTTGGTCTCTGACATAGGATAAGAAACACCTCTGCTGTAAAACAGAAAGAGCTGATCAAGTACACAGCCATTGTGCTGGTTCAGATTTGCCTGTCACACAAGGATTTAGGCCAGAGCGGATGCTATCTGTACAGACTGCTCTGACTCAAGCCAGCTGAGAAATCCTCTGTCCTCCAGTTGCTGAGAAGAATCTGTTGTAGAGGTATAAAACTGGTGTAAATTCTCTATTATGTGTCCTGCCAAATCTGACAGATTGGCTGGACTCTGCCCAGCCCTGGCACTCTGAGAAGGAGCCTTTGGAGGTGGTGGAAGATGGAGAGGAGGCTGCAGCAAGGGCCAGGATAGAGAATTAAGGAACAGCTCATTATTGAACAGAGGGACCCAGAGAGCACAACACTTCTCTGGCTCTTGTTGCTCACGGCAGTGTGACTGCTTTCTGGTCATCTCTAAAGGCTTCCCAAGCAGCACAAACTAAAAAGGACAATGTTTCTCTCTGCATGAGACAAAAACACCCTTACATTTTCAAGTCTTGGGAGATTCAGCCACCCGATTTGCTATTTACATCTTCGTGAAAGTGCCCTTCCCCATTAACAAGTCTCCCATTGCAGGGAGGGATATTTTTCAGGGGTCTGCATGAAGTTAAGGGCCAGAGACTGTCAGTCTTCAATACCCTTTCCTAATACATCATCTAGTTATAACCTGTTCATCAGTGAACTAGGTCTTCCTCTAGTGAAAGAAGTGATTTTGGTTTTTTTCCATTTTGTTGTTAACAATGCTGCAAACAATGCTGACTAGCAAGTCACCTTCTTGCATCACCAGGTTTTTGGGCAGAACTTGCCATTCAAGGACACACCATAGTCCTTAGAACTACTTGCCTCTTTCAGATTATTTCTGAAATTAAAAATTCAGTACAGGCAAGGAAAGGTTTGTGGTCACAGCTAATATATGTAAGAAACCAGCACTAGGCACAGATTTTAGGGTTAGAACAGCAGATCAATGTATGCATTGGCCTGATATTTTTAGTTTGTTGTGAATATTAATCCACAGGGTACTGCTGAGAATATCCCTGCCTTCACAGGCTAGGAACGTAAAGGGATTCTAATTTTGAGGAGTCACTTGCTTTCTGGTAGGAACGGAGAAGGGAGTCATAGCTGCCGTGACTGTCAGAAGTGGTAACAGACTGTGTCTTTATACTGTACAAGACACATCGCAAGTAGACATTACTGGACTTGGGGCACTTTCTACTGCATTGTATCAAATGGCAGCTGCTGTATGCCACCATGTGTCAGCACTGATAATACCTGCAATGTCAAGAATGTGATGCAGTTCACATGCTATCACCTCAGTCCCAGAGAGAAACAATTCAAGTTTCTTCCAAAAGGGATCTGCTGATTTTTGATAGAGGTTTCTCTAACAGTAAAATGAATGGCATTTTAAAATATAGATGGGATTTACATATTCATAAAGTGACTTTGAAGAATGGTCTCATTTCAAGGAGTCATTTCACTATAGGCTTGCTGTTTGTTACAATTTCTTACAGAAAAAGAATTTAGACAATAATTAAAAAGATATTTAACATGGTTAAAAGAAATGGCTGTGGTGACAGATATAAACATTGACATGTGACTGAGTTTTCCTACCCAGTATCTTCTTGCCTGCCCACATTAACAGATGGCCTACAGGTTTGCTGGAAATTTTAATTTTTTTTGAAGGTGACTCAGGATCTTTGCCTTAATCACAGGGGTGGTAGTGTAGGAGAGGCAACATACAAACATGGTGGCACCTCTGAATCCATGGAGACAGACATCATCAAGAAAAACTCCTAAGCTGGACATGACTGTGCAAACCCCAAGAGCTTATACATGAAGAATGCTCCAAGGTTCACTGTTTTAAAAAACCACACTTGGGAGCTCTGAGAGAAGTGACAGATCCAGAGGTGGCTCCTGCTTTGTCCCTCAGAACAAATGCTGCATAAGAGGCTCCAATGCAGCCCCTGCTCTTCCCATGGACTCCCAGGCCTGACCTGGAGGAGCTGGGAAGGAGAAGGTCAACTTGCAGGGCAGAGGAAAAGCTGATATCAAAAGCCATTAAAATCTCCAGATTTTGTCACCCCATCTCCACATGTCCCAGTACCCACCATAACAAATTACCCCACCCTCTCTGCTCCAACTAGTGTGCAGCATTCCCCTGAGCCATGCCTGGTCTCCAAGGCTTCTCCACCCTGCTGAACACAGATGCACAACTGTGATGAAGAATGGTACAAGAAGTGCCAGTCCCAGCTCCTCTTCCGTTTCTCCCTTCCCTGGCATTTTAGAGAGAAATGTGCAAATGCCTCATATCTGAGCTCACCAGGAATTTGAGCCCTGATGGTAAAGGAACCCCAGTGGCAAATGGCATCCTTACATGGGCATATAGAAGGGTTATGTAGAAGGTGGAAATTACCAGTAGGAAGTGCAATGAAAGGCATCATTTTCTGTCTTCAGTATCAAAAGGCTAGGACTTAGGAAGTGAATGCAGTCCATCCCCTGAATATGGGGAGGATTCCTAGATTTGTATATTCATGGACCATAGAAACAAAGCTGCAGAAGTTTGTGCTTCTTGTCCGGATGTTTTCCAGCAGGAAACTTCATCCTCAACAAGGGAACACTGTCCTAGAGCAGTGAGTTCGGATGTCTTTTCCTGACCATTAAAATCTCTGGAAGTGACCAAACAAGACAGACGACACTGAGTGTCATAGCAACTGGACATAGGTAGAACAAAGCACTCTCTGCAAACAACAGCATTTCAGACCACTGAGCCATTTCTACCACTTAACATGATTTGAACTGCGTCTTTCATTAACTGATAGACGTGGCAGAGCAACAAAAACCACATGTGCTCCCAACAATATGTGCTCACTTCATTCAAATGCTGAACTGCCACATTATGCACCAGTTGAAGCTTTTGGATGTGTTTCAGTGATAGCACTAAAAGGAGCGCATTGCAATAAGCTTGCCCTCAGGTCAGAAAAAAATAGATAACTGTCAATCAAAGAGGGGTTGCCATAATAGATAGGGCAGCTGTAGATAAAAGAAGACAGTATGGCATACATGATTGCTGTTATCAAGGAACTGAGATTCAGAAGCAGATAAAATACAGCCTAGACACTGCAAAGTGACAGAGGAATGTGTATCTGATCCTCACCAACTGAAGGGCTACTTGCAGTCTAGGCAATTTCTGTAATGCTTTTTATTCCCTCCTGGTTCAACTTTATTCCCTCTGTCTTAAATAAGGTTGCATTTCTCCCAGGCAGATATTTCTCTATCTGCCAGGCATAGGGAAGGCAGACTGCAATATTTGGATTTGATAAAAAGGAAAAGCAGAATGGAGCCTCATCTGCATATAGGCAATTGTCTGATAAATGATGGTGTTGTTTCTCAAAATGGCCAGAGAGGTGCCTTAATAGGTGAAAAAATAAAGGCAGAATCCCTCTGCACATAGCAGGGAAAGAGTATGGTAACACATTCAAAGCCTGGGGTAAGAAATCCATGCATTTCTATGCTCCCTCCATGGCATAGCAAAGAGGTCCTCTCTCAAGTCTCACATGATGAAATGTAAAAACAATAAAGTGCAGACAGCCAGCACATTTTCTGCATTGGAAATGCCTCTGGCTCTGAAACGTACACCTTTATAATGTGAGTTGCCCAGATCATCTTGTACTGAACAAGATATTGAAATCTCATCTGACAGTCCACCAGCCACATGCGCACACACACACTCCTATTCAGACAAATGCATAACAAAGTACAAACGTACTGTTTGTCACACATGGTACCACAGAAGCAAAGAGCAGGGAGACAGAGGTGACAGGCCACTGCCTCTGCTAATACATTTGTGTTAGTCACCATGTGCCCAGATACTTGGGCTAAACGCTAAATTAAACAATTTTCTCTTTCATTAAACACTGTTGCTTCTGGACTTGGCTCTGTCTCACTGTACTGTCTTCATGAGACTTTGTCATCGACACTTACTCTACCCAAAATCAGAATTCTACCAGGAGGAAGAAATGTTCTTGCCAGCTTATTTGATAGAGAAGGGTTTTTCAACACAGTTATCAGCACAGATGATCTCTTAAATGGCAGATGCACTATAATGTTGTTACACGTGTTTCATTTTAAAACTGAAGAAATTGATTTGCTGCTTTACCCACTATCGCAGTAGAATGGTTTCCATGGATACAGTCTTATAGGGACTCTATTTTTCCCCTGTTGACAACAGTACAGAAAGCTAAATTCTCATCTTCATTGCACCAGCATAAATTTGAAGCCAAGGGAACGATTACCAGATTTAACCCTGAGAGCAGAAGTTGGCTCCCAGCCTCCTTCAGGCTTGAATTTGAGATTTTCAGGGGGATGGCAATGGAGGGAAAAAAGAAAAGGAAAACAGTTTCTGTGGACAGCAGCACGAGCTGAGGGACAGGACATATTGAACAAACACAATGCCTTTGTGTGAGAAATGGGGAGAAGTCAAGGCAGAATGCAAACAAATTAACTGCTTATGCAGAGGCTTAGTGTCTTGCCTGACACTTAACTGCAGAAATACAAGTCTGGGTTTGGCTATAGAAGTTTGGTTATAGAAGACCTTATAATTATCTGCATGGGATTGGACCAAACATGATCCCATTTGTTTAAATGAAGGGATGAATCAGTTGTTACCATTCTGGAGAAAACCTGCTTCACTTCCGTTTGCTGTGATGGCCAGGAAGGCATAAGGGTGGGAAGAAGGGGGAAGCAAGACACTAGTATCCAGTTACAGAGCAGGCTTGTTCATTCAATCAGGAGAGAATCTTGCCCCATCTGGAGTACAGTCATGGAGACACTGAATGCAAAGCAGATCCTCAGCTCGAGAATTCTCTGTACAAATCTGATGGCATTTATACTCACCAGCCAGCAAGTAAAAAAGAGTAGGACGAAGAGCCTGGTAACCTCAGCTTTTTGGACCTCAAGTGTAAAATCTCTACTTCTGTTCCCCTCATCAGAACATGCAGAGGGGGTCAGAACCAGAGTCCTCCAAACAACACTGCCTCCTACCTCTGCCAACGGGCTGCAGTAGGTGCTTGCAAAAGGAGTGTCAGAAACAGGGCAAATGGAGAATTTTCAAACCTGAAATAACCAACCTCCCACCTTCTGGCAACCAGCGCACTCTGAGCTAGACAGTGGCTCCTCCTGGATGTCTGGGTTTAGCACTCCCTTTTCCAAACTCACTAAAGCATATGAACTTCAAAGCCTTCAATCTGTGTTATGAACCTTCAGTTTGTTTACTGTGCATCTTTCAGGCACCTCTTAAAATCTGATGTCTATTGTGCTGTACATATCAATTTTGCTTTGTAAAACTTGCAAAATATTCCTTTTGAATTTCCTCCTTTTCTGACATCTATTTGTCCCCAAAACAGGCACTGTCCTTTTTGTGGCCTGGCAACACTTGGGAGATTATGGACACTGTTGTGATTGTATCTTCAGGGCAGAGGCCATGCTTCAGTATGTAAGTCTGGGGTCTTTGTGTAAACAAAGACTGATAGTCCAGGGAAATAGAAAGCACAGAAATCCTCAGCACCACTGGATTTCGTGCATTTCTCTCAAAAAAATCTGGGTAAAGTAAGAGCAAAAAATTTTACCATCTCAGCGAAAAGCATGAAGCACTGTTGTCATGAGCCAGTGCTCATGAAGAGTAGCACAGGGAGCCTGCACTCTTTTAGGGAAATGTCCAAAATTAACACAGTTCCCCATCAGGTCTTATGGAAGCCTGTTTTGTTTTAAGTAAACTCTCCTTGTCAGTTCTTCAAGAAAGGCTAGACTGTACACATCTGGTGTGGCAACTTATGCCATTCAAATCATGGGGACTGCATCTCATCTACAACATTTGAAGGTGAGAAAGATGTTCGCAGTTCTTGGACAGCAATACAGCTCAGGATAGAGAGAAGCAAAAAAGTACTGTACGTTAGGTTTTTCCTGTGGAGTGAGGCATTAAATCTAAGCCTCTCTCTACATGCACTGTGGCAGGCCTATTCAGGTAAAGCTTAAAAGATCTTGTGGCACTTAATGATAGTGGCAGCCAGTGATGACAACTGTACAAATGGTACCATGATATTGCAGCCAGCAAGTTTCTCTCTTCCCACAATCAGCTATCCTCTCCTTTGAGGTGATTATATCATCCAAAGGGAAACTGTCAGTCTGCAGGTCAAGATACAGGAAAGATTACTGGAGATCCAAGAAAAAGGAAGGTCCTCTTTGTCCTTATTTCTGATTGAATGATTCTCATTTCACAACAGAGAACAAAGTAGGAAAATGCAGATTGTATTGCCCCATCTCCTCTTTACTCGTCTTCTCTAAGTGTGATATTTTCCTTTCCGAATCTACCTCTTTTTCCCTTCATGGCAACTTTCCCTCTAACTTGCCCCAAACAGGCTCAACTCCTTTCCTCTCACATGCTGTACATTCCTTCTGCTTCCTCTTGGCGACTGAATCTACTTCAAAAGCCCTTCCCCTTTCCCACATGCCTGCCAAGCTGACACCTCCTCACAGACCTCATTACCCCTCCCAGACAATTCTCCTCACCCTCAAGAGCCTGGAAACCCCTCTTCAGGCAGGCAGCCTCCTCCCCAGTCTCATAAGATCCCTGCATCCCCGCCTCACTGGCTGAGTCTGAAGCACTGGGGAACAGCTGGGAAAGGAATTTCACACAAAGGAAGCAAAGCCATAATTTAGAACTGGCCCTTTGCTATCATGGGCTCCTCTCCTCCTCCCCGTTCAGTCTGCAAAGAAAACATGCCAACTCTGCAGAATTCCAACCTGCAGCATGTTGTAAATGATTATGCACAAAATGAAAATCGAATGCTTAGCACACTATGAGAACAGACAGGCTTGCACAGCACCCACAGTGCCATGCTCATAAAAGCCAGTCAAGCTCTGTTTAACTCCAACAGCAACCACAGAACTGAGCCTTGGTCACATTAATAGAGGTGCAGACGGTGACTGAAGGACACAGAGATGGGAGAATCACATCCTAAGATTAGGCAGGATGAAGGATTTTTGTTCCCCCCCTCCAACTGCTTTGTTATGTTTTTCCATCTCACAGCCAACAGAGGTGAAAAAAATCAAGCCAAGGTGGCTTCTAGGCTGTGATACACAACTAGGGAGATGTTTGCGGAGAAATCAATGGCAAAACAAATTCCATCTGCCTTCAGTAAGGATGAAGAGGGAGCCTTATTTACAGCAGGAGACACTAGACAAAACACTGCACCAGAAATTTTCACAGTTCCAGCTTTTCAAGAGAGATTGTGCCCTCTGTTTTAGCTGCACTTTTAGGAAATATGCAATTGGGTGTTAGCCCTAATTAACCCTGGTGCAGTTACATTTCTGAAATAAGGGAAGGTTGTATTTTACACAAACATCCAGTGGGGCTTGTGAGCTGCAGCAAAAACACTGAGGAAAAGGAGCAGCTCTCCTGTCTGCGCACTTTAAATAGAGGATGCTGCAATTTGTGGCTCTTGAAGAAATACAAGCTCAAACTCCCTTCCTTATCCCTTTTGTCTTCCCTCGAACATACAGGCAAGTTGGGTTTTGCTCTGAAAAAAGCACTAAGTAGACTGTTGCTATAGCAACCAACTCCCTGAAACCCATTTATAATTAAGATGGTGGTCTAACCACCTACAAAATACATCTTGCAAAAAACCCAAGTTTACAGCTTCCCAAGTAAGAACTGAATGTTTTTACAGTGAGTCTATATGATCAGGGCAAGGTTGGTTAGGTTAGTTTGCAAGACTGATTAGGTATTTGGAAGTAGTTTGCTACTAAGATAGCAAAAAGATGCCAGGAAACAGCAGGGTTGTAATTTAAGGCTTTTTTCGCTAGGTTTCTTAAAGCTTCAATCAATAACAAGACAGTGCTTGAATCATCTCAGTTCTCAAAAGTACTCTTCAACTATAATCTGTAAAATTTCGGAACACCTAATGAATCATACTTACAAATTTAAAAATACCCTTAGCTTTTTTTCACAATTCAAAAGCTGTTTTATTTAAAAATAATGTAATAAAACTTATAAATAATTTTGCTGTTAGAGGAAGGTATGTTAGTTTTCCCTTCAGTGTTTATTAAGGGAGATGACAGTTATACTGTATGATTGAGTGCAATCCTTGAAACACAAATTAAGAATGGATGACATTCATTTAAAAATGACATTTATTGCTGATTGAGGGCTGAATGATGTGAATGATAGAAAGGTGAAGGCTTTATGTTATGAGATTTTATAGAGATAAACATATGTACAGACACTTAAAAGGAAGAATTCTCTCTATTGCTTCCTTGACCTCTGAACCTCACGCATTTTATATTATTAAAGATAGTGTACCCATCAGTGTATATAGAAATTGTAATGCCCTTGACCCACAGTGGTTCAATCAAATAGCCATCAAACCATACAAACATAAAATGCTGGGGCAGCTTATTGTTTCCCAAGTAAGACTAGTCTCCGTTGCAGCGTGTTTCAAACTTACTTAATTAAAGGGCCATTTAGTCTTTGACATATTAAAAAAAATCCAAAGATGAAGCAGGCTTTTAAAAGAAGTCCAGAGACCAGGCAACTTTCATTTAGTTGAATAAAATTTAGTCTAAATCTTGATTGTTCATACTTTACTTCCATTTTCCTACTTTTTGTTTGTTTTCTTGGAAAAAAGTATGTTTTTCTGTTTATTTTCTCAACTGTTTGACTAGCCATGTTCTAACATTTTATAGATCAGTAGTAACCCCAGAACCCCAAACTGCAAACTGATGCTCTGCAGTGTACTTCTGAGCCCTCCAAAAATTCTAGATTTCATTATCAGAAAAGGAAGGTTCCACCTTTCTAGTCACCTTCCAATAAAAGCTGCTTCTTTCTAGCTTGGTTCTACCCCTTATCAGCCACCATTGTCTACTGTAACACTGTTCCCATTAAGCTGTTCCTCTCTATGCCTTAACTGTGTTTTAGGGAAGCTGTATTTTTGCAAGGCCAAATCCTGTAGTTCATTTTCAGCCTAACAACCAGTAAACACCATTAGGAATTTTGATTGATTTAAACTGATAGGATACTGCTCTTAATACCTGTGGGATTTCCTCAGAAATCAATTTCACTAATCCCCATCATATGTATGCTCATGTGAACCATGCTGCACTGAGCTGTGTTCTATCTCCCCAGATCAGCAGGGTAGGATTCTTCCCTGATCTGAAATGTGACCTATGTCAGAAGGTATGCTATCTTCCTTTATTTGCTAAAGAAAAGATGAAAAGGTATATAATCCAGTAACTGTTATTGGATACTAACTATTATTGGCCTAATCCTGAGTAGCAGAGTGACTTCAGTTGTATTTTGACTTCTCTACAGATAGATGATTGAACTTCCAAGTTGCCCACACTGTCAGACAGTGCTGGCAAAAAAAAAAAAAAAGAATAACAACCAGTTTCTCCATTTCTTTATCTAACGTTATACCTTACAGTCTACCATAAGGAATGGAAAATGAGGCAATTCAAATGAATGTACATAAATCACCTGGCTGGATATAGACAGTAATTACGATTTTTCATCTAGCAAACATAAAAATCTTTGTGCTGAAAGTCAACAGTGAATAACAAATCATTACATTTATCCTGGTTATATATTTCAAGCTTTAGAGATAAATTCTTGCAAAGTACAACCAGTCTCCTGTAGGAATGCACTCTAAAACTATGTACTTTACTACTGCCACCAGAAAAGGCCTGGGGGATAAGGGCAGGAGACAACCGTAACAGAGCAGCTAGGGTACTCTTCACCTGTATTGAGAACCAAGCAAGCCAGCAAGGAGCAATCAGCAAAGGGAGGAACACAATCCCCTGCAAGCCAGCACCACTTGGCTTGGGCAGGGTGAATGTTGTATACCAGATGGCCCTTTTGGCAATTCAGGAAGCCACTGATATGATTCCAAAATGGAGGTGGTGGCCAGACCTCCTGCACTGAGCTACAGTTACTGTAGCTGGGCTGACTCTGAGGAAGGAAATTAAAGGAATGTTGCAACCTGTATAACCTTAAAAAGGGCAACGAAAATTATTATGAAGTACTGGTATCTGGGAAATCTACAAGTGGAACACTGGCAGCAACTTAAGCAGCACAATTTAGCTACCCTATAGGCACATCTTTTGTTATACTTCTCAAGATCACATACCTCTTTCCTGCATATGCCCAGGATACACAGGCAGTGTGCAAGACCGTCGGTCCTCCCCAGTCAACACAACATCTGTTTCTGTGTTCCTATGAGGCATAGGTTTCTTCAAGTGCTGATAGCTCTCCATTATTTGGGTTTTTCAATGGGCTAGGAAGACCTGGATAGTGGAAAAAGCATAAATAATATGGGCTCTCGGGAGGGCACTGTAGTAGGACCAAAAGTTTTTTGCATGGAACAGCTTCCATCTGGGCTGGCCTGCTATTGCAGCTGAGAAACCCAGACAAACCTACGTTCCCACACATTTACGTTGTGAGGCACCTTAGCTAGCCCTGCGTGCACAGTCTGCTTAATCCACAATCTGAGTAACTAACTGCCCATGGATCATGGAGCATTAACTGTAGTTGCAAATCCACTGGTCACCTCTGACTCCATGCAGTGATTTGCTGAAAAGCGCTGTTCCCTACAGTGCACAGGCCATGCACCATCCTTTCACATCCCCTTTTCACAATCTGCTTCACTGCCCAGCCATCTCATAGTTTCTTCATGCTAGCATGTCTGTGGGATAGAGTGGGCACAGACTTTGACCCAAGAATTGCAGTGCTCAAATCAGCCGAATTGTTTAGTCTTGAGGCCGGTTCTATTAATAAATGCACTGTTAGTCACTGTGATTTCTGATGGGATGCTGCATGTATTAAAAGAATGAATGCTTCACGTAGCTTCCAATTAGCCTGGAAATGTTTTTGGTTCTTTGCCTAGAAGGACTCAGACAACAGTAGCATTGTTAGCAATGAACTGCCACCTCCTAATGTTGAGTTACAAGAATTAGTAGCTTAGTAAACTACCACTGACCTTCTTTTATTATTTTTTTTAATTACTCATGAAGCTTTTGAAAAATGCTATAAAAAGATATTTTAAATTAACAGAAATTGGGACAGTATGTATTTAGAATAGATGAGTTTATTTGCAACTCTGTGGCACCAAACTACTGTCCAGGGAAAAAAAAGACAGGATTCCTAAATATGTTTTAGACTGGCTTCCCCACTGGTCTGTAACAAATCAGTTCAGCAAAACCGGTCCTTTTAAAGAAAACTGCCTTTTGGCAATTGTAGACCCTGAGCGCTCTCCATTAGGATGTGGTGCCAAATTTTCTTACTTCTAATCATCAGACTCAACCTCTTCAAAATTCTGTGCTACTGCCCTGCTTCTGCTGCCTCTTTCACCTTTCTTAGCACTGATTCCTTTCTGCAGGAGCGGAAGAGATGCAGGCCTGAAGATATTGCTAGAAGCAGCATTAACTTCATGTGCTGTCCCCAGGAAAGAGGTTGCAGAGAGAATGGTTCCTTATCCACCTCCCTCTGTCTTTCCTTGTATGTTGTTTGGATATAAAACCGCAAGACTTCCAGGAAGGTCTTCCAGATCCTCTTCTGCTGCTACTGGTGCATCTGCACTCCTCTTAACATGTCTCTTTGCCTCAAAGCAGAGAGAGCAGCTCACCCTTAACCTGACCTGCAGGCATTGTGATGTTGCCTCAGTCCTTATTTTATTTATTCAGCTCAGGAAATCTATAGAAAGTATTCTGTTATCTAATAAGAACCTCATATGCCAATCATCCACAGAATATAAATCAATAAACTTCCCCTAATGGCAATTTATCACTCATCGTATCACGCAGGTATCCACTTAGTGTCATAATTAAAGGCATAAAAATTTAAAGTGAATACAATGCAATGACGAATAATAGCCCAATACAAAACACTTCATAGTGGAAAAAAATTCTACCATAAAGAGATATTTCTCTAGCACCCAGGAAGAAAATCCTTAAGTTGATTTTAAGGCCCTAACTATTATCAAGTTAAGCAACATGAACATTGAAAACCTTGCTTTACTATGCTTCCTGACAGGAGATTCCTGACTCTTTACAGGAAATAGTTACTTAGTTCCTTAGACATAAGTCTATGGTAACATAAATATCCAAAGTAGCATAATCAATTGAAAAAATTTCTAAGTTATAAATTGGCACACAGTATATTTCTTCATGGTTTTGGGGCATACCTGAAAAATGCATCTCAGTGAGAAGAAAAATATATGCGTTTGTCAAAAAAACCAGGAACGTTCATTGCTGTAACTTTAATTTTTTCCTTCACTTTTTCACCTGTGCAGTCCCCATATTACAGTATTGGGAAGACAATAGGTAAAGTCTCGTTATTAG
>WAAD01005493.1:103005-133551 GCA_013389945.1 Fregata magnificens
TCCAAATTTTCAGGTATGCTTTCAAATTTCAATTCCATTAATTGGCAAAACTAGTAATTTCCCCAAGTGCAACTGAAAATAAGAGATCTCTTAAGTGGCTTATTGGGCAATGGTGTTACATCTGCTTCTTCAAGAAAACTCAGTCCCACTTTCCTGTGACTACTGTTTGATCTCTCTTCATGCAGGTTTCCACATTTAAAGTTGTTACTGGTAATGGGCTAAAATCCCTTCTACTGAACAATGCTAAAGATCAATCCAATGTTAGGGAAAAGCATAAACCAGCCAATGCTGGCTAGCAACAGATTTGATTTTGCTTAAAGGGCTCAGGCCTTTCTTCGAACACAGTCTCTTAAGATGGGAAGGGATCACCTGTGGGACTAATTTCCTTCTGTTTCGTACACCACTCTCAAATATCTTCCAAAGTGGCAACTCTGAACTCTCTAACAATTTATAACTTGATATTATTTCTTAACCACATTTCCATGAACATAAATACCTAAGAGTATAAAGTGTACTGAATGATGTCCTTCGCTGATTTCTGGAAGCCCTGTGCTTTTTATGCCATGGGAGCTAACTGAAAAGGTTCACAAAATCTTTGTGTCTTTATCAAAATTGAAAATTTGGAAAACCTCTGCTCATCTCATCCATGGTATCAATGAGGTTCACTTCAACAGGTTTTACAGAATAGCAAGGCATGGAGGCTTAGACTCAATTTGTAACAAAATGTTGTAACAGAAATGACAAGATTCCAGATTTTTTTTGCAGTATTTCACAAGGCTGAACTTACACCTTCCATAATTCAAGAGTCCTCCTGGGGAATTCTGTTCTCATAAATGAGAGAGGAAGAGAGAGAGAGACAGTTATGATACATAGACAGTTATGATACATAGTCAGTTATGACAAAGAGAAATAGATTTTTAGGATGGATACTTTTATTAATAGATTTGACACAAAACAGTTGCATTTATGTGAATATCCAAAACATCCATATTGGAGCAGATTAAAGCCCTATTTACCCTCTCCCCAGTAGTGACCAGGAGTGAATGCTTATGGAAGAGAATAAAAATAGGGCAATCAGTGGTATTAAGCTATCTAAGCTAAGGGCAAACAATACTCATGCCATTGTATTTAATCAACAGACCTATCTTCCATTACCTATTTAAACTCATTTTGAACCAATACATACTTTTGGCCTCTATGACATTCTGTGCTAATGAACTCTACAGTTTAATTTTGCATTGTATGGGAAAAAAATGATGTACTTTACATCTACTGCCTCATCAATAATCGGCAGCCTATTACTCCCTGTATTCTGTGAAATAATGAATCATTGCCTTTTCACCAACTGTGTACAATTCACGGATTATGTTCACATTCCTAACAGCCATCTTTCCGAAGTAATACACAAACATTTATACAACAGGAATACTGACTATTCTCCTAGAAACTTACACAACTTACTTATACAAGTATCTTTAATATTTTTCATCAGATCATGAAAGCATAGCAGTATGCTATGTACTAGTGGAACTGAGATGTCATGGTATCACTTTCTCTTCTTTCTTCTCCACCTTTTTATTAGAAATTTTAGCCATAAAATGTAGAAAACTTAATTCTGCTCACTGTGTCCTTCTAACCTTCTAAGTGACTTTCCAAAGGGGATGCAGATGGAAACTTGAAAATGTGACAAATTATTAATGTATGATGTCTAAGCAGCCACTTTTCATCTTGTAAATAAAACAGAATGTCCACATACTGTGTAGATCTGCTATTACAATGCAGTGGCCTTTTAACCGATTCATCTGCAAGAACACAAATCCTTACTAAACACAAATTATAACTGTGTTAGTCATCTTCCTTTATCAAGTAGAGTTTCCCTTCCCCAAAAGGTAAGGAGTGAGAAGAATGCCATGTTCAGCTGATCGTGTTGCAGTTGGGCACCCTTAAACTTAACTTCCCAGATACTCCAACACATTCTACATTCACATCATTTAATGGACATGCAAGTTTACAATAGACTGTGTCATAATTTTTGGACATGGAGGGGAAGGGCAGCAAAAGAGTCTGTACTGTGGTTATGAGATGAAAACAGGTCAGTGATTCAACTTCTTCTGACAAAGTACTGGGTGAGCAGCCTTAGTGGGTGGTCGAGATGATGGTAAATCACAGGACAGATTCTTAAGTCTGATTAAGGACTGTAAATCCAGTGGATCCTCTTTCCAAAGACTGCCTGTGTGGAAAGGGAATACGTGAATGGCTAGGAAAAAGCAGTCAACAGTATTATGAAAAATTGGCAACATTTCTGGGTCACAGATTCATATTGGCCCATCTCCAGTTGGCAGAGCAACTCTATATGATCTGAAAAAAGAGAGCATCAGAGCAGCCTACATCAATGACTGAAACAGAGGAATGGAAAGATGACACAGAAACACTGTCTTCTCCATTCAGTGCAGTGTTGGGCACAGCTTGAGTGTTACTGCAGAAAACTTAGCTGCACTTGTGCTTCCATCTTTTCATTTACCTCTGGGTTGAGCCTGCTTTTAGAGCAGGTCCAGTAACAGTAGTAGTACCTTGAGTGTTTTCCATCATTATCCAAGCAAGTCTGCCTGGATTCAACATCTGTGGCTCACTCTACCAGGCTCCTGGTAATTGTTAACAGAAAGACCTGCCAGTCTTCACACAGAGATAGTGTGTTTAACATTTAGTGTTAGGAAAAAAGCATCGTGCCTGAAAAGAAGTATGTTAAATGACAGAAGGGTTTGCGGGATATCCAACTTCACTTGAGGTTTTCACCTAGCAGAAAAGCCAAGGGTGGCTTAACTTCTTTAGCACTCTACAGGTGTCTGTAGGAGACACTCATTCCTTCAACAGGAAGTGAAATGAGCTCATCTCTCAACATGAAATCTGCTCCACAGTTCATAGCCCTTGTGATCTGTTATACCCCATCACTGGCAATGCAAGCTATTCAACCTGGCAGGAACCTAGAAGTTATGAAGCTCAAAGGAAATAATTTGGGCGTTTGCCCTTTGCCTACCCTGAGGTGTTTACCAAGGCATGTCCTAGACTGACTCACTGCTTTTCCTTCCTGTTTTTCTAAGAGGCCGCTATTAAGTTAAACCCATATAGCCATACAGTCAGTTCTAAATAACAGGGTCATAAAACTTAAAGAACTTACTACAGTCCAGACCAATTGCTGTTTTTATGTCNTTCTTAGAATAAAATCTTAGTTTTATTGGGATCACCATTTGCTTTTTTTAGCTTGTCAGAGGCAATTGAGTTTTTTTAACAAAGAAAAGCATGATCTATTGCTGGAGTTTGTCTAACAATATAAAAAACAAAAATACAATGCCAATACTTTAGAATCCTGTGGAAACTGTCTTTTAAAAAATGCCCTACCAAAATGGATCAGTTCTAAACTGAAAGCTCAAAGCACAAGACTTTAGCACCATCAATGCTTTTCCTTATAGACCTTACCAGACCATGCAGACTAAAATTTACAGTCTTGTGTGCCTAAATTTACATTTTAAAAGCAGATCCAAAATTCTGACTCAGCCTATATATTTCACCTGTACATATTCCATTGGGTCAGAATATCAGGCTATAAACCAGGGAAATTCTAATTACATTAGTCCAGAAATGAAGGCATAGTTGAAATCATCCTGCCATTGAACTAACTACAGGCAACAAGGAGGGCATTAAGTAGATCAGCTCATCAATAATGGAATATGGAGACTTTCAACACTAAGTAGGTCAGTGGTACATATTTCTGTTTTACCCTTGGATAGTCACTCAGCAGCCTACTCACAGTGAACTCAGACTGGCTCATTTCTCTTCTTACCAGACAGCCTTCAGCATCACAAAATTTACCAAATCCTCCCATCCCTGTTGAGAACTCGTGATCTGAAAATGCATGGGCATTGAAGCTGGATAGTTGAAGGCTGTCATCCAGTAAGGTTGTATTGAGAAGTGCATTGATNCCATACAGTCAGTTCTAAATAACAGGGTCATAAAACTTAAAGAACTTACTACAGTCCAGACCAATTGCTGTTTTTATGTCATGAACACTGTTAAATATAGCACAGGAAGACTTGCTTCTCCCCTCCTCCCTACCCCACACATGGCTGACAGCTACATTTATCAGATTCCCAGCCCTGACAGTTAAAAAAAGAAGTTAGCTTCCAAAATTAAAATCACCTCCTTCAGCAATGTGAACAGAATCCCTTATACAGTTAAGAGGTAACTCTATATTCATCTCTCCTGCATGACATATACCGAACATAAAAGCAAGTTTTGAAAATAGATCTTTTTAAAATACACTAAAAAAATGAAATTCTTAGAATAAAATCTTAGTTTTATTGGGATCACCATTTGCTTTTTTTAGCTTGTCAGAGGCAATTGAGTTTTTTTAACAAAGAAAAGCATGATCTATTGCTGGAGTTTGTCTAACAATATAAAAAACAAAAATACAATGCCAATACTTTAGAATCCTGTGGAAACTGTCTTTTAAAAAATGCCCTACCAAAATGGATCAGTTCTAAACTGAAAGCTCAAAGCACAAGACTTTAGCACNACCATGCAGACTAAAATTTACAGTCTTGTGTGCCTAAATTTACATTTTAAAAGCAGATCCAAAATTCTGACTCAGCCTATATATTTCACCTGTACATATTCCATTGGGTCAGAATATCAGGCTATAAACCAGGGAAATTCTAATTACATTAGTCCAGAAATGAAGGCATAGTTGAAATCATCCTGCCATTGAACTAACTACAGGCAACAAGGAGGGCATTAAGTAGATCAGCTCATCAATAATGGAATATGGAGACTTTCAACACTAAGTAGGTCAGTGGTACATATTTCTGTTTTACCCTTGGATAGTCACTCAGCAGCCTACTCACAGTGAACTCAGACTGGCTCATTTCTCTTCTTACCAGACAGCCTTCAGCATCACAAAATTTACCAAATCCTCCCATCCCTGTTGAGAACTCGTGATCTGAAAATGCATGGGCATTGAAGCTGGATAGTTGAAGGCTGTCATCCAGTAAGGTTGTATTGAGAAGTGCATTGATATTGCTGATTCTGTATCAGCTAGGAGTATGTAAGGAAACAAGCCTGTGTGGCTGCTGAAAGGGACAATTCTGCATAAATCTAATCCTGATTTGCTGTATTAAATGGAATGCCTCCCATCAACAGACATTGCAGACACTGTTGCAAACCCAGGGAGATTTTTCCAGAGATTTGAGTGGGTTCTAAATCAATACCTAACATAACTGAAACATAACATTTTGAGATACTTATATGAAGCAATACTGATAGCTCTGTTACTTTTGGTTCTTTAACTAAGAAAATACCAAGGGAAGAATGGAAATGCTCTATTTTGGAAGTCCCACTTTTCCACAGAAGCTGTAATGAATGAATTTGAATAATTTCCGTTAAAGGAACCTTGCTCTTTCTTCCTCTTTTTCAGATTTTTGCCAAAGGGATGTAAGTAGAAAGCTGCCCAGTCAGCCTACCAGATACTTGCTGAGTCTGTGCTGAAAAAAATTCAAAGCTGATAGAAAAGGAGCTGTCCAGTTCAAAGTCAACATGATCCAGCCCTGCAGGACAGTAGCACAAGTGGAAATGCAAAAGCAACCGTCTATTCAAAATTCAGGGCAACCATGACATCTAATACCTTCAGTAACAATGCTGTTGATTGATTAACAGAAATCTGCAACAGGACTCTTGCTGGGTACATTAATAACCAGCCAGGAGATCTGATAGCTGAAGGCAGTGTAGGAAGCCAAACAGATTATTAATCCCTGAAAAGATTTAATAGGCATTATTTTTACTGCAACCAAACTAAATAGGAAAAGCAAAATAAAAAAACCATTATTTCTCTAGGACTACACAGATGGTGATATCTCAGTGTGGCATACCACATAGAGGAAGACTGAGGGATTCAATAGCATAATAATTATAAAGACCAGATATTAGTCAGTCTGGTAATTTCAACTGTTAAACAGCATTTTTCGTTTGGGTTAGCATGGGCACCAGCTAATACAGAACACATCAGTTGTTCTCTGTTGATAAATTTCACTGATAGTACCATAGTTACATTCAGAGAAAACAAAATATATTCCTGTCTCCTAAATTATACAAAACATTCCTTATTACTTCTGTTAAATCAAAACATTTATTGGAAAATAAGTCCAAATGAATAAACACTCCTGAACATAAAAATTTTAAGTCTAATATATTTGCCACCCCAGGGCACTTTTCATTTGTTCTCCTCACTCTTTTTAACTGAACAAGTCATTTACGTAAGTAATGAAAATAATCCTATTGTGCAGCTTTTAATCTATTATTCAATAGCTAAAAGTGAAGTAAAAATCACCCTTTCTATCAATAATTCAGCTTCAGTGCTAATGCAGCCATTCAGCTGCCCCCCTCACCAGGGCCTTATACATTTTTAATGCCTAGGCTCTTCTTAGGAGGTCAAATGTGTGAATTGTGGTTAGAAACACAGTTACCAAGTGTGTTAAGGTCAACTAAAGAAAATATTCCTATTGCCAACAAAACAAAGTATACTGGCAGGACTGTAAAGGAAAACTGCACAGTAGGGTCCTCAATGCCTGACTTCGCTGAAGACCAGAAAGATAAAGTCCAACTGCCAACGCTGCCCTGACAGCCCTGGCTGGTAAAGAACCTGGAGCTCTCGGCAGTCCCACTGAAGTGCCAAACACACTTCAGCCAGCTTTGTTTGATGGTGTGATACAGTACGTGTCCTAATTCAGCCTCTCCTGCAGTTACTGTTAGTTAGTCTATCTGAATCCAAATCCAGACACTGGGACAGGTGCTCTCTCCAGAGCACCGTAGACAAAGGTCAAGGATCTGATGACAGCAGTGTTTCCCTCATAGCCAAATTTTTACTGGTTCGGATGGTACTGTAATTTGGATACGTGTCACTACATTTCAAACCTACACTGCCTGGACCGGATCTCGGCATCTAACAAATCTACCTGGTCTCTTTAGCTTTACTTCCAGACAGGATTTTTAGAGAATTGCTCTTTAAACACCACAACAGTTTTTAAAGCCCCAGAGGTATAGATGGCTTCCTCAGTATACCTTTCCTGCGACATGTGAATCAGGCACTTGCAAGAAAAACAAGAACTTTGTTATAGCAAGGCTTTTTCATCTGCTAATAACTCCCTTTGAGAGTGCAATTTTCTCTAATAGTACAGTTATCTTCTTCAGAAAAGATTAGCACGTCAAAAAGTCTCTTCATGAGGGCTCCACAACCTCTGAGCTCAGACAGGCACCATCTCCTCTCAAGGGTGGCACAGAAAACTCCTCTGAGTTGACACTAGAGAGACCTATGAACTTTTAGACCTCTCCCATAAAGCAGTGCATGTGAGCCTGGCGTCAAGGAGCTGCTATTATCTTTGCATGCCTTCCCATTCTGTCGGATGGAGGGGTTCTGGAACAGAGATGGGATCCTTCCCACATGTTTCTGGAATAAAATATTCCTCCCTCAGTATGAGAGGCTGCCCCAGTCAGTCTCATTCCTCTGCTGAAGGGTTAACCAGTTAGCTGAAGTTCTGTACTGGAAATGGTTCCATTTTATTTTTACCTCTTTGAAAACTCTACATGACCCAACACTTTCTATGACAGAAAAAGTGAAGGATTTGCCTTATTTCATCATGGCTCAAAATGAAGCCAATAAAATTGTATGTAACACTTGGCAATTTCTCTCTAGCTCTATTTCTTGCTGTCAGGCCTTCTTCAATAAGAGGAAGTGAAATTCATTTGTTCCTGAGAGTGTAAGCATTCATTTTAAATCTGGAATTGTTCCAGATGGAAAATTAGGCTTGTTCTTCTGTGTGTCACATCCCTGCTTCATGGAGATTTCCATTCCACTGAAGCTTAGCAAAAACTTCTATAGATCTGTATAATGGTTGCTTACTATCAAAACAGTATCACAACAATTGGCCTTATAAATACACTAAAGAGGTAAAAATCAGCAGGACTTTGTAATCTATAGCATCAAGGTTAGTTGACCATAGAGAATATCCAGGCAAGAGTCAATTTCAATTTCAGTTTTGCAAAATCAAAGAATAAAGACCATGTAATCATTTCTGTTGCTGCCACGCCCACATATTCCAGACCCAGATGTCTGACTTCCTTCCCCTTTACCCTCCTGCTCCCCTCATGTTAAGTGCTGTATGAACAAAAATCAGGTTTTGGGTCTGTACTCCAAAGAGCTAGAAATGATGCCTAGAAATGATAATGCAAAGCAAATGCCCCCAGATGGATACAGAGAGATGGTAGAGTACAAGGAAACAATGAGAGGGTACCAGTTGGCCCATCAGAAACAGAAGTGTCATCTAGTGTTACCCTACTTTTAGGGATGGACTTCCAAACACCAGAAGCCCCATAGGACAAAACGTTAAATTTCTTCTTTGGAAACATAACAAGGAGACAATGCAGACTGGTATTGTTGACTAACCATAAACAAGAATCAATATTTAGGTAGACCAGGCCTGGCCTTCAGAAGCCTTAGAAGGGAGGTCAACCACCAAATGATGGATGTTAATAGAGTAAGAGAAATGAGGGAAAATATGCAAAGCGACAGGTATTTGGGTTAGTATAACCAAACAGAAAAATACCATCTTTGTGACAAGACTCTGAGTGGATATGAACAGGCAAGACTGTGCTTATCAAGACCAGAGGAAAGGGAAATTTTGATACCTCAGAAGCAAAATGAACAGAACATGAATTAGAGCCTTAGTCATATGGATAAAAGGATTTTATGCACAGAATGGACCAGATGCAGACACAGTCTGGATGCGAGGACAGAGAATTTTGAGTCAAGGAGCACTGCAGTGACTTGCAGGATAGTGGGCTGTACCCAGCAAAAGAAAAGGAGTTGGCTCAGGAAAAGTAATTGCAAACATACTTAGACCAGTTTGGTACTTATTAATGATTGCTAGGGTCTTGTTTGCTGACCCTAACTTTAGCTAATAAGCAATTATACCACAGATGTGCAACACAAAGATGACACAGGATTCACTGCAATCCAGACTGACTGTGCCCTGCAGACACAGCCAGCTTGTACTTCACAATCAATGAGCCAGATGCAATTGTAACACTGCTAACTGCCTGTAAACGATATCTTTTTTAAAACTGAAGAATTTGAGAGACTGTATTGCATTCATTACCATTTCAATCAACAGCAGCACAATGCAGCACTGACAAGATTCAAATGACTATCCAATATAAATCATCTGAAAGGCTCATGATAGCTAGGGGAAGAGATTATTTACAGACTGTTTTATTATAGGCTTCCCATTTGGCAGATTTTGCACATGTGAACTTGTCCCATGCATCAGACATAGGTCTGTGCAGGCAGCTCTTTCATAAAGAGAGATAAGAAAAGAAATAAGGTTGAAGAAGGCATAATGGAAGCATGGAAAATTGATTTTCAGACTGCCTGTGACCTTGACTCAGAGGTTGAACATGAGCTGTGAAGCAGACAATGAAGATGGGAACAAGCTGCAGACAGCAAAACTGCAAACTTTGTTTGGAATCAGAGATTACAGACAAATTCTGACAGCCTGCCCCTGCCCCCATAATCAAGTGCACTAATCATGTGATGATATTTTAACTTGCAGGGACAGCTGGGTACTTAGGAAAGCACAACAGAGCTCAGACACTATTTCCCTCAGAGATAACATTTTAGAAGGATGTTATTCAAGTCACTTGTGATGAAAAAAGAAAAAAAAAGGAAGATAAATTTTTATACAATATATTAGTTATTTTATCACCTTGCAATAATCCATTTGTTCACATGCTCATGAAATACTTCCACTAATTCATCTTCTGCTCTGAAATTTTTTAGGATGGGTCTGCAGACATGAAAAGATTCAAAGAAAGAATGTAGTCATGAAGGCAGAGAAAAAACACTGGTATCTGATAAACAACATGTGATGCAGTTAAGAAAGGCAGGGAAGAGTGGCTGCCTAACATTTCCAGTTTGTCACTGAATTATGAGGACAGATACAAACTGATCTGAACAGTTTGTTCAGAACTGCAGAACAACCAGAGACCACATTACTACTACATGACTATGTTTCTCCAGCAAGAAACAGTTCAAGAGGCTCTGCCTTTTTTTCCTTTCTGTGCCTTTTCTGTTGTGTAGCTTGGGGAAAGGAGGGGGTAGCAGGGTAGGCTAGGTCCACACTTGGAGTGCTTTGTCAGCACAGGTATTATGTATTATAATATTACGCAGTATCTTATGCTGGCACAGCATTCTAAGGCAGATGGAGCTTATAACAGCAAAAAAAGTTTTTACAGTATAACTTCTTGATTCCCTGGGAATGACAAGTCAGGTTTTTTACACAGATGGCTTCTGGCAACATTACTGTTTGTCAGGTCACACCCCATTATGCTGATCTCTGCCTAACTGCGTCATAGCAAAATCTGTAGTACAGTCCTGGCCTTTGAGCTGTGGAGGAACCTCTGCTCTACGTAGAAAACACTGCTTTGGCTTCTTAAGACCTCTAGAGTGGCATATAAAGGCTGGAGAAGGACAGGGAGTGTGCACTGGATTTCTTCCCTGTCTAAAGCTCATTCTGACTCAGGCTGAGAATTTCAGTTCTGCAAGCAAGCAAAAATGCACAGTGTTCAGAGATATAATATTACATAAAGGACCAATTTACAACATCAAGATCCTTTGGCCCTTGTGTAGAGCTCCTCTTAACTCACAGGGCACCAGCATGGCTGCAGTCTTTCTGTGTGAGTGGTCAGTCTTCAGCAGGACTGAAATCCAACCTAGTATTGCCAGTAGTATTGGGAATTTCCTACAAAATGTGCTTCTGAATAGAAATCATAGTACTTTTTTTTGTTAGTGTGCAATAGTGTGCTCAAGGCACTATTCAGAAATGATACATGCCCTGAGAAACTGAGGTGACTGGAAAATGAAAGTCCTTCCTGCAAAATATTTTGCTTTTAAAAAATTGGGCCAATTCATGATTACAGTCTTTTAAAACCATATTCTTCATGGAAAGAAAGTTTCTGAATATCTCCATGTCAGACCACTGAGATAGATTATTTGTCTGTTTTGTGCGTGCTGCTTATGATCAATTCTGTTCTACTAACTGGCAAATCTTCTAGGCAGTAAGGCATTTTTCCTATTTTCCTGGAAGGATTTTTTTGTTCCAGTAAAACTGAATTTTCACAAAGAATATTTAAACTTTGGAAAAGTAGTATATTCCCCATCTGAAAATCATTCCATTAGAAAATTCCCAGCTAACTTCTAATCTACGCAACCAGCTGGAGCAATTAGTTCTGCATGATAATGCTAAAGCAGAGCTATTAAATAACCTTGGCATCAAGGTTACAGCAATTCAATGGCCAGGCTAGACAAAGAATGCTTCAGGGCATTCCCTCATGGTAGAAACGGCTCCTGCAAAGAGCCTGCCTCAATTTCCCTTTCCCAGTGTCTACTTAAATTAAGCTCATCAGCTTTCTTTTTTTTGGGGAGGGGGGCAGCGTTGGGGCCTCTATTGATCTCTTGTCTGATGCTGTTATTAGGCTTCCAGTCCTGACTTCCTTGATTTAGAATCTCCTCCTTCTGTTCCCCTTCAACTGCAATCAGCAGGCTTTTCTCCTAGCTTAGGGAGTCCATATTAGCCCAATCTTCCTTCAGGTACATGGTTAACTTCACTCATCTCATCACTCTCAGTTCTGAGGCTGATAGCACAAACATATCTTTGTCCTAGATGAGAGAAGGAGAAACCTTATAATGCCATACTACAAGATTCTTCATCCCAGGCCCTTAAGGGACCAGTGGCTCTACATTCTAACTTGCCCCTGACATTAATAGCTCCCAAGACACTCTTCTCTCTAGCAAAGGCTACATCAATATTTTTAAACAGATTTCCTTAGGTACATGAGCAACTGATCTTGCAAAATACCCCTTCTGGCCTTAAAGGGCCGGTGTTCTTCTGCAGTGAACAAAAGATTAGAATATGTTCCTTAGGTAACCGCTACAAAATTGTACGGCGCAAAAAGGAAAATAACCAAAAAATTCAAAGCATGTACAACAATGCTTAGAAATTCAACTCATAAAAGAAAAAGTCATACCAGAGACAAGAAAAATCTTCAAATGTCCTTGTAGGAGAAAGGAACTGAGAGTCAGGACATCACTGAGACTATCCCACAGTTTTAATTTGCAGTTACAGCTGGGACGTCATGAAAACTGCATCATAAAAGGGGAGTTGCTAGAAGGAACTGATAAATAATGCCAGTAAAGGCTGAGCTGATATTTGCCCATAAATTCTAGGGAATCTGCAGATGAAATGACTGAGATGCCTAGGCAATATTAAAAAGTCAGTCATTCTACCAGAGAACTGGACTGAGCAGTAAGGATGATGACCTCAGAAATTACAGGCTGCAGAGCCCTCCTGCACTGCAAGGCACACTGTCAGGACCCAAAAAGCCAGCTACCAGACCTACTGCCCTGCTGCAACCCTTCCTTGTTCAACCAACTGGTACTCCTGCTCTGCTGTGCCACCTTGTGCTCGCCAGCTGACAACACACTGCTTCATGAAATCAGCTAATTGCACAAGAAACATAATCATTATTATATGATTATATGGCTTAAACTTTCTGAGACCATAATAATGTACACGGCAGTCTATGCCAGGTGACAGAGCTATAAACAGGATACATGAATACTGGAATGCTGTACTATCAAAATCCTTTCTGTATTCTTGTGAAGGCCAAGATGCTCACAGATGTTTTCAGATTTCAGTGATTACAGGCAGAGTTTTGAGTTCACAGCAATTCACATCGTCAGGTAAGATCTCATTTCTCACAATTGGACATGTGAACATTTCTCACAATTGCTACCTGAGCCATTGTATTGTCTCCTGTCCTCTGGGCTGTCAAGAAGCATGTCTCGGGGCCCAGAGCGGGGGACACACATTAAGAACTTCCCTATCCTGTTACCAACTTTGATGCTGACATGTAGTATTTTGAATAAGCAAATCACCACCCTAAGTCTTTTACTTACCTCACTGTAAAATGGATATGACATTTATTTCATCAGGGTGACAGGGCTTTAGTGTGATTTTTCACAGCAGATGGGACTTTAGAGATCTGCAGACTGCATTACTTTAGAAGCTGACAAAAGCACCTCTCTGAAGACAGGACACATACTGGGAGCTTAGCAGAGCACATTCAACAAAAGGAAGTCACAGCAATCCAAAGAGTTCAAGAAGGCCTTTGCACTTAGCTTTTTGTATCATTCTCCCAGGCACATGCTAAACCTCTTTGGTTTTTTCAGGGACTGCCAACATTCAGGTTACGTTTTCAGATGCCAAAACTCTCTCATTTTTGGCATGCATCCTGAATGACTTGGGGCATGGCAAAGAAACTGTGCTTGTTAGCAAAAAATCTTCGGAACGACACAACTTAGGAGTCTACCTGATAAATTCCTCACTGCAGTCGACCTGGCCTCATCAATGCTGGCATACAAAGCCCAACCACGGAAATTTATCTGTTATGTAAAAATATTGCAGCAAGGACCCCGCTGCCTTAGGCTGCTATAGCAGAGACACATAAAGGTAACGTACTCAGAGTCTGGAAGCCGGAGATCAGCCACTAGGTGTCAGAGCTCCACTGGCAGTCCTGCCGCTTTGCCTCCCGTGGGGAATCCTGCCACACTTCGTCGGGAGCTGGACATGCTCCGGCAGCTTCCAGGCTGTACTGCATAGTGCTAGAGGGGGCAAATTGGTTCATCAGTCACTTTTAACCCGTGGAAAAACAGCCTCCAGATCGAGGAAAATAAACTGTAGCAAGCTTATGAATATCACAAATTCCTGTGCTGGCCTGCCTAATAGTGCTGCAGTATTTGTGTTTGGGATTCTCTAAGGATTAGTCCTCCTCGCTGCTTGGGAAGCATGTCTGGGTCAGGGGAGCAGGCAGGAGTGCAGCTATCCCCAGCCACTTTGAACATGGGTACAAACCGGGGAGCCATTTATGCTACTGCCTAGGGAAGCTGACAGACTGGTTGTGTACAGGAGACCCTAAGCATGAGTTTCTGAGTAAGAATAACCACTTAAGTATTGAAGGAGTACAGAGGTGTCTTCCTTTTATATAAACTGAAATGTAAATAAAGATAGTATGAGGGCAATAAGTGATTTTTACTTAAGAGCTTGCACTGAGAACACGTTAAGAGTGAGCTCCTGCTGATACAGAGGTGACTTTGGTGAACGTGTCCTGTCATGGGAATGCCCTGCCCTGTTCATCAGGCAGGCTGCCCTCCTCTGCCTGCCTGGTCACACCTCTGTTGCCTCCTCCTCACAATGGGCAGAGGTTAGCAGCTGGCAGCAGGGAATCAAGAGTGCAGCAACAGCCATACTCTGAATTACATCTACAAGAGTTTGTAAGTCTCAATACATCAGAGAGGTCCATCTCAGGTGATTTGATACTATTTTTTAAGAGTACCTAAGGCAGGTCCTTAGCAAGAACTGTCTGGGGGAAGAGTAGGCATATTCTTTCCTCTATTGCCTCATTCAACATCTAATCCTGGGCTTCTTTAAATTACTGTCTTCCAACCCACGAAACAAGTAAGTCGCTTAGATGAGCTCTGGAAAGGACTCTACCAGGCACGTGAATGACACCAGAGAGAAATAGATTGGTCCAGCAAATCTGTTTGCTCAATTTTAGTGTCACTGCTGTGTGAGCCAACAGCAGAGACAGAGATGTCACCGGAATGGAACAGGAGAGCATCAAAGAAAAGGAAGGCTGAGAAGTCTGGGCTGGGTAGGGGGGATGATGGGAAACCTGCAGTTGGTGGGAGAATACTAAGGCCAAACAGAACTGATCACAGATCTTCACATTCAGTTCCTCAAGGTGAGGTTCCTCTGCAAAAAAAGCTGGGAAACCACTGAGCTGCATCACTAGGAAGAATCATGAAAAAAATATAACCACATTTTTAGGAGTGGTGAGGGCTCTGGGGAGTGCTTTGCTGATTTCATGAAAATTCAGAAACTTAATGACAGAACTCCTGCTAAAAAGACACTTGCAGATAGATGCAGATGGCATATGGTACAAAGTTGACAAGTTAGTCTAGATTTGTTTGTCCTCACCAGCATGGAAGACCTATTTCCTATTCCACAAAGAGCTACCGCATGTAGCTTTGAAGTAAGCAAGGGCTTGTGACTTGAACTTTGAAAACGGGACAAAACAAGAGTGAGACCTAGCATCTGGCTGAGGGAGCGGGGGGACTCCTTTAATTTCTTGTGCCACAACTCAAGGCAATGACACTGTTCACAGCATTTGTACCCTCTGCTCTGTAAGAATATTCTCAATGTGTGTTATGGCAGTAGATACCTTGATGCCCATTAAGTAACAGATTTACTGGAGTTCCAGGAAGAGACACATTTTGATGCTAAGCACTGCAGTGTTCTGTGACTGAAACAGTATTTACTTTGAATCAACAAAATAGGAAATTCTTATGTCATTGCTCATCTGGCCCTGGCTGCACTCTGGTCGTAGCCAGTTTCTATTTCTGGTTTTAGTTATTTTCCTTTGTTCACTCTTTCAGCAATATATTGTTAAATAAAAACCTGAAATAAATATGTGAACACTTAAGATGTTTTTGCTTATATTGCAGGTGCAACACTGAAGAGTCCACTTGTAGATATGGATGCTGCCCCATGTGTAATATAGCATGACATAGTTCCATGACGTTATATCGATGTCAGAATCAATGAGGATTTCCCTCTAGAGATCCCACTAGAGATGTTGCAGCAGAAAATCATGCTAGTCTGTCTGATTAATATAGTTAGGAGTTCCTGACAACCACACACCCCTGAAGTCGTGTTTGCAGATGGGTGGTAAATAATACTCTTTTTAAAAAAAAAAAAACCAAAACCTTCAGTAGGATTTTGAAAAAATTCATGCCATGACAAGAAGGTTTAAGAAAAAAAGACAGCATATTTCTGTCACATTGTGCCACACAACAACTGAAAATACCACTATATTTTTAAAGCACAAGTATGTGCAGAATGAGCATTCACTTGGGCAGTTGTTATGAACAGGTAAGATTGTTTTCCGTTGTACTAATTTTTCTTGAATTTTACAGAAATGCTTTATATATTTTATGGCAACTGTTTAACCATCTTAAAGCAACAAGGTTCTAGACTGCAGATTACATTAGTATGGCAAGATTTACTGCCTGGGGAAAGATATTTTGTAAACATAAAAATAAAAATATCAGGAAGCATAATATAGTATGCCCTATATTGTCCAAAGACATGTATTTATCATGTAGCAGAAATGGGTGAATAGAATGAAGAGGTATACTTGAAAATCACCATCAAAAAGATAACTTCTTTGATTCTGTTTTAAAGGAGAGCAAGCGTGCTGTTTATATCCATGATAACAGCTGTACTTACACAAAGTTGTCTTTTTCCAATTTAAAAACCAGTCTCAAAGTACTAGGTAGGATACATTGTTAACCAGTTTTCATTTTTTTTTGTGGCATCCTTGGGGTCGGTTTAACTGAACAGTCATACCCCAGTTTGAATCCAGTCTTGGCTGTCTTATACTCTGACAATAAATTGAAAAAAACAACTGTGCTTTGTACATGGAACCAGATGATCAAATGGTCCCATCTGGCCATGGTATGTTTTAAGAGATGTTAACAACCTCCTCATCTAGTATCCTGCCTCAGACAGTATCTCTGGCCTGAGATTTGCTGTCTTGAGGAAAAGTGGAAGAAGGATCTATGACGCTGGGGACTGAAGCAAGGGAAAAATAATTCCTTCCTGACTCAACAGTGAGCTCACACCTTGGTACAGAAGAAGGTAACCTCATTCCTAAAATTCACTGAAGTGGTGAGGAATTAGTCTCATTTAGCTTTATTCATCAAAGTAACTGTCCATACTTTGTCTATAGTAAACAGAAGACGACAAATAACTACAGAGGTTGATGAAAGACTCTCTGGAAATATTCCACTCTCTCTGTTGACAATAGAAGACTCCTAGACAAATACCTTGGATTAGATGCCGGAATTTTGATGTCTAAAGTTAAGATAATTTCTACCTTAAATCATTTATAATGGCAAGAATATATAACCACAGTATTTGAATGATGTCTGCATTTTGAAGAATCTGGATTTTTAAAAAGCATAATCCATCAAGACTATGATGGTATAAGGTGAAATCATGTCCCCTAGATATGGTATGCACTTTCTCAGTATTACTCTATGATTACCAAGAAGAGGGAGCTTCTCGCTCCAACACCCCAAAACTACCAATACAAGTCAACTTTCAGAATGCAGTCAATTTACCACAAGTATCTCCTTAAAATATAGATTATACATGCCCGAGGCCCTCTTCCATGGCATAAAACTATGTCTCTGAAGACTGCTGAGAATTTGCCATTTAACCTATAAAAGCCTGAAATGCCAAGTTCATCATACAGGCATTCTTTCCTGAAATACTAAACGACACATTAGATTTGGACTAATCAAATAATAATAAACATAGGGCTTAACATTCCAGCAACAGACAGAGTCTGTACAAAAACTAGTTGTTCCTCACACAAGTGCTCCCTTTCCTTTTGTAATTACTACACTAGCCTCCTTTACTACCTTCACTAACCAACAGTCTCTTGTGAGAGTGCACAGAGCCTCGAGGGAGCACAGAGGCAGAATTTCTCAACCCTGTAGCATACTGCACATCTCTTCCCTGGATTTCAGGTTGAGTAACCAAGATAATGGAGGAAAAGAAAGGCAACAGAAGGAGAAAAGTCACTTTGCTGCCACATAGCAAAGGAGACAGTATTTCAAAGGAGACTATTATTTCTCCTGCCTTACAGGCACAGAGCAACAAATGATTTGTCTAACCTTTATCTCACAAATTGGTGCCTTCTTTCTCCTTCTGCTGCTCTTCTTCCTGTAAGTCCTACTCATCTGTCAGAGCTACCCAGTCCCTGCTGCTGCTTACATTAAAAAGTACCCAGATCTCCTCTCTTGTGATCTCTGCCCTTCACACAGAGAGAAGCAAACAGCTTCCCTCTGTAGGACTTCTTCTGCTCTCCTCGCTGACTTTAAAGCTGGGCTCTGTGGCACTGTCAGTGCCTGGACAGTGGTTCCCTTGTGGTACAAACCACAGGGAATGAGTGCAGACAGGGAAGATGGGCTTTTACTCCTCTTATGCAGGCCCAGCATTGAGACACATAGCCCACAGTTTCACATGCACACTCTTCAGTTGGGGGCAGCAGGGAGGCACGTAGATTTATGAGCCACCTGCAGCCTTTGAGCTTATGGACACATCTAGTTCTAACAATAAGTATACTGCAGTCTGAGATTCAAAGGTCCTGGGTTCAATCCATGCTGCCAAAAGAACAACTGTGGATCTGCATTACACACCACAGAAAAAATGCCTGCGGGTAGTCTATTCTAGTTCTCCCCATGGAGTTGCATACTGCTAGTGCACTGTTGGGGGAAGCTCAAAAATCTTCAGGGCTTAATCATTCTCCATTTAAAGAACTAACAGGAAATCTACCTCCTCAAGATCATATTGAATAAGGTGTTTACCAAGACTGGCTGTAAACTAGCTTGGAGGAAAGTCTTTAGATTAAAGTTGCTATATTACATGAGCAATGTCTCCTTAGGAAATGAAGACATGCTGGTGAAATGAATACACACATGTGAATATTCAATTTCTCATGCAATGTGTAGCTGT
The DNA here is from genome assembly GCA_013389945.1 of Fregata magnificens. Taxonomy (NCBI): domain Eukaryota; kingdom Metazoa; phylum Chordata; class Aves; order Suliformes; family Fregatidae; genus Fregata; species Fregata magnificens. The sequence goes on from WAAD01005493.1 coordinate 121,749, forward strand.
GAGAACAAGTTCCTTCAGCCTGCTTTCAGCCTAACATACTGTCATTCCCCTTTGGTGTTAGATGGCTTTTTAACTTTCAAATGGATAATACAGAAAATTAAGATAAATTATGAAAAATTTTGCACAGCCTTTTGTGGCTACAAAATTTCAGATCAGCTTCTATGAAACTGCTCATCTATTTCATGTCCTGTTTTTACAAGAACGGAAGCTGTGACCAGTTGTGTCCACACACAAGATCAGAATAATAATTAAAAGAACAATACCTTTGTACTAAAGACAACCTCCAAAGAAGAAAAAAGATTTTTTTTCACTTCTCATGGTTCACTAAAATGTAGAGAAATGTTCTGGAAAAATTCTTTTTAAAAAGTTATATTCTGCTAAAGACATCAATCCTTGACATTACTTCTTTTAATGCAGAGTTCACTAGAGGCTCAGAGGTGTTTTGGGAACTCCCAGGACATAGACCAGGTACCTGAGTACTCTTAATAAAACCCCACTTACTGCACTCACCACTTTACAGGACCGGAGTGTAAATAATCTCATACTAGTAAAAATGTGTGGAAAAAATGTAGGAAGAGATATCAGACCCACGGGAACTGTCAGATAAGTGTTCCTTCCAAAAGCAAAGTATTAAAATGGGATTCAGGTATTCCAGTCAAATGTAAGTGATGTGAACTTAGCAACAAATCCTAGAGTAATATTTTGCTTCACTTACAATATTTCGTTGTTCTAAGTAAGTTGGAGTGTTTGGTGGCAAGATATTGTAAATGCTTACGCTTTGCGGCAAATGCACAGGATGCACAAAAAAGTTGCAGGTAAACAGAGGGATATTTAAGAGGGAACAATGTTACATATTCCGGCTTCTGCTTAACGAAAAGGATACAGACCAATGGTACTCTTGGATGGACAATGTATGTGCATGGTACATGCGTATACACATGCATAATGAGCATGTATACGCACCTAAAAAGAGGGTTTGTGCAAACTTGTTAAGTTCAAGATTAGGGAAGAAATCTGAAGAAGGTACCGTTTAAAAATCTGAGTAGCAGATTAATAAAATTTTCAGTACATATATGATTTATTATGTAACTAAGATACATGCATTTATATGCTGTTTAACATATTTTGTTAACTATTTTTCATATATGTCATATCTGATGTACATATGCTTTATGTATTATATTTTAGCTACCATATTCTACATTACATATTAAAGTCACTTGGATTCTATGTTATGTTTGGTCTCTAATCAACATCACTTTATTGTTTTACATGACATTAATGAATCACTATTTTCCAGCACTGCAAATTTGTTATTCAGCAAAAAACTCTTACTGCTTATGAAGATTTTTTTTTTTTAATCCCCACCCTATATCTGAGGATTAAAGAGGCAAAATTCACTATTTCTCTAATTCTTTTCCTCTGTGTGGGAGAACCTGGCTTATCAGTCAATCAGCACCAGGAGAATCAGAATACTGAGATCAAAATACTACCTACTGTAATCTTATCCTGAGGAAGTTAGTAGATTATCAAGTGTATGTCATTTGGAAAGTGGATGAGTTTCTAAACATAGGCACTTACTGCTTTGAGAAGTGCCATGTTTAAGAAGAAGAGAAGTTCTGGCCTCCCTGAGGAATTAGTCCTGATCTAACTATGTAACAAAAGCTTATCCCTACCTTTTACAACATGCTTTATAAATTAGCTGGTCAACTCCTTGAAGAAAGTACTCATTTCCAGGCACATCTTAAAGCGTCCCATCTTCATAAGTCTTAACCATCTCAAGAAATAAAGAAAATAAATTAAGAGTTAAATCTGGCATAAGAGAGCACAGACTAGAGTTTGAAGCTTAACGCTAACTACGTGTATATGCACATTATATTTGCCTTTAAGTAAAAGGGTATCTACAAATACTTCAAAAATTCAGCAAGACAAAGATGCATCATTTTTTAAGTTGAAAAACCACACTTCTCAATTTAGTTTTCTGTAGCCTTGTTTTAAATATATCTATAGACCTCTCACAGCTTTATAAATACTTTAATACAATGCAATAAGAGCTAGCAGAAAAGTTCCTTCGATTGTTACCACAAAGGGACTATTTAAGAGAAAACTGTTACGCTACTATAAAACTATTGTTAATCCATATTCTACCACAGTTTCAGATTCATTTACATCCAGACACACAGTGCAAGTGCTGCCTGAACTTCTATAGCATTGTAATATATTTTCTAACCTGAGAACTCCAAACTGACTCTGTGTGGTGCTGAACACCACAGCATTTCCACTTGAAAGTCAATGAGTACTCAGGATGCTAAGCAGGTCCCTGAATAGTAACTTTAGTCTTATATTGAATATTTAAATATCTTCAGTCATAAGCATCTGTCACTCAATTACAAGGGCTTTTTAAAGTAACAACTTGCTTAATGTTAATAGAATTGTATCCATGCATTAACGCTCTTAAGAACATTGCAGAAAGGGAAGGAGAAGGCGGCAAATCATTCCATGATGCAACACCAATACGCTGAAAGCTGGTACAACCTGAAATGCAATAGTAGTCACTCAAAGAAAGTGCTAAACCACACATTCCTATCAGTGGGCCTTTAGCAGGAGCTGAGAACCCTCATCGCCTTGAAAAATGAGGAAGGTAATGGCAGGCATGATAGCACAAATGAGAGGGCCACAATTCAGTTGACGACACATTTTAAAAAGGAGCACCTTTCTTAATACCATATGGAATAAAGAAAGGCGTATAGATGTGATTACAGAAATAAGCAGAACACCAGGAAATGTGTGTGTGGCGATGCACCAGGGATGTGCCAGATAACAACCCACAATGCTCTTAGGTATTTTCTGTGTGACTATGGGTATTAATGGCAGCAGGGCGCAGGCAGACCAGACTCTGAGCAGAAGCAGAGTGCTGATGTGCTCACCAGATAGCTGCAGGCGCCTGCTCTGCTCTCCAACGTGCAGGTCCCTGGGGGTCCTCGCATGAGTTCAGCCCACGGAGCGCTCGCCTGTTACACACACAAACAGCTTCAATCCCTGACACACGCTGTTACAAACAAACAGCTTCAATTACTTTCAGATGAGCAGCTCGCTACGCCTCAGATTTCAACTTTTATCACCGCACCGACTAACTAGTAAGTGCTAGCAAGCAGCAAGCACATGCCTTGCCCTTGTGTGGTTTAAACACAGCAACGCGAGGGGCTTTGTGAAGCTGTGGTGAACAACGCCAACGCTTGACAGTTTGCTACCCTGCTGCAGGCAGCTGTGCCGCGGGGATGCTCCTCTAAGGCAACCACCAGTTCCTAGGGTCTCTCAGCACCAGCCCTGCACCGAATAACTCGGGTCCTTTCCGCTCCTTGGGATTTACCTGCGCAGCACCTGTAACAGCCCTCCCCTCACGTCGGTCATCCGGCGGGCCGCTGCTCCCGCCCGCCGGCGGCTCCTCAGCGGCAGCGGCCGCCCACACTCACCCCCCGCGAAGTCCCCAGAGGCCGGAGCAGNTCTCCTCAGCACCCTCGGCAGAGCGGGAGCGGCGCGGCTCGAGGGTCCTGCCCGCCGCGGGGTTGCTCTGAGAGGAAAGCCGGAGAGCCCTGCCGCGGCGTGGCGGCCCGGGTGAAAGGGGGACCGCGTCCCCTTGGCTGGTGAGGGCTGTGAGAAGGCCTGAGGGCGCCGACCTGCCTTTCCCACCCGGCCCCCGAGGGAGGATGCAGCGGTTGCAGCAGCTGAGCAGTCCAGCCTCCCGTCTCGCTGTGGAGAGGCGGGCCCGGGGCCGCGGCGGCCCGGCGGAGGGGGCGTTGGAGGGAGACGACTGGGCTCTTCCCTGGGGGTCCGCGGGGAGCGCGGTTCCCTTCACAGACCCCTCTGGAGGCTGCACGGGGGCCCATCAGGAAGGCGGAGGGCGATTGTTCGGGAAGGCCCCGTGAGGGGCACGGTGCTGGGCTGGGGTAAGGCTCTTGGGTGCAGGTAGCATCTGTGGGGGCACGTTTTTTTCCAGACAGCCCTGGGGACCTGCCAGCAAACTTCAGCGCCCCGCTCCAGTGTGCCCAGGGTTGGAGCGTGAGGGCTGTGTGGCGCAGCTCGGGGTGGAGCAGGCTGGGAGACGCTGAGGTAAAACGGGGTGAGGCTCTCGGGCAGAGCCACAGCAACGTTTGTGAAAACCAACTAGCTTTCCCCCTCTGTCCTGGGGTATATAGCAAAGATTTCAAGGCTATCTAAAACAGAGAACAAAACATGTATTTACTGCCACTCCTCCTCACCAAATCCCAGGGCACTTCTAATAAGCTAGGAGTGAGGATGAATGCTTGAGCAGGTGGCCAGAGGTCTCCCAAAGAAGAGTAATGCTCGCGCAGGGTGTTTACATCCTGCTATGAACTAGAATAGTCTCTTTCACGCCAAACCGCAAGCTGCTGGTTGAAACCTGAGCTGAACTTCCTTGATGATCAGAGGAGCCCAGTTAACTTGCAGCACAGCCGGTTTTCATTTTCACACCTCTCCAAACTTGCTGGGACAAGAACCAGATGTACGAGAATACAGTGAGCTCCTATTCTTGGGACTTTACTGACCGAATCCCTAGCAGCATGTATCAGAGAGTACACTAAGAAAAGGTTGCTTTCTCTCAAAAGATACACTGGTTTGGGGTTTTTTTTGAGGCTCGTGTGATCTGTGTGGTTCACGTAAACACTACATTTTTGGCCATCTACATTTAGCTAACACAAAGTTCTGAATCCTTTCCCATATAGGCCTTCACGTGAGAAAGCCTTGTGTTTTTCATGTGATACAGTTTCTTCCCTTACTATGAGGCAAAATGCTGCTTCAGTGCGCACAAAGGCTGCATATTCCCCAGAATGTAATGTGTAGAGCTCTGCCCGTCCTGGCTTTTCTCTCACTGATAATGGTGATGTATCCGCATGCATGCTCGCTACCAGATTAATTTCAAAGCTCCTCAGTGGTTTTTGTATAGCCTAAGCTGAAGTCCGTAGCTTTACTGCTATTGGCACGCAAGCTTGAGTGTGTTTGCATGTGCTGTAGTCACACCTTCAGTTCCAGTGCAGACATCTGTCTGCTGTTTATATCCCAGTGGAGGTTTTAATGGATGGCCATCCAGCAATGATTAACTCATGCAAGAAATGGCTCTAAATACTGCCGTGCATTTGTGGATAAGTAGGAAGTGTTACAAAGCTCAGAGCAGTATGCTGGGAAATAGTCCAGCCAGATGGAAATAGTCCATCAAATACCGCAAGAAACCCAGTTGCTTACAGTGCATCCCTTCATCACTGTGCAGATTAGGGAGGCTTTTCTGTCTTAGATGCTGAATAAATCTCTAAGCACTAAGGCAGGATGGCCAGCAGGTTCAAAACAATCAGAAATATGTGTCCTGGCCTATTTCGGAGGATTGCTCAGACAGTTGAAGAATTCTGCTCAGGGCCCTGTAGCTTGTTTTACGATTTCTGGTAGCCAAGATGCTATTTGTAGGGCTTGAAGCACCAGAGTTTTGAGTAAGACAAATGCAACAAAGCAAAACTGTGATCTTTTAGGAAAAGGCAATGAGAAGGGCAGGGAAGACAGCAGCTTTCCAGTAGGTTAGCTCCATCCTGTTTCCTTAAGGCATGTTACATTTCCTTAATGAAAAGGGAGAGGAGAGCAGGGCAAGACTGGAAGATGGCAGGTCCTGGAATCTCAAAAGAGTCATGAAATAGTGCTCCCTAGCTGCAGAAATACTGGAAGGAGTATGGAGGACCAGTGCTTTTCACTCATGATAAAACTTGTATCTCCAAACAACGTTATCTGTCTTAATGCCTCTCTATCCATAGTCAAGCAATTTAGGAGGAGCCAGGGCTCTCATTTTGAACAGATTTCTAACCACCACAGTCCTGGAGGAAATCTTGGGAGCAAACATAAAATGCTCTGAAATATGGATTCAAGAAACTCCCTTCTGGTGGTGGGAGGGGAAGCATTACTCGCACAATTCTGAAGCTTGACTTGTAGTCACTGGGTACTTGGGGCTTGTCACTGTCTGTGAACAGGAAAGGGCAATACTCTGGTGGTTAGTAAAGAAGTGAAGTCTCCATCAGGAAGAGGCAGGTTCATCTCCTGTTTCAGGTCCTGAGCTGTGTCATCCTGTAAGGATTTATTCCAGTCTTTCCCCTGTACCTATACCATAACAATGAAAGCAAAAGGTTCTTCCAGTTAAAAAAAAATGCAAAGAAATAGAAAAATCCCCATTGTGCTAATGATAGAATAACTTGCAGTGAGAGGTGGCATGATTTAAATAGTTATATTTTGCAAACCTTCTAGGTAGTGTTAATATTAGTGCCAGCTTAAAAGTGTCTGATTGCTACTGTTGTTGCTAGAGATAAGTCTGATAAAAGGAGTAATCAGTCATGATAGGACTGAAATGGGCTATACCCCATTTGAAGATTTTATTTATATAGATTCTAAACAGTTTATGGGAGTTTAAAATGTTCTTTATTGCCATTTCAGTGGGCCTTTCCACTGCGCATTAGTAGAGCCTGTGACCGTCAATTACTCATTGTGGTGGGTTGACCCTGGCTGAACGCCAGGTGCCCACCAAAGCTACTCTATCACTTCCCCTCCTCGACTGGGCAGGGGAGAGAAAATATAACAAAAGACTCATGGGTCGAGATAAGGACAGGGAGAGATCACTCAGCAGTTACCATCACAGGCAAAACAGACTCAACTTGGGGAAAATAGCTTAATTTATTAACAATCCAATTAAAGTAGGGTAATGAGAAATAAAACCAAGTCTTAAAACACCTTCCCCCCACCCCTCCCTTCTTCCTGGGTCTTTACCTCCTCCCCCCGAGCTGCGCAGGGGAACAGGGAATGGGGGTTGTGGTCAGTTCATCACACGTTGTTTCTGCCACTCCTTCCTCCTCAGGGCAAGGACTCCTCACTCTGTTCCCCTGCTCCAGTGTTGGGTCCCTCCCACAGGAGACAGTCCTCCACGAACTTCTCCAACGTAGGTCCTTCCCACAGGCTACAGCTCTTCACAAACTGCTCCAGCGTGGGTCCCTCCCACAGGGTGCAGTCCTTCAGGAACAGACTGCTGCAGCGTGGGTCCCCTGCGGGGTCGCAAGTCCTGCCAGTAAACTTGCTTCAGCGTGGGCTCCTCTCTCCATGGGTCTGCAAGGTCCTGCCAGGAGCCTGCTCCAGCGCGGGATTCCCACAGGGTCACAGCCTCCTTCAGGCATCCACCTGCTCCGGCGTGGGGTCCTCCATGGGCTGCAGGTGGATATCTGCTCCACCATGGACCTCCATGGGCTGCAGAGGGACAGCCTGCCTCACCATGGTCTTCACCATGCGCTGCAGGGGAATTTCTGCTCTGGCACCTGGAGCACCTCCTCCCCCTCCTTCTTCACTGACCTTGGTGTCTGCAAGAGTTGTTCCTCTCACATATTCTCACTCCTCTCTCCAGCTGCAATTGTGCAGGTTTTTTTTTGTTCCCCCTTCTTAAATATGTTATCCCAGAGGCACTACCACCGTCGCTGATGGGCTTGACCTTGGCCAGCGGTGGGTCCGTCTTGGAGCCGGCTCGCATTGGCTCTATCAGACATGGGAGAGACTTCTAGGAGCTTCTCACAGAAGCCGCCCCTGTAGCCACCCCGCTACCAAAACCTTGCTGTGCAAACCCAATACACTCATCTAAAACCTGCTTATATCAGCTACATACACATGGTAAGTAGTGTAAATATGTAGAGAGTATATACATATAAACTCAAATTGTACTCTATATGCAACTAGATATTTACTATAAACCATTCTGAACTGAAGCTTTAATATGATACACAACTACAAGATATCCGTTTAAGCTATCTGGGCCCTCTGGGGGAACATCAGGGTTGAGCAGTCTTCTGGGTAAAGTCAAGGTTAACTGCATTCCCAGGGCTCTAAGATTTAATTAAGTAAAATTGCTGGAGCCTTTGAAGGTGGAAAGTGTAGTGTCAATGCTGAGTGTTCTCTTCCCTACTTCATAAAGGTATCACTGTAGAATCTGGCAAGCAAAGCGTAAGATTTAAACAACTCAATTCACTCATTGTGTGACATCGGTTTATCTCATCACCTAACTTAAGAAGTCATCCCAGTACTGTAACCAGTTTGTCCTTCATAACTGGAACAGCTTCTGAACTGCATTACGTCATGTTACCTTGTGTCTGCAAATTCTCTGTTTGTTTTCTTGCATTTCAATTCATTAACTCTTAGCATCTTGCCCTTCAAAAATTCCATTCCTCTGAAATTTCTCAGCTTCCTCTATACAGCCTCTAGTTACTTTTTAATATGGAATTGTGACAATTTCGATGTCAAACATGTTTGATCTCTTAAATACCTTGGACAGTAGCTACTGAATGCTACAGTAATACTGAATGTATTAACAGGTCAGGGATAGATTGCCCAAGGATGGCAGCAAAAACACTGGCTTGAAGATTATCAAAGTTACTTTCTGAGCCCAGTTTGCAGAAAACCTTCTTATAATATGCTTAGAAACACATGGGAAAATGAGGTCGAGGTGAGGATAATAGAAATAAAAACTGTGGAGTGGTTTAGGAGGGTTTTGTTGGCTTTTTGTGGGGGGAGGGTTGGTTGTTTTTAAATCTTGGGATGGGGAAGCATAGTCCTATCTAGAGCTCTTGTAAGCAGCTGTTCTTCAAGCTGGGCAGAACTGAGTAGGGAACTGGGTATGACCTGCCAGGAGCTTACACGCTCTCCTCTGGAGCGTAACATCATGGTGCTGCTATGAGTCATTTTTAATTTAAAATAGCAAAACAAAAAACCTGGACCATTCTTCTACAGTACACTTTGTGCTGAAGATGCTGGGGGGGCTGTATGGTAATCATATCTGGCAGGAAGAGCTGTCTCCAATATGAATCAATAGTCCAACACAAAACAAAGATTGGACTTGTGACTACAGACTGTGGAGGGAAAATTACCTATCACAGTGGGGCACTAAAATTAGTTCTTCATAATTGCATTGATTTCTCATCAAGTTATAACAAAAAGTTACTGTTTGGGAAATTTGTTTTATCTTAAGACTTTGAAGCCATTTCAGAAACTGGACTTCATGAAGACAAGCAAAACCAGTATCTGGGCACTGCATGCAGACTGCTTTTTAATTCACTTTCTACAAGTCATTCTGATTTTGTTTCATGTTGGAAATTCCTGAAAAGGTGTTGTAGGTAAAAGAGCTGGCCTGCTCAGGGATGAAAATGGGACTAGAGAAGTAATATTGTCGCTGTTTGAGGCAACAGGAAATTATTGTGAGGAATAAAGGATTTTATAATTTTAAAAGGATGATGAAAATTTGGAAGGAATTCAGGACTTACAACTATTTACAGACTTCAGGTAGTTTTCAGTTTGTAGTGTGCATATTCAAGAGAACCCTAGTGCTCTAAGGTTGTTTTTTAAATTTCAGAATAGGCACTCCTACAACTTAGTCATAAAAGCTCTCTCCCTGGAAAAGTGAGAGAAGACGTCTAATCAGATATGAGGGAACACAGAAATACACCTTTACCTGCACGAAGATTTTAAAGCTGAAGATTAAGTGTCTACAGTATGATAGTGCAGGGCTAGATTCTTTTGATGTAAATCCCAAGGCATCCACTTAGCACTTATCTGGACGAGCTGAAAATGACCATATTAACTACAACAAAGTGTAAGAACTCCAGATCAAGGAGCTTTAAGGCTTGGTCCAAGTCTATATGACTTGTTTTCCTAAAATTGCTGAGACCTGCTATCATGGCTTCTGCTCAGGATAGAAATGCTGGGAATGTTGGCTATCTGAAGGGTGTGAAAGGATCTTATTTTAACCACCATTTCATTTGCCAGGGCCAGAAAATAGCTTAGGCGGACTTGTCTTTGTTGGTTCATATGTCATTATTCACATCATAAATGGCAAGGATTAGAGAAGAAATATTAGGGGTAAAAATATCTCATATAGAAACTCCTTAGTGGTCAGAGTCAAAGAATTGGGAGGCAACAGAAAGATCAAAATAATATGACTTTGCCAGCATGTGACAATGTCATGTCCTTCTGGGAACAGACTAAGAGAAAGTACCTTAGTAATATATGCAGTTTTCATCTGCATCCACTCTTGTAATTTTAAGCTCAGATGACAGTGTTCTACACATCATCAAACATCTACAAGTTTGTAAGCTAGGTCAATTATTTGCTTCTTGATGTTTCCTTGGTTTGACTTCTCCTTCCCTGTCATTTTCTATGACAAGTGTTCTTTAACTGTGTTTAAAATCGGCAGCAATGGTGATACAGGCTTTTAGCATGGCCACAATTGCTTTCAAACAAAGATAGTAGGCTACTCACCTCTAGGGACAAGAGAGCAGGCAAGAGTTGTGAAACTTTCCTCCACATGAACTAGTTTGCTTTCATGCTTAGGAGTGAGGAGTGCTAGCTTGCCCCTGTGCAGAAGAGACTACTGCACAAAGGCTATGCTAGCTGCCTGCTGACATCTGAAGCTCCATAAGTGGTACCCTAATCAGCTGCGGGTGGGAAAAGATAGGGACTGCTGAGGATTACTCAAAAGTTGTGTTATATCAGAGTAAACATCATGTGGGAATTGCAGGCACGTGTTGTTGGCAGCAGAGGGATATGGCTAGGAGGAGTGAACACTGGGATGCTATCCAGCTCCTTTGCAATTGCTAGAGCCAGCTTGCCTTCAACATCTGTACTCAGGATTGCCTGCAGGAATAGAAATGATGTTCTGCATTATTACAGCAAGTTATCACAGGAAGGTTTGGCTCTGTAATTCATTGTACTTTCTCAAATTTCTGTGAACGTGAAAAGAGAGGGAAGTAGTGGCAGCTGTACCCATCAGAGGAACCAGGTGAGCCAGACACCTTGCAAAATATATCAGACAAAAGAAATATGTTAGGTTTTCTGCATTTCATTTGCCATTTCTTATGGACAGACTGTATATGGGTGCATAGCAGCTTTGTTTTTCTCTTTTATATTCTGAATCATCCATTCTAAGAGTACAATATATAACTCACAGGTAGTCCTATGAAAATCATTGAGATTAGGTCAAGTTGGTATTTAATATGATTGAATATCATAAAATTGGATGTTAAGCATTTGCTGAATAACTGCTATGTCTGATGCTTATGAGTGGTTCAAGGTGATGGAATCTTTGAGTATTAGATCCTGCATATGCTAAAAAGGGCAATGTTTCAAGATATCAGAGCTCTTGATTAGTTTTTCAGCAAACCACAGTGATCTCTTCCTTTACTTGAATACCCCCCTGTGTGTCGGGGGGAATAGTTTGAAGAAGGCATAACTTTCTGCATGAAGTTACCAGCAAAGTTAATCTTATTGATTAGAATTATGTATTTTAGTTGTTGATGTTGTTGAATTCTCATAATTGATACAATTAAACCTAAACCTTTAAGTCTTTTCTGTCACTAAGGGTAGGCTAAAGGTCTTTAAAATTGTTCTTAACATAAAAATTTGAGCTGTCACAAGGCACAGATAAGCTGCTTAATGTTTAGATAAAAATTACTTAGTTAATGTCTTGCATATTTTCTTCATATTTTGGCCTACAGAAAGGCTATTCGTTATTTCAAAGTGTCTTGGCTCTAGTCTATCTGCAAGACCTTATTTATTCTTTTGGAATTTGTAGCCTTCGCAAGCTTGGCATCTGTGATATCACAGACAATGAATTACTGTGGCTAGAAGTCTCTGGAATTAAAAAACCCTCCTCCATAAGAACATAATTTTTTTTTACAGAATTGGGATTTGTTCTGAGGAAGCACAGTTGGCAAAAAAAAAAAAAAAA
>WAAD01005493.1:133565-148191 GCA_013389945.1 Fregata magnificens
AAAAAAAAAAAAAAAAAAAAAGTTTTCAAAGATAACAGATTTTTCATCTTTTTTTTCCCCCTCCAGATGAACAAGGGAGTACTGATGCCGGGGACTTGCTCTTTAAATAAATGGAATCTTTCTCTTCTCTCTTGGCAACGGCAGGAGTATTCTTGTGCTGTATGACAAGGCTAGCTGGTGCTATATTTATCTTGTAGCTGTACACACATTTGCAAGAGGTCGTTCAATAAGAGAAAGGCAAAGAGCCAATGTAGTTTATAGAAAGTTTGTTCTACCATCGTCTTAACTTTTTGGGTTGGCTTAAAGACAAGGCTACATACTTCTGGCGGATTGGGGAATATCATTACTGACATGAAATAAAAACTTTCCTGAGTTGTCTCTGGAAAGATCAGGGCTTTGTGGAGAAGGGGGAAAAAACGTTTTTAAAATGGAGTTCAATAGATGTCTGGGTGCATCAGCAGAAGAGGAAAAAGGAAGACAAGAGGGTGGGGAAGATGATATTAATAATGCTGGCAGTAGCGTTGTCCATGAAGAGCTGGATTTGGTACAAATGTACCATACCTGTTTGCCTGAAAGATATATGATAGTGAAATTCACTCTGACAGCGTACCTGACGTGCTGGCTGTTGCTGAAGCTCTGCAAGGTAAGAAATTGTAGTACAAATATTTGAGATTTTTAGTTAACTTCCTATGTGCTTAAAAGACAAATTGATCAAAGTCTCTGCTGAAGCATTTGATAATTCGTTAATAGGTACCATACAGTTATCTTCATGGTTTATTACTAAAAGGAGCATTGTAAATATTGACACTGTACCCAGAAACAGGTGATCCAACAAGGGAAAACTTGTAGGGACTAGTAATGGAGTACTATACAAAGCAATACACTAGTAATTACTAGCCAGTTTATATACTGTTACATAGTTGCAAGGGATTTGAGATTATTTTAGGCTAATTTCTAGATGAAATTTCTTGTGGTGGTCTTCGTTGGTTTACATTCATCTCTTGTGTTGGATGAGCAACAGAATGTATTTTAGTCCAGAAAGTATGAACATTATAAAAGTAAAGAATTGGGGGTTTGAAATGTTTTGTCAAATATAATGGGGAATCAGTTTTGAGGCTGTGGTGAGACTTATTTTAAATGTGATCTGGGCACATCTAATTAAAATACTTCTGCCTAGTGTGTTACTGGATAGGGAAGAAACAAGGCATTGGACCAGGTATAAATGCTGTAGTTCGTTCCGTTTCACCTTGCAGAAAGCTGCTTTAATATTCAGATCCAAGTAAGGAAACATTCAGTCCTACAAAAGTGATAGGTTTAAGGTTTTAGATTTAAGCAGAGCAGCACTGAGACACTTGAGCTTAAAATGCTGGTGTTTTTATGCATAACAATGCTATATTAGTAAATTTAGAGTGTGTAATATGTCTTCCTTTGCCTCTGTATTATTACATTCAAGTCTTACACTTGTAGGCATTTAGTTGATGAGCAAATCACCAGATAGATCAAAACAAATATCAAAGCAACATTTGCTGGCTGTTTTTTCTTCTGAAGTATGTGACAGATAGGAAATACATGATGATGATGGGGTGGAGACCACAGGTGTGGGGCCAGATGGTGCCTCAGCAGCAACAAGCCCACTCCTACAGGCACCTCTGCATGTGTGTCAGTTTTGTGGCAGTAGCTACATCATTTTTTTGCCAGCATAGCTATGCAAAACTGTAACATAAAAATGTAACCTGAACAGTGCTAACAGTTTTATCTGTTAGATTGCTAGATAGCTTTTTTTCCATATATATTCCATATTTGTAGTGCCTTTGCTTTTGTCTATGGGTAGGATTTATCATGTGGTGCCAATTCCTTGCATTAGGGGGCAGATACAGACTCTTTCATATGACTTTTCCTTGTAATCTTTCTGCTTGCTTACTGCAGTGATCTTTTGTGAGGTTGACTGAAAGGAGTAGGAATCCATACAGTTATGTGGGGGGACTAAACAGCCCTAGGGCAGATGTCAAGGCAACAGGTCAGAGCCATCATGTGAGGCAGACTGCTGGGGCAACACACACTTCCTGATGGTTTTGCAGAGTGTTGATCCAGGGTGGGGAAGGTTGCACCTTGTCTGGTTTCTAATTGGTTTGATTGGTTTTGTGGTGGTTTGACCTATTTGCAGCCATTGAATTTGTAGGTTTTAAGAGCCATACCTGTGTTACAGAATGAGCCAGAGCTAGTGGGTGTACATCTAGTAGTTGGTCTGGGTGTGTGCAACAACTTCAATACCTTGGACTCACTGCCAGTGCATAGATTTTTTGTGCATTAATTGTGACGTGTGCAGGAAGCATTGACTGGCATGCACACAATGGTCTTGTGCACATGTTATCCTTTAGGATAAATGGTTGTTTTTAAACCTGACAAGTGGCAAATAAAATAGGGTAGGACTGTTACAAAGAAGCTGCAGCTCAATGCAAGGAAAAACATGAAATGTCACTACCATGCAGGGAGGTAGGAACTGACAGTGTGTAACAGAGGAGGCCTAATGCTTGCTCAGCTCCTTCTCCAAGCAAGCCCATACCAATACAAAGTTGTCCGTGTGGACTAAACCATAAATTACACAGTATCATTCAATACTTTGTTTAGGTGCATATGTCTGAAGTATGCTATGGTTGCTCCATTTCTGTGTGGATATTATTTCTTAAATGGCAGGAAGAGTTATTAAAATACATAAGCTAGGAGAGGTGCTTCTGTCTGTGATTGTATCTGCTTGCATATGGCATTATATTTACACAGTGCATATAAGTCCTTTGAGTTGGGAAGAAACAATTCATGCTGTGTGAAAGTAGACAGAAGAGAGGTAATGTAGCTTCTGTTAAAATCACAAATTTTTTCGGAAAGCTCTCTGAGAACCTTACAATGCCCAAGCTAAGCTGAGAGGGTAACTAAATCTCTTTATTATCGCAACATCTAATGATTTATTAATGCTTCTTTCTTGCTGAGCTTTCTTAAAGACTGTTCAGATTTGAGACCCCATTTTCTTATTTCCTGACACTCTTCCAAGTCTTCAGTCTCTTCCAAGTCCTAATCCATTCAAAAAGTGCTAATTTTTTTTCTCCTTCCCCCTCACAAGAACAAAAGCAGCGCAGTGTTGCTTTTTCTCAGGTTCTGTAGCTTGGCAGAACCTAGCAAGCCTGCCCTAGTGGGAGGGGAGGGAAGGCCAGCAGCATTGAAACGGTGCTGCTGTGTTACAGAGGCACCCTTTGTAACAGCCTGTGTACATCCCCTGTACATTGAAATTATTCCGGTTCTTGGCTACAGATAGGGCTCCAGGTGCTTATGACTTGGAAAATATCAGGAGCTCCCTATAACTCGTTATCAATGCTACCCCAAAAGGGGAAATAGACTTATGTGTCTTTTCTGTAAGTGGTGTGGAGAGAACTGCATAGCCCACCCAGTCTTCTGCAGGCTACCATCTGGGAAACTCCTCGCTCCTGTGTCCCCAAGGTAGGCTTCAGTTTTTAGGAGTCACCACAACTTGTGGGAATGAGAGAAAAGACTTTGAATCTTCCTAAAAGTTCCACATGCCACAAAGGTTATCCTTTCAGCCAGTTCTCCTTTTCAAGCCCCATTTATGAATACTGTACAGTTGCAAAGGAAGGATGGTTAGGCACTGATTTGTAGATGCCTGTAAACAAGTTAAGCTTTTTGCTTCTGTACAAAGATGCATTTGGCTAAACATTACAGCTTGTCTGTAGTGGAGCTTTTTTAATCTTCCATATTTTATCAATGGTAGTTGTTTTCAAGCTGTCTCATGTGGTGAGATTCTCCTCTTGGGCTAACAGGTTTCGCACCCAGTAGCCCTTACTCATAATGAAACCCCTTGGATCTATAAGGTTGAGTTGCAAACCTTGTGAGGGCAGGTCTGCTGCCAGATCTCACACTTGGGCAGTGCTTCCCTGACATTTTTTATTACATGTGTTGCTATTGCACACAGGTGGACTTCAATTATTTTGTAACTAGATTTCTTGTGTCAAACTGCATGAGAGTACACACAGATTGGTGTCTGGTTTCTCACCTGCTAAACACAGTCTTTCTTCATTCTATTAGTGTTAGTCCTTCCCATCGTAAATAATCTCTCCATTTTCCAGTTCATGGCTGCTTACCTGTATCATGTCCAAAGGTACTTGCTCACAAAGAAACAAACAGCTTTATAAATTTGAGAAAAGTTTTAGAAACAAATGATCTAATTAGTGAAGTCTCCTGTGGGCAATCCTCTTTTTATGCATAAGAATGATTTATATTGATTTAAATAAGCTGATGCCTTTCTAGCTTAAATAAAATCAATGAAATAAAGAGTTCTGAAACACTTTGAAACAAAAAGTAACCACAAAGGGAGATGGACATCATATTCCATACTGATTTCAGGTCACACTAACTTTTCAAAACAGATAATAGTTAATAGGTTAAGCTTATGCAAAAGAGAATAAACAACAAACCCCACTCAAAATAAAAGCAGGCTGTAATTCAGATTTAACATAAATTTAGTTGAATTGATTCTCTCTTCAGTAACATCCAATACCTCTGAATATCAAAAACAGTTGGTTAATGCATGTGATTTCTCTGTTACTTACTATACGTTAAGCATTTTCTGGTAGCTCACCTGGTATTCTTTTAACAGTCTAAAATCCATACAAAGGGCAAAATAATGGTGAGGCAGATCTGTTATCTAATTTCTTGTCTGTGTGCATACTTCTGAGTACTTGATTCTAAGGAGCTTCCAACTGCTGTTGCTGCATAACAACTTGAATACTATGAACTTGTACATGCTACATAAACCTACCAGAATGAATCCCAAATGAAAGATAAATGTACTTAAATCATTGTCCTATAGTTTAGGGCATAAGGGCTTAATTCTCAGCTATGCAACTGAATATTCTGTATTCATAATCTTACTTTCCTTGGCTCACCTCATTGCCTGTAAAAGGGATAACAAATTTGTTTGATTTTTTTTTTATTTTGATTTTTTACTTCCAATTATAAACATTGTAGGGCTGGGTTATCTTTCTGTATGTATGTGGCAGTGGTAAGGGCAGCCTGTTCAACAGTACGGGATGAGTCCCTTTCAAGGGGAAAGAGGAGCCTGGTTTTCCTATACTGTGAATGAATTTTCTAGCCATTAGGCTGTGATCACAAGGAAGTGTGGAGACATTACCTGCCTGCTTTTGCCATCTGTTTGAGGGGAAACAAGGATGCAAAGAGGCAATTTTTAGCCTTTTCTTATTTGCTGTCTTCTAAAAGATCTTCAGTGAAAGCATGGCCCCTTTTGGAGACATCACTTATGTATTCCATACCTTATTTCTCATCCCAGGATCTACAGACAACAGGTTGGAAGCTAAAGATGTAGGTAGTTTCTTCAGGAGAGGGATCTCTCTTTGGATTCCAAATGACAACCCCTAAGAAAGCTGGCTAGTGAAGGGGGAAAGGGGTTTCAGATACATGTTGTTGTCACTATTTTATAGTGGTTAGATATGATTGCTGCCTGCCAAACATGCTGTTACTCTGTTTTTAACATTCCCCATGTACTCTGCTGAGAACACTTAATTATTTTAAGTTTTAAGCACCAGAAAGTTGGCTCTGGAAAACCCAATTTGAGGTTCCTATCTCTTTCTTTAGTTTGTTCCCAACATAACTTACCTGGGTCACAGAAAGATTTTGGCAGAGGAGGGAGCTGAGCCTTGATATACAGAGAGTGAGACAGGGGCTTGATCAGTGGACCATCCTCCCTGTCCTGTCTGGTAAGTGGCAGTTGGATCAAGAAATGAAAATACTGCAATGGGAACTGGCTGGCTCCCTTCACAGTTATGTTCCAGCTACCTTAACATAAGTGTTTGCTGGAAATTACAAGATTTTTTTTTTTCCCGTTATTTGATATGCTTACATGATCTTGCTGTGTCTGCAACTCCTCCCTAATAACTTTTGAACACTCTGGCCAATCTCAGCAAAATTTCAGTGAGGTAGAAGTTACAGAGTTCACATCAGGGAGGCAGAAGTAGGTAGTCAGGGAGTGGAAACACAGACTTAGCTAATGCCCCTCCTTAGGGGAAGGCTCGTGCATAAATTTATGCCTTGTTAAACATCAGAAACATTGTAAAATGTTTCCATTTCCACACAGGAGGACTGCAGATCTGCAGGAAAAAGGACTATGTTGGTTCAGCTGCTTACAGAAATACATGTTTTCTCAGTAAAGTGGTTTTTATTTGGAACTCCACTGAAGCTTACTGTTAGCCTTCAGTCCTCAGAGTAAAAGCCAAGATTTTTAAGAAATGCAACTTGAGACAACTAAAGAGAGACGTTTTTCAGGAAGCCCTAAACATTCCCTCCCTGCTCCCCTTGGAACACTGACTTTTTAAGCTGTCTCAGATGTGTCAGCCAGAATACTCAATCTCCTTTCACTTATTTGGTCAAAACTGCCAATATTTTATTTAGGGTCAAGCTGCTAGGGTGAACAGTCTGATTAGATACGCTCTTAACTCCTAAAACATCATAAGATGTTCTATGGGGCTTATTTGATCAGGGGAAATATTTCCGATTCAGTTTTCCTTTACATGATGCCCAAATTTTCAGGATTCATTTGGGCCAGAAATATTAAAGCAGCCTATTTTATATTAGACTAGTACTTACAGTGCTGGGTAGGACCAAGTGCTGTAGAGAGACAAAGCAATGGAAATGGAAAACAGGGGAAGGAAAATTGGAATGTATTGAACCTGACGGCGAGCTTGGTTCAGATTGGTTTCTCATTCTGGGCACAGATTCAGTTCTTTATGGGCAGTGTAAATCATTCAGCATGTGCCGGGGAGTTTGACTTCCTCCCTTCCTCACTCCAAAAAGCCAAGAACTGAAATTTTTCCAGTATCTTTAGTATTCATCAAGCCATCTCCTGGATCCAGCTCTGAGCTACAACCAGTGTGTTCAGAGAGTGCAGGCTGTGAAAGACTGATCGCAGCACAATTCTGAAACATTCTTCATAAAGCCTGGGGAATGATCTCTGGAAAAGCCAGCCATGTCCCTTTTTTACAACCTCATTCTCTTAAAATTACCACACCTTCATTTGTGTGGGGGACTGTATGTTTGTATTCAGTAGCTACTTTTCTGTGAAACTGTCTTTCTCAGCTATCACAGTTCTCAAAAAACACTATAAATCAAAACTGTATTATTTTCTTTATGTTATTAATTTAAGCCCAGTTTCTGCAATGAACCTGCAGACTTCTGTAGCACTGGAGCTCATGAATCAGGGCAGAACTTGGTTGTTGAATTGTGACTTTATGATTAGGTTAAAAAAAAAAATTGACTGAAATCCTGTGTGACTAGTAGAGTACACAGGGGGGATTAAGAACCTGTAAATAGATGACTGAGAACAAATTACTTCTTCTTGTGCACACTGGAATATTTGATGCTCTTCCTAGAAAGTTTCTCGTTATTACAGACTCTAAGAAGGTGCTGTATTTTTTTTTCTCTTGGTGTTTTCTGTTGGAAGAAAAGCAGAGCTGGTGTTAGAAATAAAACCTCTCACTTGATGCTTCAAGTATGGTGCTCGCAGTATGATTATTTACAAAACTAGATGAAAATTGGCAAATACTGAAGAATTTGTGGTGTTACAGCTGCATAATAAAAGCAAGCCTTGAATAAGATGTTGGCAGATAGCACAGTATATAAACAACCACAAAAATGCTTTGGCAGGGCAGTTTTAAAAGTTAGCTAGATCACACTGCCATTCAGGAACAAGGAGCAAAATAAAACTTGAACTTCCAAATATCAACAAATGTATTCTTTCCACACACTTGACTCTTGATTTATTTGGAAACTTCCATTTGCACTGAAAAAGAGTGTGTCTCAGTGTGAAAAAACTATTCTTTGTAGGGCCATCGACCTTCAATAACACTACCCCAATTCCTGTAAAAGTGATGTAGAATAATATGGATAATTAAAAATAAAAAAAACCAGAAAGCAAGCTATCCCTTTGCTTTGCGTTTTAATAGGTATATTGCATTTTTTCCTTAGTCAAAAGCAGGTTTTGTTCTTTAAGTCTCAGCTTTGCTTTTGGACAGAATCAGTGGATTTATTTGTAGATTAGAGAAAATAGCATAATTTTGATCATGGTCATTATAAGTGGACTGTCCTTTTGATTCTAGCAAAAGAAAATGGCAGGATAAACTTTGGTAGCTCACCTTTTGTGTTCTTATGCAATAGATGACATTGTAGTGTTGGGGTTTAGAGAACTTCCAGGTAATGGAGGAACCAAGACAATTATCTACCATAGTTCAGGTGCAAGCTCTGAGCACAGACACAAGTTCACAGGCAGATTTTCAAGAAACATCCGTCCAGGTTTACCACTCCAAATTCTCCTGTCCACACTCTGCCAGTGGATACTGCTACTGCCACAGGGGCAGTACAATAGGATATGAATCTGCCACCCTGAACCACTGTTTTTAATGTCCGGATGTGTTAACATAAACTGAAGTCAGCATTTAGCCATTCCAGCTGACTCTCCATGTTAATATGAGACCCACTAAGTCAGACAAGGTCAGTATTACATCCACTTATATTGTACAGGTGATATGAATCTATCCCTTGGACATAATTTGTAAAACTGGGCTAGTAAGTTGTGTTTCAAAGTTAGTTACTAAAATTTCTATATGCTGATTAATAAACACACTATGGTGGCATTGTATGAGACATGAAATCAATAGCATAAAAGTACAGCTTTATTTATAGCTCCTTCTGTATTTTCTTCACCTTTTCCTGGTAATTATATTTGACGTTATTCCCCAAAAAGCAATATAAATGCCCTGTATTAATTAGATGAGAGAGAATGTCATAGTCTTTGTTATACTTTTTGTCTGTGTGTTCCTCTAGAGCTAAACTGAAAAGAATGGGGGGAGAAAAACCTCCTAGTATTTGGAAACATTTTTAAAATGTTTCTCTGCTGCCAAAGCAGACAGATAGCTTTTGTGCTCAGACAGAAAGTTATGGGGTGGGGCAGGCAGAAGGGATTAATGCTGTTTCCATATGAATAAGTGGAGTTTTTTTGGTATTATTTGCTGTAATCCTATTAGCAAAATGGACAACCCTAGTACAGTTTGGTAGCCAGTCTCTCCCTGCTGAAAAAGAGACCGGGCCCTTAAGGTGTGGTGAGAAGCGCGTGGGTGATAAACTAGAATGTGGAAGAATTATTAATGTCAATGGTCAGGAGAAAATAGCTTTCATAATACTGGCAATTAAAGTTTTCAAATTGGAATTTTTTCCCTTAAAGTCCCAGCTCCTGGAGGCAAGTGATTGCATGAGGGTCTGATTTAAAAACAAACAAACAGAAGTTTTCAGGTGCTATAACTGCAGAGGAAAACCGAAATATCAGTTTGCAATGGAAAGTTCTCAAACAATGAATCTTTCATCCTTGGAATTGTCAATCATCTTGCAAGTGTTTTAGAGCTTGGATCAACTTGTAAAAGATGCTGATTATAATAGCTGCTGGACTGACTTTTGTTCTTTGCTTAGTCCAAACAAAAATTCTAAATGGCATGAGTATAGCAGTGTTCATCTGAAAAGTGCAGGCTTTCATTTCACATCCCACATAAATAACCAGCTGGGGTGCCTGATAGAGAGAGAGTAGAGGGGGACTGACATCAGCAAAATGCATTGGAAGCAAGGGAGAGCCTCCAAAAAAAAAAAAAAAACCCAAACAAAAAAAAATTTGCATTTAAGCTGCTGGAAACAGGCAAAGGCTCCCAGAGCAAATCTGCACACAAGACGTCCTGGGAACTTTAGCGGTCATAAATAGTGGAATGTTTCACATTGTCCAGATAATATGGGTTTGCTACTCTCCTGAGGAGAAGACAACTGCCTGTTGAATTGCCGCTGTTTCTTTCAGCACATCAGTGCACTTTAGAAAGTGTCTTAGATTGAGTACTTCTGTTAGAGAGGTGAGGATGACAACACATGGTAGCAAGAATAAAAAAAAAAAAGTTATCTCGGTGTGATCTCACAGTATTTCCAATCTTACTGAAACTAGGGCTCTACATACATCTTTGTTTTTGTGGACATGTGCTCTTTTTCATCCTGTTTACTTCCAAATATCTGTCAACCCTAAGAGAATGGCGCCTCTGACTTCATTGTCTTATGTTCAGAAATCCTGTGAGGGAGTGATGTTTGTTTGTTTTGGGGACCACTAGGATCCCCAGGGGGACAGCAGCCTGGCTGGAGCCAATGTTTGTGCAAACCCTGATCTCCAGAAACCTACGCTGTGGGTCGACGTGCATCCCGACAACACTGTCTTACTGTACCTGCTCAAACCAGCTTTACACTTCCAATATAGTAGATTTCATCCTTTCCAGATTTAGAAATGTGTACAACTCTGTGTGAAGACACTGAAGATCTGTGTTCATTCCTGTTTCTGCTTGAAGCTCCCAATAGGGCCTTGGATAAACTGCTTCATATCTGCATCAGTCCTTCATCTCACAGGGAATACTTGCTTACTCCCATCAGGAAGTACACAGCTCTTAGGGAGAAAGTATGTGTCTATATGCCTTGTATAGCAAGTCTCCAATTTGGGAAGTGGCCTGTAGCTATCACTGCATTACAGACAAATAGCAGATGGAAGGCCTACTTGTTAGCAGGAGAGAAGAACTGGAATTTGAATGACATCTGCAATTTGTAAGTTAAAAACCATGTAAAATTAATGGAACATTTGAGTTTTCAGATTTATTTTAGAGCTGTGTAATAAAAAATGGTAGGACATTGCTGAGAAGCTTTCGTAACTGTTTTTGGCTTTTAAGTGCTTTTTTTGGTGGTACTCATGCCTTGAGAAGTTCCAACCCCTAATTGCTTGTTTATTAATCCATTTTTCCACACATACACACACTTGTAGCAACACTACTCTTAGTGGGACA
Source organism: Fregata magnificens (assembly GCA_013389945.1). Classification (NCBI taxonomy): domain Eukaryota; kingdom Metazoa; phylum Chordata; class Aves; order Suliformes; family Fregatidae; genus Fregata; species Fregata magnificens. The sequence goes on from WAAD01005493.1 coordinate 144,494, forward strand.
CACAATGAAATAAGTCAAGTTGTGGGCATGTCTGAAAACCTCATCTGTCTCCCACTTGCCCCAGTTAATTTTCACTTCCATGGAAGTGCCATGTTTCAGAGCACAGTCCCACAAACAGCACAGAAACAGGCATGGATGTTGGTCAGCTGGAATTTCCTTACACAGGTATTGCCCCAAGAGCATGGTACCATACTCTACCACATTCTTATTAGCTGTCAGAAAGTCTTTCCGAGAAAACCAAACCTACCTAAACAAGGTCAGGACCTGTGTTGTAAAATATACACCAAATATGAAAAGATTCAGGGAAGATTCTGTTAAATTATCAGAGAGAAATTGTTGTTTCAGTAGATCAAAGGAGAAACCTCAGTGACTCATGGTTATTTACATGTTGTGTTTGATCCTGCTGTCACTTTGCTCTTCCCTTGAGCAACAGCAGGAGTGGATTGTCATCAGATGAAAAAGAAAAGAGACAGGAACTATTTTTACTTGCCAGTTCCTCAGGTTAAGTGCAAAACTCAAGAAGTGACTATGCAATGGCTTGTAAAAATAGAAGTGTGCAGAATCAAAAAATTATTTTTCAGGAATCTGATAACTTCATTTGTTTTCAAATATGCAATCCTTGGTGATGTGAAATGGTTTAGAAGCTAGTGGTGAGGTTTTTTTGTTTGTTTGTTTGTTTTTATTTTATTTTCAGAATATCAGAGTGAGGTTTGTGTAAGCTAATTTTTGAAATGGCTTAATACTGCCACTACAAAAATGGTAATGCTTTGTAAAAAGTAGGGAGTTACATAAAAAAAAGGAGCTGACAAATAGAACAGGTTAAAAATGAGCATGGAGAAAGGTGGATAGTCTTGAAGGCTATTCTAGGACACGTTTCAGTAAGCTTCATTGTTCAGGGACAAAATGATTTTGCTTTAAATTGCATCCTATTTATTTAAACAGTTGGAGCTTCAAGAGTTCATACAGATGGTTCACTCTCCCTTCTTCTCTCATCTTTACAAACTGCTTTGCAGTTTATCTTAAAGCTCCCCAGGCCTGCAGTGCTTGTTCTGAGACAGAGGTTTTAAGTGGGTATGTTAAAAATGGATGCTAAAACTGAGGGGAAGTACCACATTAAGAAGAACAAGAATTCATCCAGAAAAACAGTGGGGCACTTGCTGCTGGGAAGATTCAAAGCTGCCATAACTGATGGTGAATAGCTAAGGGCAATATATATAGCAGACTAATAAATAAAGGCACATAATGGAATCTATGAATCTAAACTTGGAATTACTACCACTGACAGGACCATGATCACTTTTCAAAGTTCTTCCATATTATTTTATGACTTTCCTTAAAAATCAGAAGTAACTTTTCATTTGGCCTTGGAAAACCTTTAAGAATGTGCTGTTATCATAACTACTTAAGTAAGCTTTTTGGGATGCAGGGATTTTACTCCTGTGACTGAAAGAATTATGCATAGCCTACAGTGTTTCTGTAGCTGGGGATCTTCTTCATGTTAAAGATCATAGTTTCTATGAAGCTGATGAGGTGGGAGAAGTCCTTAGACATATAGAAAAGGAAATCTGGAAAGGATTGTATGAGGAATGGGGTTTGGGATCACTGTGTAGAATAGAACACCAATTTCTTTATAAGGCATCAATATCAGAGATGGGCAAAATGTCATAAGGCAGAACCTTCAGCTTGAAAGTTTTATTTTATTTTTTCATTTCCAATGCAAAGTTCAGGGCAAGTTCACTAAAGTTTGTGAACCCTTCAGCAACAGTTGGCTAAGTTTCAAACAAGCCTGAAATGGTATATGGTTTGGGCGCAAATCAGGATGGGTTTGATCCCAAGCCACTTGAAACACAGCACTTTTGGCTGCATGCAGCTTTGTATTTCAGCCTTCATTGCAGCCCAGACCTAGACTCGCCCAGAGTGAAGCTTTTGCTTAAAGCCCTGTGAATGGAGCCTGCTGTACTTTTCACTGATTTAGTACATGCAGAGTACATCTAGCCGTGGCATCTTAGTAGTGCACAGAAATGATGAGCATTGTATAGTTGTCTTGGATGGATGGCTTGGGTTCCAGTTCAGCTAGATAGTCATTATAGACACATGCATATGTCTAAACCTCAAAGTTGATGAGGCAATATGTGGGTCTCATCCAGTTTTCCACAGGTAGTTTTGTTCAGAACAAACTCACTCCTGGGGCTACACTAAGGCTCTGGAGAAAGCTGAACTAATCCCGAAGGGTGCACACTGGCACTCTTCCTAAGTACTTCTGGTTTAATTAGTCCAAAGGGATTTTTAAAAAATTAATCCTTAAAGACTTTTTGACCTCTAGAAGTAGATTCCTTCACATAAGTCTAGAAGGTTTCTCAGTTCTGTTCTTTGTAGTGCAAGGTCTAGGAAAATTTCTTGCAGAAGCCACATGTTGGTTCCTGCAGCTCTCATGGATTTCTTTTGTGCCAGTAGTCACAATATGGCTACGTGCCATGATGGCGGGGTCAAACCTTAGATAATGCAAAATGAGCAAATGATGGTCCTTTCTTTGTAAAAGACTTTGACATCTGTGGAGTTGAATAGCTAGGTGATAAGTTATTAATAATTATTAATATAATAATTTATTGTTATAAATACTGTGAGGAATTTTACAAAAGCTGTTATGGATTGACTATATTTTGCAGCAAAGTAGTTGTATATTATTATTTTACTACGTTGGGTATCCTTTCCTCTTTGTTACACTGAATTGTGCAACTTTGAAACTCCAGCTGAGCAAGTCTCCAACCTTTCTGAATCTTCATGGAATGACTATGCCTTGGCTGGGAGTTTTCTGACATGGTAATGTCTGTTCATGTCCTTTGCTGGCTTGCTTTCCTCTCTGTGAAGGGCAAGTTCATGAATAAGATGACTGGGAAATAAATGCAAGCACTTTTTAAATAATAACATTAGGAGTAAGTCCACAGCTCTTATGGTTTTAAGGTTTTAAGGTTTTAAAGAGTTGCCATGTAATCACTTCCTTCAGAGCCAGCTCCTGTTAAGAGAATTCCTGGCATATGCTCTGTATGTAAGATGCTAAACCCTGGGGCCCAGGTGAGGCAGAGTTTTTGGGTCTGGTTTTCTAGTGAGAAATGGGTAGGTTACTTTCCCTGTCACTTTGAGACAGTCATCACTGGCTGTTCCCTAATACCCTGTGTCTGTTGACATGAGCAGTGACTAAGGCAACATGTGTATGTCCAGTCCTTTCTAGAGGAAGGAGCTACTGTTTAGCTGCAATTACTCATCACAGAATCACAGAATCACAGAATGGTTGGGGTTGGAAGGGAACTCTGGAGATCATCTTGTCCAACCCCCCTGCTTGAGCAGGTTCACCTAGAGCAGGGTGCACAGGACCGTGTCCAGGAGGGTTTTGAATATTTCCAGAGAAGGAGATTCCACAACCTCTCTGGGCAGCCTGTTCCAATGCTCTGTCACCCTCACACTAAAGAAGTTTTTTCTCATGTTCAGGTGGAACTTCCTGTGTTCCAATTTGTGCCCATTGCCCCTTGTCCTGTCGTTGGGCACCACTGCAAAGAGTCTGGCCCCATCCTCTTGGCACCCACCCTTCAGATATTTGTAAGCAGTAACAAGATCCCCCCTCAGTCTTCTCTTCTCTAGGCTGAACAGACCCAGGTCTCTCAGCCTTTCCTCATAAGAGAGGTGCTCCAGTCCCCTGATCA
>WAAD01005493.1:151457-203990 GCA_013389945.1 Fregata magnificens
AAGAACACAGTTCCCAGATCTCTTTCCCCTGACTGTTGCAATTTCTCTTTCCACAGAAAGTCTATGAGAAAAGACCCTCTGCTTCTAAAAAGGTAGGATAACCTTTTAGTCACTAATAGCTAATTTCTTCAGCAGTATAAGTTCTATGTGTATCTACCAATGCCTGTAATCATAAAATTAATATCTAACTATTTATAGAAAAAAGAAATATACTGAAATCCTAAAATCATATTTATTGAATGGGACAGTAAGAGTAGAGAGTACTGTGAAAGGGATGGAGTACTAACACACAGCTGTGCTGCTTCAAGTGCATGAAGTATGCTTAGAGCTGGCCTAGGTATCAGCATACAGTATCACCTTGAACTGTATAAACATACCCTGCATGTACTGAGGTGTGATGTTGGACAGAGCTTCTGAGGGCAGGTGTCTGTGAAATCTTTAGGGAAGAGGAACCTGAGGCAATTCATAGTATCATGCATATTTGCAAGTGATGATCTTTAAAACAAGTTTGTTAGGGCAAACCGGGGATTGGACTTCATAGCACAGTATAATAACAAAAGTTAGCAGGACTGCAGATGCTTTGTGCTTGCTAGTGCTGTGGCCATACTTTGGGTATTTTTTTTTCCTCTACTGAGGGCCTCAATGGTGCCTCTCATATAAAACCTGCCATTTACAATTTGCCTTTTGCTGAGGCCTCCTTTGTGTTCACACAAGGCAGCTGGCAGGAGTGCTGACCTCCCCGGAGCAGAGCCTTGCCAGTGCTAGCTAATTCAGTAGAGTCAGCTGCTCATTACGAAGCCATTGATTATCTCTGAAAGGTTACTTCCCCTGTGTGTGTGTCATTTTTCAGACTCTTCCCTTTACCACCTCTCCACCCCCCATCCCAGGCTCTCTAGAGGACAGAGTACTGGGATGGAAATGAGGTTCCCTTTCAGGATCTGAATAGTTTGTCATCAGATGTCAAAATGGTCTTTGGAAAGAAGATAATTTCCCCACTGCCAAATTTTTGTTCATACCAGGTTTGTACTTTTAATTTCTGAGATATTTCTAATGATTGCAAGCTGTGGCACTTGAAGTATTTGTTGTATTTGACTTAGGCAGGTTGCATTAGTTACACTGTGCCTTGGTCTCCTGTGACTGAAAAAAAAAAAAAACAACCCACATCTTTTACCCAGCTGTAGCTGACCTGTCTGACCTCTTGCACAGAATGGAAGAGCCATGGTTTCATGTTCCATGCTATTCACAAGCAAATGGACAGGGAGGCTCATGGAGAAATAAAAACATGGTGCAAACCCTCATCTGCTGGCATGCTCTGCTCAGAGTATACCCATGTACAGTACACAGTCAATTCCCCTTGTCTAATACAAGAAGGGAGGCCAGTGAGGTTTGTGTGGGACAATACCTGCCCGTTACCCTGAAGTTGGTTTGGCAAAAATCATAACAAAGTCTCTCCTTTTACATGTGAATTGTCCACTTAAGGGTGTATTCAGTCATCAACACAGCAGTAGAGAACCGTGAGATAAATATGCAAGTCTAAACACTCTAATTTATGAGGAGTGATAGAGTAGATGCCAGATATGTAGACTGATACAAAATACTTACTAAAGCAATTGTTTTGGTTAGTTTGATGTGGTTACTTTGATTGTAAATATAGCATTAACAATGACAGCAGAGATTAGAGGTCAAAAAGGCAAGGTCAGAGGTCTTAAAGGAGGGGAGCAGGCAGCTGGAGCTAAGAGTCAGATGGGCAAAAGAAAGGCAGTTGGCAGAGAATACAATATTTATCTCCATTAAACTACTCAGTTCAAGTTAGTACCTTCTCCAAAGAGCAGAAACTGCACTGTGCTGTGACCATCTACCTTACGGAGTGACTCCATTAGCAGAAGAATTGAACTTGCAGTTGATGGGTAGTAATTCAGTGTCCAACTTTCTGTTTGTAATAAAGGGATTGAAAGTCAATAGCTCTCAAGCTTTATCCTGCTTGTTTCTTCTCAGCTTGGATTTAAGGCATCACTAAATTCAAGCTAGATGCTTCTGTCTGAATGGAAGTAGAGTCAACAATGCAAGTCAAAGCACAGTGGAAGTTGTTAACTCAGTGAAGGTGACCATCTTTTCTTCTCTTGCCCTTAGCACTGAAGGAGGAGCTGTTGCTGCATGGAGAGCAGACCTGCTGTCTGCTTCTGATTTTATACAAAAAGTGCTGTATTACTAGGGAATGGAAAGCCAGAGAACATTAATGCCGTGGGACTCCTGTTCCTGATGGAACAAAACATAGACCATACCTGGTTAGGACCTTGCATTGGTGCATCTTGGTACATCTCACAGAGTGGTCTGTGGTTTGTCAGGTGCTGATGATTTAGCGCATGTCTCCAAGGGCTAGTTCAGAAGCCAGCTCTGTGACCATTGCCAGCAATTTGATCTTGTCCAGTCATTAGCACATATCAGAGAGATGATGACAGGGATGTGAAAAATGGCAAGCTGGCATTAACTGGGGTTTGTTTAGCCAAGGGGGTTTCCTGTCAGCTCCTTGTCTTCCTGATCGAGGCATGTGACACAATGGATATGTCTGACTGCCAGAGAAAGTTTGGTGAAGCGTAGATCAGGAGTTAAAGTAAAAGTGGACAATGGAGAGACAGTTTCTCAGCTGACAGAGAGGGAGCTGTCCCTGGCATGGGAGAAGATTGACTCCACGTGCCATCCTGTTTGTCAGGAAGTACTTCCTTTCTGGTCTCAGTTGTCAGCCTGCTGGCATTAATTAGTGTTTTGGCTATTTTCTGCAAAAAGGTTGTGTTGCTGCTCAAGGGAGAGGATCCCTGAGATATGGTTTTGTAACAAGCTCAGAACAGATGTCATTTACATCCAGTTTAGCTTTCAGCTGTCTTTAACACAACTGAGATGTATTTCAAGGATGAGGTGAAGGACTAATGTTATGCCTTGGTCAGAGAATATAATCAGTGTATTACAAAGGAAATCTTAACAGAGAGCATACAGTTCCCATTCCTCTGTTAGGCAGAACTCTTCCTGTCCCATTTATATTGACATTACCCTGTAGTAATCATTGCACACCTAGAGGGAAATACTGAATTGAATGCGTTTCTAGCTATTGCAGCAGATAAAGTAAGTTAGCATGTTGCGACCAAACAGCTCACACCAATCGCCAGCAAATCTGTCTGATGCAGCACAAACATCTGTCCTCTGTATGTCCTTTTCTTAGTGTTCATAGCACTTGTGCTTTGGGATGTAGTAACTTCTTAGGCAAGCAAAGTCCTCTTGGGGTGCAGTGACAGCCAGTGGCTTAAAGACCAGTGACCTCTTTGTGAAACTCTGTGTGAAAAACCTCCAAAGAGACGTGAAATGACTCTGAAGCCAGCTTATGTGTTTGGCAAGTGAAATTTAACCACAGAGTATGTTCACATTTTTCCTTCTGGATTTTCATTATGCAGATGACATTTAAAGTAATAGAAAAGAAAGATCTCATATAAATAATTATGTCCTGAGTATGTATTATGTTGAATATGAGAAGCCTGCATTTGTTTCAAGCATGTTTTTTAGTGGAGAAAGAGTATGTGTTCCTGTCTTGGCAGCAAACATGGAAGGAGATACACAGAGATTAACTGTGTAAAGACTTTTTGTAAAATGATACACATCAGTGTGGTCATACAGTCAAAATAACTGTAGGACTGACCTCTGTAAGTGGTGGGTACAGAGCATGAGTTCTCATCTTTGCAGTCTAGCAAATGAAATATCCTTTGGAATTCATGGGTGTGGAATAAAATTTTGAAAGATCAAGGCGGCTTTTGGTGAGAATATTATTCTTGCATTTTTGAAAATCCTTCCCTTAAGGAACATAGATGAAGTAATGGCTGATATTTTGGGCTATGCTGATTCTCAGAGCAACTGTGTGTTGCTAACCGTGTACAGACTTTTCAGACTACTTTGGTGTGGGTCTGAACCAGTGAGTCTGTTTGTATTGGAGATAGCTATGGTCACTGAACCCATATGGACCTCATTTTATTAGGGGACTCCCTAAAAAAACTTAATATAATACCATCTGGAAGTAATAAAACTCCAGCATCCAGCATTGTATGGGAGGCCATGCAGACTTTAGTAGCAGGTATGCCAGTTCAGACACTGCTGTGTACTTATCTTTAAAATGACTGGCCAGAAAGTATTTTTGGTAATCCTTGCCCCCAGGCAGCAGGCTATGTGAACCGTTTGTGCAAAAGTCAGCATTTCACATTACAAATTAAATATATTTCTATTAGATAGAGGTGAGCTCTTACCCTGCATCATCAAATACTATCTTCTGGGTTTTTTGTCTTTGATTAAATATCAGTAAAAAGGCCTGCTAAGTAATCTGTCTTGTGTGTTTGTTACCTGAATTATGATTATGAAGGTGCTACAGATCTCTATTGCCTTCCATGTTGGAGTTGTGCCAAGTATTTTCTCCTGCATTGATGAAGCATAATGTTGGTTATTCTGTTCGCTGTCAGTGCAAGCTCTGAAATCACCGATAGAGTCTGGATTCATTTGTCTGCAATTAGAACTTGCTTTCATTCTGGTACTTCAAAGACTGTTGTGGAAAGAATACACTGGTGATACCTGTTTGTTAGTACATGACAGCTGAAATTGTTGCCTGCAATGATTATACTTCTCAGATACTTACTCTGCAGTCAAGAGAATGAGTTAGTGTCATTGGCCAAACTAATTTAAACATGGAATTGGTATGTAATAAATTCACCTTTAGCTTTCTGATAACTTGTGTTAACTTTTAATGTAAAGAGGCACTTAGTGACTATGCCCTTTGCAAAGAAGGAAAAGAGAATGACAAAAAAGAATTTGTTACTTTGCAAATGCTAAAGATTTTTATGGTAAAGAACAAAAACCAAAAGGGCTTGGAGGAGGAGACCTTTCAGGAGAACACATAGTTCATGAAGAGTCAGGACAACATTATCTTTTCCTTTAAATGTGCCTGTACTTTTTTTGTATAGAACTTTTCTTTGTATAGAACTTATCACCATGGTGTCTGAGTGCCTTCTCCATGAATTCAGTCTTCCAGTATCTTTTTTAGTGTAGCAAAAGGAGACTGAGGGGTGGATACAGTGAATTACTTGCTCAAGGTCATTCAGAAAGTCTGAGACAGAGCAAGGAACTGAATGCAGATAACCTAAGACTCATATATCTATCCGTCTTTATTTTAGGAATGAATGAATCCCAAAGTTGGAAAGCAACCCACAATATTATTTCCTATAACTATTTTCAGTTTAGACTGACTCAAACCCAGGCTTTTCCTTAGCATCCGTTCAAAGTAGTAGATATAAGGCACATGTATTCAACAGTAAACCCCTGTTTGCAGCATGACATTTGATCTTGCATCACTGTAGCCTCTTTTTTTGTTATAACTGTTTCTGTGCAGTGTCTTCTTTGCCTGCCTGGTGCAAAGCATTACTTCCTATGGAAACTGGCTTGTAAACCCCTGGGCTCATGGTCAGTGAGGACAAGGACTTAGCCTGAGGAGAGCATAGAGCTACTTCCTTTATATGGCTTTCTTCAGTCATTTGTGAAATGTTCCCACTTGTTGTGGGTTATGCAAACAGTAACTCCTGTTCAGCGTGAACCTGGCCTACCTCCTCCTTAGCTCAGCATGGGGGTAAAGTGCGTTTCAGTATCTCCATTTTACGTTAGTGTTGACATCTCCATTTGTGGCTGTGCTAAGCACTATATAAAGAGCACTGGGATGCTCGTAAAGATACTTCCTTCAAGGTAGATGCCTGCTTCTGGTGGTGGCTTTCTCACTCTCTAGGGTTTGTAGCAAGACTCAGTTGTTCAACAGTATGGAGGCCCAACTTGTTTGTCTTTCCATCTCAGTGTTCCTCAGTGAGGGCAAAGCTCGTGGCTTAAAGACATCCCCTCAATGCTGTGCTAACTTGGGAGTCCAAATGCTTTTATTGTTGCCTGAACTCAGTTCCTGTCTTCTTTCAGGTGACAAAGTGAAGAGGTCCTTGGGGAAGATATGCTCCCATCAGGTGCTTGACCTGATCCAGTATGATTTCAAATCAGAATTTGTCCACTAGCTTTGGAGTTAGGTGGCAGGGTCCATTGCAAGTCAGGCTGCTGAGTAGTATGACTCCACTGTACATGGATCCTACAGTTTCCACCTGTTGCCCCAGTGACTCAAGATTATCAGCTTCAGACTGCCTTTAAAATAAAGCTAAAATTGGTCTATGGTTTGTATTCAGAGAAGCAGAAACAATGAGGAATGGAATATTGGAAATTTCTTGGTTAGGTGAAATTGATGAATAATTTCATACCCACTCTTAGTTCCTACTGGGGACTCTTAGTGCAGATTCAGGATCATAATTAAGATGCATATTCTGCAGGATATATTGCTTTTTAAGTCAAATACACAGAGCTATTCAGCTGTTATTTTCACCAGGTTTTCTTGGAGAAACTTTTTGTAAGACTTCAGACGACACAACATGTATGTGAAAGTATGTGAGGTATTTCAAATTATAATAAGGAAAAACTGAGCTCAAACCTTGGAAGATGAAGTGCTAAAGCATACATTTCATATGATATTTGCTTGTTTGTAGCAAATATGCTACAGTCTGTGCAATTATTCACACTGTCTATGTTATAAAGAGAATAGGGTATCTGCTTTCCAAACACAGACTTACAGTCCATTAAACACTTCTGGTGTGGTATACAGCACGAGATACATCAGGAAACCAGGCTTAATCATCACCATCCAGGTGAAAACATTTTGAAGAATAGAAAGTAATCCAGAAGTCCTAGATCTATTTCATTGTAGAGAGATTTCATTAGAACAATCAATGTCACCACTTTGCAGTATTGACCTGGAAGATCCTGCTGCAATAAGCCTGTATCTGGTGAATATACTCATACTTTTTATAGCTTGTTCATGTTTATTCATTACATGCTGATGTCTGCAGCATGTCTGTGTAACAAATAAATTCAGACTGTGGTATTGTAACAGACCCTGCAGCAAATATATGAAGGTATATGAAGTTAACTCCCTCAATCATTTGACAAAGATAATCCCTAAGAATCCAGTGCTCTTTCCCTCCAACACCTAGTTTAAGGTATTACGTACTTGAAATGGCCACAGCACAGCCTTTCTAGCTCACATATTAAGCACAACACACACACACTTCACAGATCTCTGTACACCACTTTCTGCTCTTTCAAACTGCCCAATCATTGCTTGACACTCACTGAAAATGTTTGAGTGTTCAGAGCTTAGTAGGATTTTTTTCCACGTGGGATTGGAATACTTTTTATCAAAATCCGCAACCCTGGAGGCTATGGGTGTGTTTCTGTCCTTACATGTATAACGATCCATGGAAACTTAAGCTCTGCTGCCATCACATCTGTGAAAGGAGTGGATTATTGGGAGTCCTAACTGTCCCAAAATGGGACACTTGAACTTCTGAAATGGCAAAGCACAATCTTTTACTGTCCTGAAGAACTTGAAGAATCACTTTTTTAGTAAGTTTTTAACTTAATTCCTATGGGAATGAGGCAATTGAGAGACCTATGTCTGTCTGTCTCCCTGCATGTAACTTTTGAAACTACTGACAATTTTTAACCAAATTTAAAAGAGAAGTAGAAGTATCAAAGCTTCCTGCAAGTTTAATGAGCACTGGCAGTTGAATAAAAGAGGAACATCCAAATTAGTGCTCTTACCGAGGGAACTCTTCCAATGTGTGTTTTTTATTGACAAGCCCCATCTGGCCAGTCAGCATTTATGTATTGACAGGGCAATGTGTAAGGAGTATGGGTGGGAACAGAGCCAATGTGGTGAGTAGAGGGTATATTAGGGGACAAAAATCTGTAGGAAACCAAGCTTCATCGGTTCTGTCTCTTGGGGAACAAGCTGTCGTTTAGCAGAGTGCAGAGATGCTTCATAGATGCAAAACCTCAGTTACAGTTTAGCTTTTGTCTTTTAGTAACAGAGTGTAGTGTGTAAACTCTTTCAACATTTGGACAGTGGAGCTTAACAAAAAAGAGACCATTATATGGAATATCTGTCAAGACTGGAGAATGGTCTGTGCTAGCCTGCCAAATGCAAATGAGGATTATCCATTCATTTAGTTCAAAAGACAAAATGATATAATTTCTTTGGTTCAATTAGTTTATTGTGACAAATAAACAAGAAGGACAGAACTCCAATATGGCAAATGTTCAACTTCACATAGCTTTAAAGGCTGTAGAAATCATACAGCTCTGATGGTAAGCCTTATTTTACATTCTTTGCCTAGACACATTCCCTAGATCTTCAAAGTGTTTTATATGCTTTTTTCTTTTTTTTTTTTTCCCCTAAGTAGAGAATCTTGTAGAATGATTGAGACCCAAGTCTCACTTATTTGCCTTGGACTTTTAAGGCAAGGACACACTCATCTTGGTTGGACTGTGGGTTGTTCTCAACCAGCCTGAGCTACCTGATTTACTCTCTACTGTATTAAGTTTAGTTAAAGCACTAATGCAATTTTATACATCTCTGTCATGAAGGAGAGACATTCCAGATATTTGTTTGCAAACTGCTGGTCTGTACCCATGGGTGGGAGTGAACGGACATGGGGGATGTGGAGCTGAAATGTGCTGGCTGGTTTCTAGTGTACAAGTCCCAGACGCTTTGCAGAAAGAGGCCACAAGGAAAGGGTTCAGCTGCTCCTCTGCACTTCAGCTGCATTTGTGAGACTCACCTGAGGAGTCTAAGGCTCTGGGAAAAAGATGGGCAGGCTGGAGGGGAAGCAAGCATGCCTTTGTGGTTGGTGTTAAGGTCGACCCTAACTGTCAGTGATGGGCATGGTATGAAACAGCTGGAGCGCTCTGGCTGAGCACCTCCAAGGTGGCAGGTTGGATGCCATTGTGGAGCACTCTGCTGGCCATTCTCTGTTGATGAGAGATGGCAGTCCCCTCTCGCTGTGGGGATAGAGCAGCAAGCTGAAAGACTGTGCCTGTACACCCCACAGGCATGCTAGGAAATATTCAGCAAGATGATGGGTCAGATTCAGCCTAGAGGTCAACAGACTACTACAAAAGTAGACTGTCACGTGAGTGACCTTCCCCCACAAGCTGGACCTTTCTTGACAAAGTAGCTGTGATTCCTGGCAAAGCGTCACGTCACCACCAGCACCATGTTATAGTTGGTTGCTCAGCACAAAAACCTCTTGTGCATCATACAGAGGTCGCAGACCTTCAGTATCTAAGGCTTCAAGCAGATCTCATTGTTACCCTTTCACTAAGTCTTAGCAACTTGGTTTAGAAAAATAAAAAAATGAGGTTTGCAACCTTTATTGCCCAAGAATGGTTTTTTTTAGGAAAGTAAGGGACTACGTGGTTGAAATAGGGTCATTCCAGGAGCCTGATTTGGAGGGACTCTTGATGTTTGGTTCACCTTTCTCTCCCCCCCAGGCAACACTGACGGGTTACTGCCTTTCCCCCAGCCCCAGCTTAGTCCAAAAATGTATTTGCTCAGCTGTATTTGAAGAAAATGGGAAGCATGAAGTGGTGTTCAGGAGAGGGCTCCCCAGTGCTGGGGCTGGAGCGGGGGCAGCTTGCCCTCTGGTGGCTGCAGGCACCGAGGCGGCCCGTTGTGGAGTGAACCACTTGGGCGGCACAGCCAGTGACTTTCTGAGCTGAATTCATGATCTGGCCAATCCTGCTGGAATATAAACTGATTAGACCCAAAGAGGCGTCGACATAAAAGCTCCTTCTTTAAAGTGACTGCCATAGGAAGTGGAGTTGTCTATCTACAAACCAGCATGAGCAATAGCGTTATCGTCCTCAGACTTGAACCTGAACCATCAGGTGTCGTCCTAGTTCTGTCTCAAGGGTTTCCAGTGCTGGGTTATACCAGTTATCTTCCTGCCTACAAGCTCCCTTTCTCTGCTCCACCGTACACAAAAGACTGAGGGACAGGTGCTCCCAGTGAAGTCCACAGTACCTTCATATTCCATTGGAGAGAAAAAATAAATAAAGGGATAGACGGATAACTCGGGAACAGCCAGAACTGCTTTGTGCATGCTGAAGTGTGTTGCTCTCTTTTACGAGAAGGTACAACACACACGTGCTGTGCTCTCCTCCTGCTCCCTTTACCGGTTGCAGGGAAGGTGAACAAGGGTGGCACGGTCCCTCCCAGAGCTCCACTGTGCACTGAGGGTTACATATACCTTGTGCTTCCATGCTCAAACCTGTCCACCCTACAGCTTCTCTGTCCTTGTGAATTGGTTCTTCAGCCACCCTGAATTTGTTTTGCCATGTCGTTCTGTCAAAAAGAAAAGCTGTTTCCATAACCCTTATATTTCATGTTTTGATGTTAATCTTGACATTCTTTACCCAATTCCAAATAATATGCGTTGCCTTTACAATGCCAAAGGAAAAATACTTATCTTGGATCTTAAATGCTTAATTGCATCTGATTAAACAAAGTCTTCTTAAAATAGACCCCAAAAGGAAAAGATCCAATTGTCAGCCTGTTAAATACCAAAATAAAACAAAACCCTGAGGAAATGAATGGGTAGCAGTCAATGGTGATACAGTTGCTTAGGGACTGATAGAAAGAAAAGTGGCATATGTCCAGAAGAGGCCCACAGCGAAGAGAGGAAACCTCTGTCTCACATGGAGAGTGGGATAAGGCAGTGCAGAGACTGATTTATATTTGCAAGTGAAATTTAAGAGACAAATGTGTATATATTTTATAGTTTGAAGACAATTCATGAAATAATATGAAAGAAAGTGAAGAAGAAAGTAACTATGATGACGAGAAACAACTCAAAACACTACTGTATTTTTTCTTTAGCTCCCTGAAGACTGCAGGTCTTTGTGTTTCAATGCATGAGCTACTGTTTGGCAGGTTTCCTGAACCATTTTGGCTATTCACTTCTTGCTAATGTGAAAGTGCCCAGACTCCCTGGAAAGAGGGCTTTGTTAGAAACCTTTCATTATCAAGGATTAGCTGTTTGGTAAACCTGCGTCCCTTTTAACAGTCTGCCAGGAAGTGCCAGCTAATGAAGGGCTCATTGTGGTGGTGCTGTGAGTGTGGGACTTGAGTCCATTTTATTGCTCAGATTGCAAGCCAGGCTTCTTTGTGCTCCCGAGGACTGAAGGGAAACTGAGTCATGCCCTTTGGTTCTGCTGAAAACATGTGGTGAAAGATATGCTTTCCTTTCTCAGTACTCTTGCCATGTTTATGGTCTAAAGGCTTTATGTAGCAGGGAATTTTGTTGATATGTTAGAAAATTATGTGTGTAGGTTTAAAGTGTTGTGTCAATGCCTGGGGACAGCTTACTTGAAACATTTCTGTATAATGCCAACATGAAAAACTGAAATAATACAAACCATTAAGTGCCTTTATCACTTCACAGTGTAGTTGTAAAGCTCTTGAAAGGACCAAATCTGAACATCCTCATCCCACGTCTAGTCAGGTAGAAGGCGTGGCAGACATGTATAGGATTTTCTTCTTCACTGATAAACTTCCATATGTTTTAAATCTCAAGAGAGATTTACCGAAATCCTTTATGAAAGTAATGTACTAGAAATCCATTCTCTGTGAAAAGTATTTCAGTACAACTTAAACCATGAAGAAATACTGCTGAAAATCATCATCAGAGTCGTGATGTCAAACAGGATTCTTTTATCTCTACAATAAATCTCTGTCATTGAAACTCCCAAGCCACTCACAACCCCAGTGATGCCCAGTGCCTCCAAATGCAGGGGAGCGAAGAAGGGCAGCCCTGTAAAACCATCAGGAAAGAAAACAAAGCCCTATCGACCCCCCCAACCAGGCTTCAGGTGTTTGGGGGGGGGGGTGTGTGGAAGGACCCAGGGAACTGTTAAAGATCCAGAGACTGTTAAGCACCAATGCTTTTGGGTGGAGGGGCCAGCAGGTCAGTGTGAAACTGCTCGTATTAAATTCAGAGGAGGGCCCAAGCACATGGTTTGGATTTTGCTCTCCCTCTCTGTTACAGCTAATTAGGCCAAGTGCAGAGAGGGTCCCTATTGATCCCAAACATATGTGTGACACAAGTGGTTCCTTCCAAGGGGAATCTGCTCTGGGACAGTGTCATTAGCTCTGGGCAGGAAATGCAATCAGGTAGCCCAGGGACGTGTGTGTGTGACTGGGGGAGTCAAGGAAGAGATTTTGTTTTAATGAAGAGTTTTGAACTCATTATCTGGCTTGCATGCAGAGACTGCAAGAACACTAATGATGCACATAAATGCATGTGGTGGGAAGTGACTGGTGAGTGCCCAAGAATACAGAGGTTACTGCAACCCACATCTCGCACTCCCTCTCCCACTCCCCAGGTGCTGCCTGACCTCAGCTTTGTGTGGTTCTGCCTGTCCGGTTGTATGGGACTGTGGGAACACATGGGGACCATGTTACTTTTTTACTGGTGGTCCTACAATAGTTTTTCACCATAGGTTTTTTATGTCTAGACACCAACGTGGCTCCCCATACCATTCATAAAGGGAGGAGATGCAGTGCTACATTTATATCTTTTTGGTGTAGATATCTAAGTGGACATAGCACACCAGTTCCCAGAACAGTTTAGGGCTTTGCGGTGCTGCAGGAGGACGTGGCACCACCAGGACGCAGGACAGAAGCTGTGGCGCTGCTGGCGACTGGTGACACCAGTGCAAACCGGGCCCTCCCTCTCCAAAACTAAACACTCACCTGCCTCTTTATTCTGGCAGTCCTTCTGTCCCCCAGTAAGCATGTACAACTGTACTGGGTCTGGCTGAGGGGGAGTTGGTTTTCCACATGCCAGCCTGCTGTGCTCTGTGTTGGTGGCCGGAGGCGGCACCAGCCTTTGGCTGTGGCCGGGCGGTGCCTGCCCAGCCCCGGGGCTGTCCCTCTCCAACATTTCCCCCCCACCCCCGCTGTGGGCGGAATCCTGGGAGGGGGCGGCCAGGACAGCCGGCCCGGGCTGAGCGGGGCCATTCCGTACCGTGTGACGCCTGCTCAGGGATAAAAGCTGGGAGGGAGGAGGAAGCGGGGGGCGCTCGTGGTTTGGGACGTGTGTCTGTGTCCTGGGGAGCAGCCGCGGCACGTGCTGGGCCCCGCTGCCCGGGCGGGGGCCGGGCGTCGCTGTGGGGAGGGTGGGGAGGGGAGGGGAGGGGGGTCTGTGCTGTCCTTTCCCTTTTGTTTCCGCACGTGGTCTTTGTTTTATTAAACTGCTTTTGTCCTGACCCAGGAGGTTTCTTTCCACCTCATTTTCTCCCCCTGCCCTGCTAAGGAGGGGAGTGATAGAGCGGCTCGGTGGCACCCGGTGTCCAGCCAGGGTCAAACCACCACAACAACATAACTCCCCATTTCTAAGATGCACCTAAGGTGGAAGACATACTATATTCCTCCAATAGCCTGTGGCTTGGCTGAGCAGGAGGAAGACTAGATGTGGGATCATTTTGACAGAGACAAATCTCATTCCCTGGGTAAAACTCTGGTCCAAGCCTCTTCCCCTGCTTCTGCAAAGCCAGGTGTGGTCCCTGGGGCCACAGGCACCAAAACCTGGTCCAGATCTCAGCCCCAGCAGTTTGTTCAGGAGCACAGCACCTCTGACACCATGGTGGGACACTGAGGTGACAGCTCCCCACTGAGCACCCCGAGACCATTCCCACATCCAGAGGCTTACAGTGCTGTCCCATCTACAGCAGTTAGATAACAAAGACTGGAGCCACAGGCTGAGACATGCCAACAGAAGGTGACACATTTTTTTCCCTCTGCTTTGCGGAAGCAAAAGCAAGGCACCTAATTCCCACCAGCCTCTTGGGTGTTTCCCTGGAGGGGGAGCTCATGTGGGGTGTGGGCCTCCAGGGAGGTGGAGGAGCAGGGCTGACCCTGCCAAAGGTGACCCTGCCAGGGTGCACCCTAGGTCGGTGCAGATTCCAGCAGGATGTGATTCTGGGCAGCCTGTTCCAGCCAGCCCTGGTTGGAGCATGGGGCTGGACTCAAGGATTCCTTCCCACCACAGTGAGTCTGTGATTCTTCCTGCCATGTCGAGTGCCATTTGAACCGTTCCCTTGCTGCTGGGTTTTTTCCTCTGTCTTGCTTGGCCTTGCTCTTATGAGTTGTTTTGTTTTGTTTTGTTTTCTCTCTCCTGTTTCTAACAGAGCAAAAATTTGTAGAACCATAAAATGCAGAGACAGAAAATGACCTATTGCCCCATCCAGCATAGCCCTTCTGCTAGTGCCAAGCCATTCCCTTCAAACATCCTGGGTGACTTGTCTAGACCAAGCACGAACCACTCCAGCAATGGTGATTCTAGCGCTTCCTGGAGAAGATTATTCCATGGTCTAGTTGACCTTCTAGCTAGGAAATTTTTCCTGATGTCTTCCCTCAAACGTTTCTGTGCTAAGTTTGAGCCTATTGCTTGGTTACCTGTCCTCGCTCTGTCCTGAACACCCATCTCTTTGCCTTGCATGACCATACCTTTTGCCTGCAGACCTATCATGCCCCTGGGCAGGGTTTCCATCCTGTGTTTTGTCGCTTCCTCTGCTCTGGATCAAGTTTCTGTGGTCTTCCTAAGACACAACCCCACAACCATCACCTGTGTGGAGAGGATGGGGATGGACTGGTGAGTGACTCGAGCTTGGAGCACCAAGCATGGAGCTACCCAGTTAAAGATTTCATTGGTCTCTCTGAAGATGAAATAGTACCAGCATGTAGCAAAACTCAGAGGGAAGGCAGTAAGAAGAATTAAATTTAATTATAATTACAATAATATTGCAACTAGGGAGACCCTTTCTGGTTAACATGGAGACCTTATTTCAAAGCTTTGCAAACATGATTCTGATCAAAGTTTTAGAGGTGTTGGACTTATATACAGCAAATGCTGTCTACCCACTTGTCAGAAACTAGGTGACCACATAAAGAAAGGTGCTATGCTAAAGGGGTGTCAACTACGTAGCTCGGCCTAGCGAAGCTCTCCTGCCCATAGGCAGAGAACATCTGCTCAGGACGTGTTCCTCCTAATTTGGTCCCTCCTGGCTTAACTCACAAGTGGCCCATCCATAAGCAAAGCCTGACTTTCCAGTGAAGTGAAGCCGAAACATGGAAGGCACCTGTGGCCTTCATCTGGCCTGTGCACAGCACCAGGGTTTTCCTATGTGGGGGTGTTCTGCAGAACCTTCTTCCACCAGAGGGCGGCTGGTAAAAGGATTGTGATGGGCTTGCCTGGCTCAAGATGAGACAGGAGCTAATGTGATGCTAATTATTATGGTTGTAATTTCCTCCCTAACCAGATGCAATCTCCTTCAGCCATCTCCAATGGCATTACGCTTAGGGAATGCTTCCCACAATAAAAGCAAAGGCAGTGTTCTTTCCCAACTGCCTACAAGATCCATCCTCAGCCTTAATCTGAGCTAGACACAGTACAATTAGTTATTTGTGTTCCTGCATTAGCAAAAGACTAGGCTTTAAAAATCCAGTAACGCATCAGAAAGGTGTATTTGCAATCAGTTTATCCCTGAGCTCCATTCATTGCAGATCTGGCCCGCTTTCTGCAGTCTAAGGTGGGAAGAGCAGAGGAAGTCGTCAGCTATTTACAGAGAGCTCAGCACTGCATCTCCTCCCCTTATGAGCCACTTTGGTGTCTAGACATAAAAAGCCTATGGTGAAAAACTATTGTAGGACCACAAGTAACAATAAGTGACAGCTGCTTCCTGGTGTAGTCGTACATGAAGAATATAGGGAATGAAGAAAAACTACTTGTGCTAAGTACTTATTTTGCCTTTCTTTGTGATAAAAGAAGAGTGCAGTAGGAAATCAGTGACCAGACTTGGGATCCATCTGTGCTAGCATATCCCACACTCCCTGTGGTTGTGATTTGTGCTTTTAGTGTTATAAGTTTCAGATAATCACTGAAGACAGAGACAAGAGTTTCAGTGTTTTTCAAACGGAGACAAGTATCAGCTCTGACCACCCCACAATGACTAAGCTCAGTCTAATTGCATTTATTGTTTTCATCTTTTCTCTTTCACAGTTTCTTTCACTTACTTTCCCTTTTATGTATACTGTTACTTTCTCTGGGGAGAGACATTTGCTCTTCTATCTCATGTTGAGGCTGAATTCAGCTGAAGTCAGTGAGGTCTCTACTGCACTAACAGCAATTCTTCCTCTGGAAATAAATGGGACTTCAGAGAAGCTGGAGCTTGATGATGCTTGCCATTGAAATATATTTTGTTTTCATGTTTGATGTTGTAAACAATCATATTACATAAACAAACTGAGACATCTCCACAGTACAGGCCTGGAGGATTGGAACACAAATGCATGACCTTCACCCTCATCAGATCCTCACAGAAGTCATTTTCCATGATAGACCAGACACTGAGACTTTCTTCTTTGGCCAGATGATAAAGAAACTCCACCCACTGTATTCATCTCCCCCAAAGGTAGCAAAATCTTACTTATGACCAGCTCCCCTCCCTCCAGAGATGTCACTCATGTCAAACCTGAATGTTTGTTGTTATTTCCACAGTTTTCATAAAGCCTTTGCATTGAACTGAGAGGGGGTATGTACTCAGAGCTGAAGGCATTCTGCCACTTTTTGCCTTCTTTTCAGGTTTTGACTGGGAACTTCACCTTTGCATACCCCTGATCCCTCTTGGTTTGTGTGGCTGGTGTCTGATGATCAGAACAAGCATGGGAGACAGTGGGCAGCAACATTATCTCCAGATGACTACCGGTTAAGGGCAGATGGGATATGGGAAGAGTGGAGGGATAAGAAGATAAAAGAAGGACCAGTTAACCTCTAAGGCATGCAGAAGAGTGCCTGCACTAGTGAGGAAGTGAGTTCCTGTGAGTTGCCAGAGCTATAAACAGCAGAAACTTCTTCCCTCCTGGAAATCTGTAGTGGTACCCAAATGAAGCCACAGCTGGCTGCTGGCAAGGGAGCATGGACTGTGCTCGTCTTCCCCACCAGCATGCCTTCAGTTCTCCATAGCACACAAGGCTATAGTGACATTTTGGTGCCTAACGCAGTTGCTTCTTTTCTCTTCATTGTACCCTGAACAATGGTGATAAAGCCAAGTATTAAGTGGGTATTGTCCATTCCTGTGTTGAGTGAAGCATGGAACTTGTGAAAAAAACCTTTATGTTAAATAACTAAAGACTGTACTCAAATACATAAGGGAACTGTTTTAGTGTCACACAAGTAATCTTAATTCTGGTGACTTTTAATGTTTGATTTTGCAACCAGAGTGATGTTCCTTTGACCCTATTTTATATGTATAGTTTTTACTTAACTCAAGGAAGCTTTTTTTTTTTTCCCCATGGGCAGGCAAACTGAAAGCAATAGTACTGATGGCTCCTTGTTCCCTAAAGGTCAAATTGATTTTTTTTTTTCTTCCTTCCTATATCTCTGCACAGGAGTGCCAAGGAAGTGCTGTAAGGAGGACTGCTGGAGAAACAGAAGAGAGTACTTCTGAGAAGAGGCAGCTCCACATCCAGGTGCAGAGTCACTTCTATTTGAGTTGGGAACATATTTTCATTTATGGTATAGTCAGAAGGGCTCTTTGTATCTGCAGGGACTGTAACTAATCATCTGTGTTCTACCAGTTTAAAACAAATTCTGGCTTCTTTAAGTGGGAATATATGAGCATCACAAGAAAATGTGCAGAAGAATCTATTTCAACATGGTCCATAGCAGATGCCAGCTGGTAGTCCTTACAGCTGTCTTTAAAGAAATTTTGGGAACATCCTTTTAATGGAAAGCTAATTTTATAGCATAAACATTCTACCAAGCTCTGACAATACCAAGTATGCAATTGTAAGTTCACTCATTCTTTTTATGTATTACGATACTGAATTATGATAGATTTTTAATTATATGACGGTACACTAAATATCATATACAGTATAACAGAATGTTATTTAATGATTCATCTGAAGACAATGCAACCTAAAGGTGTTCAGCCCTTCCCAGGATTGTGTCCCATCTATGTACAATAACTACAGCTCAAAAGCTCAAAGCAGCAGTGTAACTTTTTTTGCATAATTGTGAGCTATGGAGAGTTAACTATTGTTTGATTCTGTCAAACTATGAGTTTCCAGAACTGAATCCTTTTTTCATATTAAACAGAGTTGATCTTGGATAAGTCTATGTCTTAGACCTTGTACCTGGAGCCCTGTTTGATGCTGGTTTTGCTAGTTCATTTCATTAATTTTTCTGGTATTATGTAGACCTGTTTTATGAAGGTTAATAATGCTCTCAGAGTCCTCACACCTTTCTATATAATTTGTGTGCCTCCGCTGTCATAGGATGTGAGTGCCTTGCATTCTTTGTGTTTGCTGTTCCATTAGAGCAATTCAGGGAGGCACAATCATCCTTGGGGAAAAGCTAAGGAATTGGGAGCATAGAAGTCAAATGCTATATTCAGAGAAGTCTTAGGTAGAAATAAACACCTGAGTCCAAGATATAAATCCTCAGAACTTCTGCTCAGTTACTGTGCACCCGGGGTTGCTTGGTCAGTTCCCCAGTTCCTCACTATATAGTGGAATTCATAAACTAGACATTCTTCTGTTCATCTTACCTGAGGTGCTTTACCTGGTCAATATTTTTATGGATTTGGGCTTTGCATACAGTGAAAGACTAGGCAGGCAGTTGTGGTTTCGCTTTCTGTACAATAGCTCAGTAGTTAGAACACTCAGTCAGGACCCAGGACACTTACCTTTCATTTCTTTTCTCTGTGTGAGGGTTAAACCCCATGTTTCTTACTCTTTGGAAGAGTTTTCTTGCCCCTCATAGCTTAAGCATGTGTTGAACTGTTTTGTGGTAGAAGTCTTCTTGTGCCTTCCCATTGAAACCATTCTACTCTACATGGTATAATAAAGGATCAGCTGAAACAAGAAAGATCAAAAGAAAACATTACCCTGTAGTTGTTAGGACTGTGGAGGTGGAAGGGAGGTGCAACAGCTACGATTTGGCTTGCCTCTGCTCTGTCTTTTCACATAATTGCTCTTCTTAAAAGCTTGGTCTAGTGTCTCCCATTTTCTTCTTCTCTGTTTCTTATTTATTACATCTCCATTCTTCCCAAAGTCATGAAGTACCTTAGTTTCCATATGTGTATCTTTCCTACTTCCTCTAATCTGGCTTTTGTCTATCTGCTGCCAAAAGTGTGGCATATAAACCAGAGCCAAGCTTCCTAGCTATAAAAGAGACTTACAAGAACATCTTGTGTATTCTTCTTCTAATTCAAAATAAATGAACTTTACAGCAAACAAAATGGCAATGAAAGTAGTGATGCAAATGGGACCATAAAAGCATCTGGCCAGTGAAGCTCCTTTTTGCTAGGTTCCCTTCCTTCCCCAGCCTGCCCATGGAGGAGTTTACACACCACTTGTTGCAAATGTTTCCTCCGTAGCTAAAACTGACTCATCAAATAAGGCAAATTGCTCTGTTTAGGGAGGAGCAAGTCAAAGTACTGTATCTGTACTTGTGTGTGGTTCTGTGTGGGAGTCTTGGGGGGAGGCTTAAGTTCAGAAGAAGCCCAATTTAGAACACAACTAAAAATGAAAAATAAACCTATTCACTTAATTCCAAATAAAGTTAAGAGGAAAGCTTGCTAGCCAATGCTGTCAGTGGCCTGTTTGCCAGCTTATGTCCTTTTGTAGCAAGCACCTATTTAAAGTGATTAATATGCAGTTTCTTCATTTGAGTGAAATTTAAACAACATGCAATTTTCTCTGTCAGTTTAATACATGTGAAATATTCTGCCAAACTCTGGAATTTCGTGCTACAGATGCATAAATGTATCCCCTTCCCTGTGTTCTCCTAACAAGAACAAGAACATCAGACAACACCCTGTACATACTTACCTTTGAAAAGACAGAATGGTAAAACTGGTTTCATGGAGTTCCTGTCTGAGAGAATACCATTCTTCAAACATCCTGGATATTAAATGTTTCTGCTTGGTCCCTGGGAAATTTAGTAGTAAAACAAGCTTCTGTGAAACCAGTTATAGAAGGCTTCCAGCTGAAAGTGAGTTGCCTACTTATAAACAGTCTTAAAAGTGTGGGTTTTTTCACATAATGAAGTAATTTCTGTTTGCTTTTAACATGGGAGCTGATGATCCTTTCCTGTTGGAAAGGTATAGCAAGTGTGTGGGCAGATGAGGGCCTCTGTTTCAAAAGCTGAACAGCGTCAGCTCACTTCCTTTACCTGATCAGGAAGGTGCTGACTTATAAGCAAGTTCAGATTTTGCAAACAGCATTGAGAGTCCCTTGACCTCAAAATCAATGTTTGATTTTTCTGACATCTCAAGAGTGGACTAGGAGACTGTTCCTGGTGAGAGCTGCATACCATATTTAAAATCCTAAACATTTTGAGTCCTGACCCCTGTTTGAAAATAGGCGTCTTAAAAGCAAACTGTGAAGTAACAGTTGAGATGATCAGCCACTTAGTATAGACTTAAGAGCCTGTCTTTAGTACTCCTGTTTGAAAATTTTGGCTGATACTTACAGCCTGTACAGATTCCCCTCCCCACAAAAAGAAATTAGGTATTAATTCAAACCCACCATGGATATTTATGGTTTACCAAAGTTAGGATTCATATGGAAACTATGCTTTCATTTATATTTAGGGCTCCCTAAGCAAGCAAATTTTCCTGGGGTAATGCTGATTATCAGTGGAACCTTATATGAAAATTTATGTTTGCTGAAACCATACCTGATATCCTCATATCCCTTTTGTTGATTTGCAGGAAATGGAAGGCATGGGCTTCAGCAGTAGCTCAAAGATGAGATGTGCCACATAGGCTTATGCGATATAGAAAAGGTTGTGGAGGAAATTAGATTGTTTTTCAGTCCTTATTTTCCAAGTTGTTGTTCAAGTGGATATTACCTACAAAACCTGGGATCCCTGGAAGTAGAAGCACAAGTGCTATTACTTACGATAAGGCTTGCATGGAGTTAAAATGGAAGCAAATCAGTCTCGTGTGTGGTTTGAACTACTGGTAGGAGAATAAAAAACCTTATAAAAAGCTGTGATTGGTAGGAGAATAAAAAGCCTTATAAAAAGCTGTGCTGTGGTTGCTGACATAAAAATGATTAGGGTATAGAAATGTGTAATACCGACAGCTTTACTGCTGCTCTAATGTTGCCTTCATTAGAAAATAGGTATACTGAGTTACTTACTCGGAGATGTCATCTAAGTGGAGACGTAGTTGCTTGAAGATTTCAAACAAAATAGCAGATATAGAGCAAAGAAAGAGTTGTCCACAACTAAAATGGATTTGTTTACTTGGGGAAGGGGTCCTAGGATTAGATGATTGGAAGATATTTAATTTAATGAGACAGAGGACACAGATGTTTTTCTAGGTGGATGTACAACCTTGGTCAATTTGCAAATCAGAATCAATTTTCCCAGTTAGAAATGGAAGTATCTAGAATTCATTTCATCTTGAATGGCTTAGGTCAAATATGTGAAAGCCTTTGTTTTCTACTGTACAGTAGTTCAGTATAATGGTTGGTAGGAGAGTTTTAAGTATTATTATTTTGACAGCTGGCATACTGTTGTCAAGACATGAAGCAGCATGCTACTTTCCTGATGTATCAACGCTGTCCTAGTAAGTGTAAACTAAAGTGAACTTCTATTTCTAGAAAAGATTGTTGGGGTGAGATTTTCCTAAAAACCAGCACATAACTCAGGTGAGAAAAAAGCAAGAAAAAGCTGTTAACATTAATTTGCGCTGAAGGAAAGATGGCAAATGGAGAATATGGCAAAAAGGAAGTTGGCTTCTTTCCATGACACTCTACGGCTTTCACTGTCCTGGAGCTGTGCAACTGGTTTTGTGTGCATGGAGCAGATGGAATATGACAGGCTTAATCTTGTTTTTCTTGATGTTGGTGACTCACCTGATCTTTAGTACATGTGATTTGAAGCCCAGTGATTGAACAGCAAGGACTGAAAGGGCATAAGGAATGACATACCCTATAAGTCAGTGGAGTGCTGTTTCCAGCATGGTTTGGTATATAGCTGACAGCGTGAGAAAACCAGCTTTTCTAATTTGATATCTTCTGCAAGCACATGAGTGTTTTCCTGGAACCTTTTTTAGTCTGTATCATACTTTGTAGAGAAGAACTGGTTTTGTGGTGAGCCAAAAGGAGCATCTGGCAGGCTATTAAACCAGTAGCTAACCCTTAATGACTCAGAAGAAAGCTTTGTGTCCTGCCTTGATTTACTGCTAAATCATAGACAATCAAGCTGGCTTTCAGTCCAATTACTAATGCCAGGCATACACAAACAACATAAAGATTGGGATGCAGTGACATCTTCCCAGTTTGAAACATTTCCATTTCTTGCCTGAACTGCACCTTTTGGGGCCACATTCTCCCTTATTTCCATCTTTCCTGCTTTTACTGCTGATTGGAAAGAGATTTTTGCAGGTTACTTCTGCAAGATAGACCCGGTGCAGTGGGCAGGAGCAGAAGTAATGATCAAAGCAGGCTTAGTACTTACAGATGGGTGTGTGCAAGACTGAACTTGCAAGTACATAGCAGTGCGTTAGTGCATAGGCAAAGGCAAGTCAAAATATTTGCATTGTCTTATACACACACTGTGTAAAATTTGGCCCATTACTGTAAAAATATTTTAAAACTATTCTTCATGGGATAATGTGGTTGAATTTCTTTTCCTTATGCCTTCAACTCTTGAAGGGATCTAAAACATTCAATAGCATTGTTTGGCAAAAATAAAATGCAATGAATCTTCTACACTTGGCCCACTTTAGAACATAGATTTGCCAGACCTTCAGCTTTTTTTCTAACAAAGTGCTTCTGTTCAGGGTGTTTAGCCAGAGCGTCTCATCACCCATTTTCTTACTGGCATTGGTGGCTGGGTTCTTTGGGCTGTGCAGACAGAACAGCCTGGCAAATGTGAGTTCATTCAAGTGTATAAAGCTCTGTGTCTCTGACTTTCTCCATTGCTTAGATCATCCAGATCCAGTTTTCCTCTCTGGAGACATCGTAACTATTTTACTTTTATCTCACTGCCAGCTTTTCTCAGATTTTCCATTTCTTGTCATGGAAAGTTGCTATGAGAAGGTCTCAGAATTACAATGTAATTATTGTAGCTCTTTTGGAAGCCAAAAAATGAAGGGTTTTGTAGGTTGGAAAATGAAATTAGATTTTTAGTTTTTATTGTTCCAAACCTTTTCCCTGAGTTACTCCTGAGCTCTTCAAGCACAAGGGCTCTGTTCTTGGAAAAGTTAGGACACTGTAAATGGACTTCTGTGGTATGTGCATCTCAGTGAGAATCATCAGTTGGTAAACTTGGCAAGTTACCGTGTTGTTTTTTCTCCCCTGCAATGCTGAAATCCACCGTTATTGTAGAACTGCTTACTTCAAAGAACAGGAATGGTAGTTACCTGATTGTGGTATTCCTTTTCAATTCTCCCTTGTTGTTTGTGGGGACATCCTGCCATTTGGGCTCTTCTGGTTGTTGTTGTTCAATGTGTTCATAGCACAACATAACAGTGAACATAAATGATATCTTACTCTGCCTTGCCACTAAAGAGTGAGCAAATAGTTGAAGTCCTGTAGTATCCAGAAGAAAGAACCAATGTTTCTGGCCCTCTAGGTATAATAATTGTCTCCTAAAGCTTTCCTCACCACCCTGAATGAAGCTTTCAAGTTTGCGGGGGGAGGTTAAAATTTTAAGTAGCCAAGTTTGCAGCTGTATGCATCCATTAGTGACCATTCTCTTTTTGGGCAATTGCAGCTGCCTTGGGCAAGGTTTTATCCCTCTCTTAAAGTCAATGTGATAAGCCTGGGTATTTGACCAGTGACTCGGATGTCACTTGACCCATGGTGTATGTGAAAAATTACTATCTGAAATATCTCAGATGCATGAATCTAAAAAGATCTTATTGTGAATAGACATAGATAGGTACATGAGTTCTTATGATCACCCAAACTGTTTCTGTTCACCCAAACTTAACAATATTTTACCAAACTGAAAATAGCTACATAAAACTCAACAATGTGAATAACTGGAAAGGCAGTGAATGCTAGCTGCAGGTCAGGAATGTCATTGTGTGTATTGCTTTGTGCTTGGCATTCAACAAGTGCAAATATATGTTGGTCTTCAGCAGGCAGAATTAAGACTACAATGACAAGGCATTATCATCTCAGTAAAATGCAAGTGACAATAAAAGAAGACAAACCTAACAAAATTCCTACACTGCAAAAGCTGAGTATACAGAGACATTGTATGACAGATGTTCCGGGGCAACTGCGTACTCAGTGTGCAGCTTAGCAGTTTAGGATTGTGTGATAGTTTTCACACTGTGATGAACATGCTGTTCTGAAATCTGAGCAGGAATGGATGTATCTGTTTTCAGGTGACAGCTTGACTAAATTCTATCCACAAACATGCAGAGATGCTTCCATTAGCTTGTAGTTCATAATACCTGGAATACCTGGAAGCATTGCATGGTCAGCGCACACCTCTCCATATTAATTCTTGGGTCTAGCAGCAGGCAGGAAGCAGGCCTTTGCTGAACTCACTGGCACTCCTTGATAAAGCCTTGCCTGTCATCAGAGAGCATGACCTGCATGAGGAGGGAGTGGCTACCTGTGACTCTTGCCACCTCTGGAAAGCAGCACATGCTGAACCTTCTAAGGTACGGAGAACTGTGAAGTATCACAAGACTTTGCAGGACTTACATTAGTTCTTAAAGCCCTAGCCTTTCGAACTGGGATTATGTGAAGAACTTTGATTTACTTTGGAAAACATTTCTGTTCCTTACTGTCGTCTGGAGTGGAGAAAGGCCGAAAGCTGAAATTAGGAAGGTAACTGTATTTTGCTTCTTATAGTATGGGGACCAGGCTAATAGTCTCTGCATCTGGGCAGAAGTTGGCAACTATATGTGTCTCTGTTCCTCCCATAGGGCTAGCTGTCACACAGCAACAACTCTCAGCTTGTTTTGATTTGTACATGTCCTGGCTTTTCTTAGCCACCTTGAAAACTAGAGCTGTGTAGAACCAGATCAATACCCCCAGGCTGTGCCTTTTGCAGAGATCATTCAAAGGGCCTGTGTGCATTGCAGCTACAACAGTGGTTGGCTATATATGGTAGCTTCATCCAACTGGAATAAATAATAGCCATGAAAGTGCAGCTGCCTGACAACATCCTGAGTTTTCCAGTGGACTTGTACAGGTTGTGCTGAAGTGCATGTAGTCCCATCTTTATTATTATTGCAGCATCAGTATAGCTTCATAAATAGTGCAACTCTACTGGCATATAAAGCAGGCCAGTATTATAAAGGCCAAGTAGAGGCCTGAGTATTTGATTTGGTTTCTTTTAACAGATGTGCTGTTTTCTAAGATTCATCTAACATGAACATGTCCCAGAGAGGAAATAGAGGAAGA
This sequence comes from Fregata magnificens, assembly GCA_013389945.1. Lineage (NCBI taxonomy): Eukaryota > Metazoa > Chordata > Aves > Suliformes > Fregatidae > Fregata > Fregata magnificens. Next base: position 176,854 of record WAAD01005493.1, read on the forward strand.
GTAAAATTCCTGGTGTGATGAAAGATTAGCAGCATTTACGTGGTTACAGTTAGTCTCTTTCCGTTACGCATATGCATTGCTTTTTAATACTCCAAGCGCAACATGGACTTCTGCAGTCCCCAGCCATATCAATCCAGTGGATACACAAATGCTTTAGGGCACAGCAAGCTGAAAATCAGCAGCTGAGATGCACCTCCAATATCAGTTATGTCCCCCATTAATAAATACGCTGCAAGTCTTATGGTACTGATCAGTGGCTAAGGTTGAATTCTTTGGTATTAATTTAATAGATACCAGCTGCAGAGTCAATACACACACAGTTAATCCTTGGAACACATATTAAATATATGACCATGACTTGGAACAGCTCAAAGATAAATAGCATGAGGTTTTGGTGCCTGAGCCAGAGATCCCAACAGATGGTCTAGTGCAGTATCAGTTCTGCAGCTGTAACAGCATTTGTCCAGCTTAATCCACTCACTAATGGAGCTTTATTTTTGTTTCACAAATTCATTAATTTGATCTTGAACACAGAACTGAAGAAATTATGGCTACAGGAGCAAGCTAAGCTGGTAGTCCATGAACTTCACCCTCCCTTCTTGCTGTACGTTGCAGTTCAAGCCTGCAGCAACTTCTGTTGTTCCAGTTGTAATCTTCCTTTCTCCTGTCTCAGTCATTTGCACTGAACAGAGTGCATTACAGTTCTGTGACATGAACTAATAAGGGTTGCCTGAGACTGTCCTCCTGCCTGACGAGTTCAGGATTCCAAAATACGCGAGTTGATGTGATTTTGGGAGCTTTTGACACCTGCCCACGGAGGTGTTGCTATTTGCCATCTGTAGCATGACTCAAATACCAGGTCATGACTTGCATAACAACTGGTAATAAGTTGCCAGAAGGAATTAATGCTAGTAAGTATGTGTCTTTAAATCTTGCCAAGTGCCATGCCATGCTAGGAACGAGATGCATACTTTCTTATTTTAATCTGATACTTTCTCATCTTTATTGGACTGTTTGTGTCTGGGGAGTTTCCAGCAAAAGAGCTATTGGTAGAGGCTGAGCAACACCTGGGTTTTCCGGTGGTGTGTGAGTACCAATGCCAACCAAAGAGTATGCAGCTAAGAGGTGGGGTGTGCCCAGTTCTTAGACATCGAGCTACCTCTGTAGAGGGGTGGAAACTAGAAGCAGGGGACTTGAACACATATCACTTAGATTCTCTGTCAATAGAACAAACTGTTGAGTTCTCTCCTATAGAACAAACTGATTGCAAGGCAAGATTTTAAAGATATTTGTGAAAAAATGACCTACTTAAAAGAGCCAAATCTAACATGGAGAAGTGAAAACCAGAAAACCCAGGAAATCATATAGATGATACGATACTGCAGGAAAAACACATGCAAGAGGGCAGACACAGTGAATGGATGTTGAAGATATAGTACAGGAAATGTATGCCATGATTTCCTGGAAGGAGTGCTGCTAGATCAACACAGCAGGAAGCAGGAAAGCAAGTTGGTCATCATTCTGTATAAAAATGCAGAGGAATATTGTTTCTTATGCCTGTACATACAACACTTTGGACTGGGTGCTTACAGACTCAAAGTCTTGATCTGCATTTAATATTTTCCACTGTAAAGTGTAGCAATATATGACAATAATGGCATACTTTGTCTATGGCTGTACAATCTATTGCGTATTTTGTAGCTATTGTCTATGTATGCACAATCTAATTACTTATACTACAAGTGAAAGCATACTATTGCTAACAACACCTTCGTTGAAAACATGTTGGTTAACAAGAACAGCATTTATATGTTAATCAAAGGAATAATTGTACCAAGAGTATAAGTACTTTTTTTTTTCTCTCAGTTTTGAAGTAGTTCTTGACTGAAGAACTGGCCCCATCTCAAATAACTAACCTCGTGGTGTCACCTGCTTGGGAAGAAAGCTCTAGACTTTCTTGGTCCCCAGTGATCAGCTGTGGGATCTCATCAGAGAGGGAGACAGCAGTTTGTGGGAATTTCTCTGTTGTGTGTGCACTGTCTATTCGTGGAATGGTTTCCAAAGAGCTTTTCCTACAGACAAGCCACTCTCCATCATTTATCAGCAGTCCTGGTTAACAGGGGAGGTCCCAGATGACTGGAGGCTTGCCAATGTGACGCCCATCTACAAGAAGGGCCGGAAGGAGGATCTGGGGAACTACAGGCCAGTCAGCCTGACCTCAGTACTGGGGAAGATTATGGAGCGGTTCATCTTGAGTGCGCTCACCAGGCATGTGCAGGACAACCAGGGGATCAGGCCTAGCCAGCATGGGTTCATGAAAGGCAGGTCCTGCCTGACCAACCTGATCTCCTTCTATGACCAGGTGACCCGCCTAGTGGATGAGGGCAAGGCTATGGATGTTATCTACCTGGACTTTAGTAAAGCCTTTGGCACTGTCTCCCACAGCATTCTCCTGGAGAAGCTGGCGGCTCATGGCTTAGACAGGTGTACTCTTCGCTGGGTAAAAAACTGTCTGGATGGCCGAGCCCAGAGAGTGGTGGTGAACAGAGTTAAATCCAGCTGGCGGCAGGTCATGAGCGGTGTTCCCCAGGGCTCAGTTTTGGGGCCAGTCTTCTTGGTTAACATCTTTATCAATGATCTGGATGAGGGGATTGAGTGCACCCTCAGCAAGTTTGCAGATGACACNCCGGCAGTGTGCCTAGCTGGCCAAGAAGGCCAACAGCATCCTGGCTTGTATCAGCAATAGAGTGGCCAGCAGGAGTAGGGAAGTGATCGTGCCCCCGTACTCGGCACTGGTGAGGCCGCACCTCGAATACTGTGTTCAGTTTTGGGCCCCTCAGTACAAGAAGGACATTGAGGTGCTGGAGCATGTCCAGAGAAGGGCAACGAAGCTGGTGAAGGGTCTGGGGAACAAGTCTTATGAGGAGTGGCTGAGGGAACTGGGGTTGTTGAGTCCGGAGAAGAGGAGGCTGAAGGGAGACCTTATAGCTCTCTACAACTACCTGAAAGGAGGTTGTAGTGAAGTGGGTGTTGGTCTCTTCTCCAAAGTAACTAATGATCGGATGAGAGGAAGGGGCCTCAAGTTGCATCAGAGGAGGTTTAGATTTGATATTAGGAAAAATTTCTTTACTGAAAGAGTGGTTAAGCATTGAAACAGGCTGCCCAGAGAGGAGGTGGAGTCACCATCCCTGGAGGTGCTCAAAAAAGGTGTAGACGTGGCACTTCAGGGCCTGGTTTAGGAGGCATGGTGGTGTTAGCTGACTTGATCATCTTAGAGGTCTTTTCCAACCTTAATGATTCTATGATTCTATTAAGTACTCTGCCACACACATTAAACTTTCTGGATTAGAAATTTAAATGTCATGAGCCCTTGAAATAGTATCATTGTCCTAACCAGAATCTATCATCTAATTAAAGAGTATTGTCTTACACCCTGTCTTATCAGATCTCCCCAGAGGCCTGCTTTGATTGGTTCCAGTAGAGTCAGGTCCTCAAAGTGGGACAAGGACTCTGACCTGAAAGCAATCTTTTCATAGCCTTGATATTGGCTGTTTTAATTTTCAGACTTCCATCAGATTGATAATAGCTAGTGCTGGTTTATGTCTCTTTCTGTCCATGGACCTAATGGCTTAACATTGTAGCATTAGCACTTCTTCTGGTATCACTGCATCTCACCTTACTGTGGGTGCCAGCACTTTCTGCATATCTGGGGCTGATGCAAAGACACGAAAATGGATTTTATGTCCAGTGTAGGGTACATTGAGAGTGATGGCTTCGATTCTCCTTTGCACCACAGTAATATTTCCAACCAGGTGGAGGAGGTTTTAACAGCAGACTTGAATCTGAGATAATGGTTATAACTTTGAGACAGTTGTCATGAGTTTCTGAATAACTTTAAGAATAAAAATAGCAGAACTCTACTTCATTATGCCCTGTCATTTTCGTCATCTGCATGTGATAGCACCCCTCTGCCATCCACCTGGCCCAGAGATTGTGGAGAATAGTAGGTAGAGAAGCCAGTCATGCCGCTTCTAACTAGCTTACTACCAGCAGGACTTCTTTCCAGGCACAGGAAAAAATCACAGAAGCCTACTTCTGCACTGCATTCAAGTTTCCATTTGTTTGAGTTGTACTGAGCATATCTGAGGGCAGAATTGTAGTTTGGGACCTCAGTACTCCCCCTCTGGACTTTCTCTGGACCCAGTAAATTCTTTCTAGGAATTCTGTTTGGAATTCATTTTACTGGCTTTATTAGGGTCAAAGGCAACTATTACCCAGGGTTTTTTAGCTCTTTACTGCAGGGGATTTTTAAATGAACATGAATAAGATATTTTCTAAACCCATAGCAAGAGTGCCCTATTGGACTAGGCTACCAGGCATCTAATTCTCTGTTAGCTATGCCTCTACCTTAGAAGAGAACTTTGGAGATCTAACCAGCTCTGAATTAACCTTGCAAGATTCATAGCAAGGCTGCTGTGTCTCACAGTCTGGGCTCAGTCTTGAATGGAGGTGTCAAACTGGAGTAAAAATATCTTCATCTGCCTGTGGGTAGGGGACTGAGCATGTATGTGGTGACAGCAGTGACATTTCTCCTCCTTGTGGCAGCACCAGCAACTCTGCATACATGCTTTGGCAGAAATCAGTGCAGGTGCCATTACTGATCAAATTCCTCTCAGGGTTTGATCCATGGCTTTTGCTGCTCAGATTTTTGTTATTATTTTTCTTTAGAAGCTCGTAATTAAAACCAGCTCTTAAACTGTCCTGTCATGTAAAGCATAGCCTGAGAAGTTCTAACTTAGTTGCTGTTTGCTGATGTCCAGAAGTAATGGGATTTTGTTGGGCAACTGTGGCTGGTGTTGGTGCACAGAGATTTCTGGCTTGGCAGCACAAATGTTTACCTGGCTGAGAGCTGAGGCTGTGGTAAAGCACAGAAATACCTGTCTCAGCTCCCAAAGGTGCAGTTTCCCATTATAAGCCCAGAATCTCCCCAGAATCTCTTACCTTCTATGAAGACAGAAAACTTAAATGCTTTGATTACAGGAGGGAAATTCAGAAGGATTTGAAGAGTACTTGAATCAACATGTTAGGCTGCATCAAGAGGTATATTTTTATGATAATGGGAATCAAATGAACTGCCAAAGGGCAAATAAGCAATTACACCAAAGATGAAAGTGTCTGACATGATCATTCAGAAATTAGACCTGTTTGGTCACTGAAGTCATCTTGCTCAGGCAGTTAGTGATGGCTGCCTGCAGCATGTCCCTTACTGCCCAGGTCAGGGTGACAGCTTAAAGTCTTTGTTGCTGGTTCTTTTTGTTTCAAATTGCAGTATTTCAAAATATGAGAGTCTGGGGATTTAAATTAAGGTTCCACTGAGCCATATTCAATGCCTTTTTTAATAGAGGATGGTTAAGTCTTTACTGACATGAAAACAATGAAATCTCTAGGCTTTGTACTCTAAGGGGAAGACAACATAGGGCAAAAATTGTTCCTTGGAGGAATCTTACAGAAGCGTATGATGCTCTCTGAAGAGGCAGGAAGGCAGGTCCAGTCCCCATCCTTGCTTTAAGCTATGCAGTATGCACACAAGACTTCTCTTGTTTGAACTGTGCAGCCATAAAGCTGGAATGACATCAGCATATTTTCTAACATTTAGTTGGTTTGGAAGCCAACATGATGCAGTCTACATAATACCCAGCGATGTTAAACTAACCCTAGTGAATGGTACATGCAGTAATAGAATAGTTGAATTCATGGGAAGAAAAACGTTCCACTAGTACAGTAGTAGAGTTTCAGTGCCACTTGTCTGCCTTTAGGGAATCCTAGTCTCAATGCTCCGCAAGGTTTTGGTACCTAACTTTAGACAGATGTTTTTGGTTCAAGCACCCTGTAGTGCCTGATCTGCTGAAGGCAGTGTCATTTTAAACAGTAATTTTTGACTGTGGTGGCAAAAGGCAAAATGGATTTTTTGTCCTATGATTCAGTGACAGTTTTCAGCTGCTGTTCTTTAAAAAGCAGAAAAGGCATGTAGATTTAGATAGTGTATCAGTAAGAAAAATGTCAACAGTGGCTGGCCTTGAGCACTTGAGGATTAAGAGCCCTATGCCTGTACCAAAGAGAATAAATCCTCATTGACCAAATGAAACCTCAGAATTATACACTGAAAAAATGATCACCACAGTTTTGCAAGTGAAGTTTATGTTAAGTGATAAACTCCTCACTCTGAAAACAGACTTGGTAGTAGTGAACTCCTGGGAACTGATTATTTGCTTTTAAGGGGAGGGGGAAAAACTGTGAAAGGTTAGCTATGAAAAAAAGCAGTCTAGTGGCAGTAGGCTGCTGTTCTAGAAAATGCAAAATTTTGGGCATCAGAAAACTTCTGGGATTTACAAATCAGAGTTACTGTCAGGGACTTCTTCATTAGACATAGGATAAAGGGGGAAGGGAGATCTTTTAGATGTTTGTACATATCATAACACAAATTAATTCAGGTTGCAGATTCTCTTTAATGCTGTGAGGTCTGTTTGTAGTCATAGTGCACCTGTGTGGTGGTTTGACATTGGCCAGCTGCCAGATGCCCACCCAGCTGCTCTTCACTCCCCCTCCTCAACAGGACAGGGGGAGAAAATAAGATGAAAAAGCTCATGGGTTGAGATAAAGACACTTACCAATTACCATCATGGGCAAAACCGACTCAACTGTAGGAAAATTAATTTAATCTATTGCCCATTAAAATAGAGTTGGATGGTAAGAAACAAAGACAAAAGCTGAAATACCTTCCCCCCACCCCTCCTCTTTTCCCCCCAAGGTTGAAGTTCACTCCTTCATTCCCAACTCCTCCACCTCTCCCCTCACTGGTAGAAGGGGATTGGGAATGGGGAGTTGCTGTCAGCCCGTAACAGTCCCCCTCTGCCATTCCTTCCTCCTCACACTCCTCCTCCCTGCTCCAGTGTGGGTCCTTCCCACGGGCCGCAGTTCCTTCAGGATAAACCTGCTCCAGCATGGGCTCTCCAGGGGCTGCAGTTCCTTCCAGGCATACCCACCTGCTCCGGTGTGGGGTCCTCCACAGGCCACAGTGTGGATACCTGCTCCAGCGTGGGCTCCCCAGGGGCTGCTGGGTGTCTCTGCCCAGGTGCTGGCTGCACCCCCTGCTCCCCACCTGCCACCCACAGGGCTGGTTCTCAGACCTTGTCCCTCACCCCTCGCTGCCAGGCAGCATTCGGCCCTTTCTTTAACACGCTGTCACTGGGGTGCCGTCGCTCCTCTGGCTGGCTCCACCTGCCCTGGGGAGGTTGGAACCAGCTGGAACCGGCTGCGTCTGGCACGGGGCAGCCCCCACCTCTCCTCACAGAGACCCGGTGACCCCGCTGCCACCACCTTGGCACAGGCACCCGATATGACCTGAATTTTTCAAGAATGTAAAAGGACCGATGTAGCTCTATAATGATATGTTAAGATGCAGGTTCACGATGGTCTGATTTCTAGAAAGTTTCTTGCAATTTTTCTGAAGTTTTGGACAGCAGAGTTCCAGTAATAGTAGTGTTGTCTTTAAGGAATTACAGCATCAAGGGAATACTGTGCAATTTCGACATCCTGTGTGGTGAAATAAACCAGTCCAAGAAACATACCAGTCTGAGGGAAAGATCTCAGCTAATTTACAGAAAATGAACATCCTTATTTCCAGCCCACCAACAAGTAAAGTGTGGAAGAATAGGGTGAGTGATGGGCAGTTGAGCTTTAACCTTAATTTCAACTGAAGGGCAACTGAAAGGAGAGTCAAGTTCTTGTGACAACCCCCCTGGCCAATGGCAATGACCTGCTTCTGGCACGTTGTTTGCAACATGGGCAGTTCTGTATAAAGTAGAAATACTTGTAGATGAAAATCAGGCAGCAAAAATCTGGCTTTTCACATGCATATGTTGATTCTTATTAAAACCCCCTTAATTCATATGTGAATAAAGCTTTGTTTTCCTTCTCATTTGTGAAAACTAAATGCCAAGGCACTGCAGAGCTGGACTCATCTTAGTGGGCATTTCCTTCTGCTCAAAGAGTCTGATGTCAGGGCTGGGGCAAAGAATGCTTCAGCTGAACCTTATGAGCATAACCCATTGAATCAATACCAGGAGAGGCATGCAGGAAATATAAGTCTGCCTGCAATTTCTTTAATAAGCAGGGTGTAAAAGAATAACTTCAGAATAAATCATGAAAAGTAATCCTTCAAAGTAATTTAAACTTCAGAATTAACAAATAAAAGCATTGAAAACTCATCAGCCAGGCCCATTTCCCTCCAAGGAGATTTGTTTAAAACTAACATTGGATTTTTAATTGTTTTGAGACATTTTAGAATTTTTATCTGAAGTTTTCCTCCCAAATTTTGGTCCAAAAGTTTACTTAAAAAGATTGCTGTATGTATATGGTATTGACATACGTATGTCTTTCAGAAATAAGATTCAAGGGAAAACACTCTTTTTATCCATGAAATCATAAGAGATGGCAGGACTGAACTTCATTGAAGCAGTATTGTCATTTGGTAAATCAAACAACAGACTGTATTGCAATTGCGCCTTATGTTGCTATTTAGAAATTATTGGGCTGGTTTCTAACAAGTTAGGTGTGCCCTTCCTTATGACTGTGTATACTTAACTTATGCAGTTCCCACAATGGCAGAAAAATTGTGTACATGGTAAAAGATGGCTTCCTGCTTTAAAGTATTTGATTTATGCATAAATGTCTTATTTACTATGAAAACAATAATATTTCTATTTGAAATAGACTAACAAGAAGAATGGCTGCTGGAAGCTATAGAGGGGTTTGCAGTATTGCAAATCCAAGGCAAGTGGGGGATGTGCTTACTCGGGGGGTGATGACACAGAGATCCCCTATCGCACAGAGCAAGTCAAAGAGTATGTTTCATGTTAGAGCTGGTGTTAGTCTTGGGTGAGTGCTGGGGCATCAGCCACAGTGGGGGATTGGGTCCCTCCTCCCACCTTGCTGTGCTGGGTGCACTGCACATCTGTCTGTTTTTCTCCCCTGTGGCCAGCAGCGTGGAGCATCAGAAGCTACTCTGGAGCACCTCCCTAAAACACCTCTTCCTGGTGTAAAGATTTTAATAGCGGGTGGGTTGAATAGTTCAAATATAAGCCACAGTTAGATTAGAAAAGAAATGAAAGCATGCAGTATCAGGCTGTGCCTGGCAGTTGCTGTAATGCAGAGTGATCCCACTCAGAGAACTTGCTTGCACTTTAGTTGTTGTCTTTAACTCTAAGTGCACTGTGAGCAGACTACCTGTAACTCTCAGTCCTGGCCACTAAACGTTGATAGATTCTTTACTACGTGGCAGAAGTTGCATCTCTGTGTTGCTGAATGCTACTGAAGCACAGATAATCTTTAAGGGACTTTAATGTTAAGTGAGAAAAAAGAAGACACTGAAATTGCATTTACTCTTCTGCACTTCAAAGGACTTGTTATGTAATTTTTCCTTACCTTTAAAGATAGTAACTAGGAGGCCCATAGTGTCGGAGCCTTTGCTTTTAAATGCTGCATCAAGTGTAATGCTCACTGATTGAACTTGCAGTTGGCAAAAGCAAAAGCTGGGGGGGATGTAAGGGAACATGTGCTGTCCTTTGTAGTTCCAGTTCTTTTAGAAACACTCACAAATAGCTTTAGTTTCTTTAGCAAATACAATGGCATCATTCTGGGCATGCCTAGTAGAAATGTTCTGGGGCTAGTAAACTGTGAACAAACCTGTTTGCATTGCTGTACTGTACAGCGCAGCACAGATAAGCCCTAATTGTTATGCAACTCCTTAGCATAAGCTCCTGGCATGGCTCATATGCTTCCCTTGTACTAAGACGGTCTAAAATAGCAACAAGAAAGCATGTAACTAAAGACACAGCAGGAGTGTAGGAATTCACCCAGGCCTTGGATGTTCTAAAGATTGAACAATTCCTCATTTTAAACCTTCCAAAATGCTAAGCATAATGTATTTTCTTCGGAGCTTCTTCAAGGTAAGCAATTTCAAACTTTTCCTGAGTGTGGGAGTTTGTTTGGTTTAGTTTTGTTTTGACAAGAGAGAAACTTAGATTTGAAGTCTTTGTACAGGAATGTAAAAAGTAATTTTCTCGAGAGCTGATGCCCAGTAAGTAAGTGCACTCATCAGGTTTGCAATTGGCTTTGCTATGTTAGCATTTGATTTGTAGAAAGTGGTTATTTTCTGCTACAATAAAAAGGAAACACTTGCTGTGGGTTTACGTTGAGAGATCTTTATACGATGAAAACCATAAAATTTATGGTGTAATCCACATCCATCAATAGGGATTTGTTAGCAGTGAAAGATGCATTTTATAAGGCAAAAAAAAACCCCAACTCATTTTTATTATGTTTTCCTGAAGTGTTTGTTGTATTTTAAACATGCCAAATGGAGCAATTGAACACTACCATCATTGAAAATGTTTTAGATGCAAAATAAATTATAAAATGTTGCAATAAGTGTAAGTTTATATTTCATATTATTAAAACAGCCAGACCAAAAATCTAATCTTCAGTGATGGGTATGTAACTCTTTGGGGACAGTTTCATTTTCTGTGAATCTAATAAATTCTACAGTTTTATGACTGAGGTCCTGCTACTTTCTGCTGTTGGGCTGAAATAGTTGTTTAAGATCTGAATCCCAGCTGTGGCTTTCACCCTGCTCAGAATTACGGCACAGTAGTGTTGCAACTGGAGTGTGTGCTGCAGGTTTCCTTAGAGGCATGCACTGTGAAATGCGTAGATGATTTGGAGAAGAGTGGGTCAAAAGAAATGAAAGTTTAACCGGATTAGCGAATATTGGATTATTACGTGATCTAAAATGTTAGAATTTGAAGTGCAGTGGAGAATTATGCTAACTTAGGAGAAGAATACATAAGGAATAGAATAACTGTAATCAGCTGAATTCCAGCTGCCCATTATGTTGTCACTTACACATTTTCATGCCAAACTACTTCTTGGTAAAGTATGTTGCCGGATTGTAGCCATAGTGTAAAGTCAGCAGTAAATCTCAAGCCAGAGTTGCTCTGTGGAGACCAACTGCTGTTTGAAATAAATGTGAGAAAAGGTTTAATTTTGGTCCTAAAACATGTAGCTACAATTAGCACCTGCAACCGCCCAATGGTTCGTAGAAAACCAGCAGTACTTCTAAGTAGAAGGTGGGCCTTATTTTTGGCAGACTTCCTTAGGGAGATTGTGTGGAGCTGGTCTTAAAAATTGCCTACATTTGGGTTGAAAATATCTACTTAGCTTTTTCTGAATTACTTTGTTACTCTAAACACTGCATTCTTTGGGAGGTAAAAGTGAGGGGCAGGAAAAATACAATAGGAAGGTTTTTTTCCGTTACTGGGATATGGCTATTGACTCATCATACTTGCATTGCTGTTTTATCACATGACAAGCTTTGATTTTGAAAAATTTTAGCATAAAACATGCTGCTAAAGTGTATGTAAATATCTTACTTTAAGGTGGCAGAGTATACACTTCTCAGTACTTAAAAGTATTTTTTTTACATAAGGATCAGACATCTAAAATAGCGTTAAGGCACTAGTATTTGAGAAAAACAGGACTGAGTAAAACTGGTGGCTGTCATCTGTATTATGGTGATCACTGGATCATTCTAAAGATGATCATTTTAGTTTTTAACAGCTTTCTGCCATCTCTGTTGGTTTCAGTTTGAGAGATTGGCAAGGATCAGTTTAAGTCTATAGGTTTCATTTTGCATTCATTGACTTAAATCTAACAGTCAGCTAAGTTGGTCAGACTTTGTCCGAAATGGAGGTAAAATTAAGACTGTTTTAATTACAGTTTCTTCATTGTTTTCTATGAAGTCTTCTTGAAATAGAAAGCTCTTAATTGAAAGCTGGCCAAAACACAGTATATCTAGAGCTGTATTTTACAGGTCCTGTGCACCACGCTGCACTCTGACATTCTTGTGATTTGCTAGAATGACCCAAATAGCTTGAAATGCAGTCTGAGGTCTTAGCCGTGTTTCTCAATAGGATTTTAGCTCCTAAGATCCCCATAGCCACGTCTGGGAATTTTAAAAATATCACCCTCACCTGACTGGAAAGAAAAAGTAGCCTGGGCCAAACAGCTAATAAACCTGCCCTTGGCTTTGGCATAAATGCTGCTAACCCTATGGGAGAGTCACTGTGGTGCCTCTTGTCCTCCTCTGGAAGTTGCATCAGCTGCCACTGCTGATGGGAGGAGCAGGAGGAAGAAGGAATAGCATAAACCTGTCCCTGCATCTCTAGGAGGGAGCTAGAGCTAGGTGCAGGACCGTGGGGCAAGGTCGGTAGGGAAGGGCTTGGGACCCCCTGCCTGCTCTTGTCTGTTTCTGGCTCAAAGGCTTTCCTAGCACAGAACTATGAGTTTACGATGCATAACTGTGCAACGGTATCACGGTCCCTTTCACTGCCTGTTCAAAGTTGACACAAAATTGCATGCACATCTGACCTTGTGAAGATCTGTCGGCAGAGGTATCCTGTTCTGTCTTGGCCAATCAAGATTTTTGTCTTCCATAAGAATCCATTTAAAGGCTTAATATGTTTATCTTTGGTTCTGCCAATAGAAATGGAAAGAGATATTGAGGTTGTTACAGATGCACAACTGAATTGGTTTTATCTATCAGTTTTTCTCATTAATTTAAATAATTCTCTAATTAAAATATTCTATATATCTGTTCACTTGACTTGGTGTGAAAATATTTGGTTTTCACAGAACACTTGCAGAAATCAGTATAACTCCTTATTAAATGAAAAATCGTATAAATGACTCAGATGAGCCACAGTTAGTTTTTGAGAAGTGCAACAGCAAAGTTTGTGGAAGTATATTATTGTTTTCTTTAATTTCAAAACCAGAAAATGCTGGTTAATACCGCTGTCTTTTATAATGATGGCCACAATAAGAATCATGTTTTCAATTATGGCATTTTAAAACAAGCAGCCTGTTGCAGGCATTTTCAATTCCTGTCTAATACCACTGGTACAGCAGTAAACAAGGCACGATACAGATTTGCCACTAATACCTTTAATGCCTCTAAAATAGGACGCCTATTGTTCCCTCTGAACCAAAGCTTCAGGCCACTAATACCAGCTAAACAATTCCTGGCCACTTCAAAAGGCCAGTGTATGCCTGAGCAGTGATTGCTGTGGTAGCTAGTTGCAGGCAGAGCATTTGAGAGCCCTGCTGCTGCTGTCATAGGAAACAGTATTGCACAACTGTAGAACATCCTAAATTCATATCAGATTCAGTGTTCAAAGTGTTGTACATTTCTCTCTCTTACTGGCCACAACTTTCGTTTAATTCTGCTCAGAAATCTGTGTCATCTGCTTGGTTAGTTTTTGCAGCCCATCCAGCTTAGACTTTGGATCTGAACCTAACTTTGCTGGTTTTCTCTTTGAACAATATGCCAAGCTTGCATTTACATGAATCGGACTGAAGAGTTTCTTCACAATGTATGTGTTTCTCTGAAGGATTTTTGTCCCAATTTAAGAAATCAAACACCACATTTGTAGTAGTTTTAGGTCTTGCATCTGTTTCACTAGATATTCACCTAACCTGAAAGGTTAGGTTCCCTCCTAAACTTGGTGTTTTATTTCCTTTTTTATGACCATCAGTCTTTTAGCTGGGCTAATCTTTGTTAGTCTCAGTCTTAGCATCTCTAAGATACCTGTGAAATGAGCACTGAAATAACATCTGGTTATTCTGCTCTGAGTGTCAGCTCCTTTTTCCCTTCTAGTGAAACTACAGCAGAGATTTCTAAACAAAGTTCTGATTTCAGGTGGACCTGTGCCAGGCATTTACATAGAGGCAGGGACCCTGCTGAGTGGACATTCCCTTGGAAAGTCAGAATGTTGTCTCATTTAAAATGTACCTTGTTATCTGCAGAAACATTGGTTCTGTTGTATGCAGCTGTAACATTGCTGTTGCATGGGGTCACATCTTGAATGTACCATATTTAGCTGAATAAAGACTGTGGATACTGCAGGTTTTGCCTAAAACTAAGGAATGACTGTAATATGCAGCTGTTTTAAAAATGTGTTTATCAGTTATTCGTCATCTAATCTAGATGATGTGGTGTACTAATGTGATCTTTAAGCACGCTCAACTGTCAGGCAAGCAGATACAACGCGGGTATCTTAACAGTGTATTGACCTTTGGCACCCTGTGAGTGTGTGGAATCTTGGGTTTCAACCTTCTCGATATCAAGGTCATCCTGTACAGTGGGATTTCTGTGCATTGATGCTGCAGCTTTCTAAATAGCAACAAAAAGTACAAAGAACAGTCAAACAGAACATCTCAGTGTTGGGTGGGAACTGCTTTCTTGCAAAACTGGCTGAAGAAGACTGTCAGTGTTTAGCTAATGAACTTCTTGTAGCATAAATTAAACCATGCCAATATTGAGCTGGCACTAAAATGACAATCTTACAATGTCAGCTTAGATCTTATATAGTAATGTCTATAGCAACTCATACTACCTGAGTAACAACTCTGGAAGTAATACCAGAATACACACCTCTTCATTAAGAACTTAAAGAGGGCTGCTAATGTCTCATTTAATATGCAAAACAACAAATTTGTATGATTGCACATATGGTTGTAAGAACCCCTGGGTTATATATACATGTAGAAAGGGTATTGTAGTCAATGCTGTGAATATTTGTTCTTGCAAAAATACAAAAAAAAATTTACTTGAGTTTTTAAATGGCTTTAAAAAGACAGCTATCTTAGGAGCATAAATTCACATATAAAATGCCTCTGTGAAGGTCTTGCTTTTCAGGGGAACTGAAGTAGCTGTAGACAAATACTTTTCAACTGAGGTAACCACGAACTCTTAATTTTGTCCACAGAAAGTAAAATGCTTTGACTGAAGTCCGTTTTCCACTGAGGTAGGGAGTACGATGGCCAGAGTTAGATTTTCTAATAACAGCTTTGATACTAAGAATGGAAATTCATATATTTTATTCCTGCAGTGGCTTCCATCTAAAAAACATTTAGTTGTTTCCTGATACTGAATTAAGCTGCAGAGTGTATGGCAAATCATCAGGATTGCGAATTTCTTATCTCAGCCAGTTACCTTGTACCTTCTTGAACCAAAAAAGCTTCATAGTGCACGGCAATGGGCAGTCTTCATGGAGAAAAAAAAATGCTGCAATATGGAAAAGAACATGATACCAGATGAGAGTCCAGGAGCTATCCGTTT
This sequence comes from Fregata magnificens, assembly GCA_013389945.1. Classification (NCBI taxonomy): domain Eukaryota; kingdom Metazoa; phylum Chordata; class Aves; order Suliformes; family Fregatidae; genus Fregata; species Fregata magnificens. The sequence goes on from WAAD01005493.1 coordinate 192,089, forward strand.
CTGTATCAAAAGCAAATAAATTGGTGAGATTAAACTAAGAGCTAGTTCACATATCAGAAGATTAAAGAATTAGCCTGAAAACACTAATAACTGAAAAATGGAATGAGGTTTGGATCATTCATAGCTATTGTGTCAGTGAAGATATGTTAGTAAGGAAACAAAGTGTCATATGAACTCTCACGGTTTCTAAGGAGGGAATGCATTTTGCCTGGAAGAGGCTTAAGGAGATATAAAGGGAAAGGTAGAACTGCTTAGTATGCAAAGTTTCTGAATAATTAAAAGACAGAGTCTCTGAAGCGTTAATGAGTCTTTGACAGTAATGGAAACTGGAATTAAAGGCAGCCAGGTAATTCCTGATTAACCTGCCTGTACGTATGTAAATTAAAAGGGATGATGAACACACACACACGCCATTTGAAATACTTCTGTGGGAGTTAAGTTGTCTTCGTCTTCAATATAAGAGTGCTATTATCAGTCTAGGAGGGTGGAAGCAAATTCTGCATCCGAATCATTAACATTTGTGATTAATACTTATTTCAGTATATAGTAATGCCTGTCACTTTTAAGGCAGGACAGACTGATCCATGACCTACATTGCAGAGGATGTCCACTAAAATACGAGTGTAACAACGGGTACAATTATAATGCATCCATTGACATGAATTAACAAATATAACCATTTGCTCAGACCTTTACTTGAGAGGAGGTACTAAGTGAGATTACATTTGACTGAAAGTACTAAATTTGACAGAATTACTTTGAGATCTTGGCCACTAGGATTATTTTCAAATTGCATCTCAATATGTGGCAACATAATTTGTTTGTAGGCTCTAGATGTTCCAACAAAAGTAGTATCTTATGTTTTAGAAAAGAAAACTTTGCTCATTAAGGGAATACATGGGAAAAGTGACATCCAAGAGTGAAGAGTGTTTTGCTTACAGGTAAAAGTGTGGGAAAAGTCCTGAAGGTCTTGGTCAGCTTTTGTGTAATCAAAGCTCATTTTATGTTGAGATCAAGATTTCCTGCAAAGTGGCCATTGGTACCTAGTCAAGAGTTTCCCAAATCACCAGAATTGTGACATTGTTGGCTGTGCTCCAAAGAATTCAAGCTGCTTGGGAGTCACAATTTTCTTTTGCCTTCAGAGATGGAATCCTACACAGCTAGAATAGAGCTTGCTGCTGAGAAAGTTCCAGTAACATTATTGAGGTCATACAGATGAGTATATAATTACTTAGATAAGCAGAGTTGCAATTAACATGATTGCAATCTAGTAGCACTTAAACAGTGTTCCTTAAGAAAAGGATTTTACCCTGTGCACAACCTATAAATGAAGAATGAAAATCTGTATGATTAAACCACACCACAAAGTCAAACATTACCAGGACCTATACATAGCCCTAGGTTCAACTTTTGACCCCACAAGAATTATTGCCTGAATAAAAATCCCAGGAGACAAGACAGGAATTTGCATCAGATTAATTGTCAATGACAATGTTTTTGTGGTTTTATGCAAAATACAAGAAGAGGATTAAAATAATAAACAGTTCCTTGCAACATGCAAGCACTCCTTGAATAGGACAGCCTCATTCCGGGCACCTCAACCAACTGGGGCTGGAGCCTATGGAGGCATTTTAAACAATTAGCTGAAATGCTTCACAGCTGAAACAGCATCTTTCAGATCACACACATAAAAGTAAAGGTGAAATACTGATATGCTCTTCAGAGGGCAGGTCTTGCCAAGATTAAAGGTGGAAATTCAGGCAACGCTTGCTCCAGCAATGGATTACTCCTCCTCCTTCTTCTGATTATAACACTTCTCTGTCTCAAACCCCTTCTCCTGAGCCAATTTTCTACAATGACGCTAAATAAGTGGGGGCTAATGAGCAATCTGTTACTCTTGGAAATCTCCGATGGTAGGCTTGCCACAGACATTCACTCAGTGCCCACACGTGGCAAGTTGAGGACAGCATTTAAATTTGAGTGAAATGCTACCTGATCATATATGTGACCTTTCTGAAAAAAAATCCAAGACAAGTGTTTTTCCGCTTCAGTGGGGTCTCATAAGCATCTTTGCTTCTCTGGTACTAAAAAAATTATCCTTTTAAAAACAGTATTGTGGTCACGGAGGGCCTTGGATAAGCCTTGTTTGCAGAGCCTGACTCTCTCTACTGGCTGAGATTTAACATTTTCAGTAGACAACTTTCTGATCAAGCTTACAATATGACCTTTCCAGTTTTAAGTACAACTTCAACAAACTGTCTATAGCAGGTGAGCATCAAGCCCTGTGTATTCCCTGTGCTTATTAAAGAGGTCAAGTATAATAACTTAAGAAGCAAATAACCAGTCATATGAAGAAAACAAAGTTTTAATAAACATTCTTTGAAAAGCAACAACAACAACAACAATTTGATGCATTATCAGATGAGCATTCAAAAATTAGCAAATAGAGATTGGGTTAAAAATGGGTATTTCTGCAGTTCTGGGAAGGGAAAAAAGTCTCGCAGTTCACAGTGTGTCCCTGTTAATGGAGATAAGCTTCTGCAGTTTACATAAGGAGTGAATTCTTGTCTGCTATCTCAAATTCTAGCTTATATATATTCCAGTTTTTAGTTTGATGTTTAAATGGCAAATATATGTCATTAAATGGTATTTGGGATATTCTTTATATATTTTTCATGGGAATTAAGTTCCATGAGTTGAAAGTCTTAGGGACCTCTGTAATAGAAATTGTAAAAAATGATGGAAAGGCAATTCATAATTGAGATAGTTTGAATCAAGTGTAAGGGAAATAATATCTTTTGAAAGTCAACCTTAACGCTGTCTAATAAATGTGATCCCTCTGTCTTCAACTGACACTCTCCCTTCTGTAGATTTATCTCAGAGCTTGTCTGCTAGATTGATTGCTCTGGGTAGTTAGGTATAACACAGACATTTAGTGTGCAGGTAAGTTTCAAGCAGTGAAAAGAACTGGAATGCACTTGAAATCACCAGCAGGCTGAAATAATCATGACCAAATGGATAAGACAGGTATCTTTCATACTGTTCTTTCATCAGGCACAAAGTTATTCTAGAGTGCTCATGGTTACTACAGGGTTTCAGCTGGTATCGGATTCTATATCGCTATTAATTATAACATTTTTTTATCACACAAAGCTTGTCTGTAGTGCATGCTGGTAGGTGATCGCAGTTCCCGTAAGTGTGCATGAAGGTAATGTGTAAGTTCATTCAGCTCCACACACAGCCATGTAAACCCTCCCTATCAATGCTGATACATTTTTGTTTATTCTACATTTCAGTTAAACAAGCGCCATAATGCCCTGGCAATTGAATCTTAACATAACATCCCATGGTAAAAAGATTCATTCCAGCTTCAGGAGACTGTTCTGAAACAGATGGCTTTAAATATTTGTCACTAATTACAATGAAGACAATTATTTCTTCAGAGGGAATGTCTATTCAGAAGTTGCAGATCATGCAGTAACACCTCAGCTAGCTTGCTTGNGGAGAATCAAACTATTTGATTACCCTTCATTTACTTATAAAATGAAGTAGTTTTCTGATCCAGAATAAAACATTTAATAATCCTACAGTTAATGTCATGTGCTTCCTGAATGAAAATGGAAATCACCTGTAAAATTCCCTTTAAAAATTCATAGCAAAGCTAGCCATTCTGCACTGCTATAACAATATACATATAATAACATATGTATATACATAATATACATAACGTACATCCTACATTGCTGTAATCCACCATTTCAACAAAAGAAAGTTCAAAGGACAAATTATGTCTGTAAGTGGAAAAGCCAGAGATGTGGTGTTGCAGTACCAGAACAGAGGACTGTTACGGCAGAGGTGTTCAGTTATGGTCATAGAGTACTCCACAGGGGTTTTTTTGTTTCTGAATTTACTCCCANAAGGGACAACATGGGGATTGATGTCACAGCAAAATCTGTTTCAGTGTCTGGGTAAACAAGCAAACTGTGAGCTTGCATGGAGCCACCGCTGCCATGCCTGTGCTGTCATCCTGCTGCCAACTCCTGTTTTGGCTTGTGTCTGCAACTGTTGCAACAGAAGTTGGTCTGAATTTTGAAATTAACATCTCCCAAGTCAGCTGTAGGTGTGTTATTTTATTTTATTTTATTTTATTTTATTTTATTTTATTTTATTTTATTTTATTTTTCTCCAAAGTANTATAATAACATATGTATATACATAATATACATAACGTACATCCTACATTGCTGTAATCCACCATTTCAACAAAAGAAAGTTCAAAGGACAAATTATGTCTGTAAGTGGAAAAGCCAGAGATGTGGTGTTGCAGTACCAGAACAGAGGACTGTTACGGCAGAGGTGTTCAGTTATGGTCATAGAGTACTCCACAGGGGTTTTTTTGTTTCTGAATTTACTCCCAGTATAACATAGCTGATATGACCATGTTAGAAGAATCAAACAGAAGCTTAAAAATTTTTGTGCCTCTTCCTCTTCTCCTCCTTCCTTTGCTTGCCCTCCAAATGCAACAGAAAATAGACAAACCAGCCCCACATAGAAATAAGATTATCTGCTTCCTCAGCTTTTTTTTATCTTGATGGTGAGGGCTCAGCTCTGCCCATTGCATTCTGCCTGCTCGGCAGGTTCAGCTGGATACTGTGGTCTCTGTGCTGTTGCTCTGTTTTGTTCAGCTTTATTCTGCTGATGAGGTGGTGTGTCTCAGTGCTGAGGGAGATCAGTCTTGTGTATCTTTTTTTCTCTTGGGTGCGAGGTTTAAACTCCTGGAAAAGCATGCTCTACACAGACAGTTCTGAAAAGAGGAAAAGAAGCCAAAGTCAGCTTGAATAATATACTCCCAGAAGTCTTACTTTCTGTGAAGAAATAATTTAGGACTCTTGCTAAGATCCTTGGCCTTCTACCATCACACCTGGCCTCTCTCTGTTAAATGCATCATCCAGCAGGCGGTAAGAGCACGGGCCTTCACACCGTGTTTTTGGAGTGCTGTTTCATATTTGCTATTGCTGGTTTGATATTTTCAGTTCTTCATCATTTGGGCACCATTAGCTAATATCACAGGTCTTTGCCAGAAGGCTCGAAAGAACTGGAATAATTGTTATTTGCAATATCTAAAACTTTTTCTAATGAATTTCTTTTATTTTTTTTCTTTTTGAACCCCTGTGGCATTTGTTTCTCTGCAAGACTTCTGAAACAGGCCAACTTTTGCCTCGCTTGCTGTTTGTTTATCCAAATAATGATGAAGGCATTTACTAAAAGCAATTTGTATGTGATCTTCATGTACCATTCATAGCCTTCCCAAGGCTGAGAGTTTCCATGACAACTAATTAATAAAGATTAGCTTTTCTTATGGAGTGTAAGACTCTCAAGTATATCTTGTTTTGTGATGTAGATAATCTCTCGATCTGGTTTTGGAGACTGGGTCTTGTCAAAGAGATGCCACAGGCAATCTGTTCTGATTTACAGCCAGACTTGGAAGACCATTAGGGGTGAAATCTTTTTAATAGCTTTTACTTTCCCAGTTCTTACATTTGTCCACTTGCTTGTTTGTTTACCTGTCCTTAGTAGGTGAGAGTGTCTCAGCCGGTTTTGGTTTGAAGGACATAGGAGGAAACCACACTCCTTAACTTTTGCTAACTTTAAAATTAGCTGAAGAACAACCTAGGTCTACAGACAGCTAAATTGTGTTAAAGCAAAGGTATTTAGGTGAAATGCATGACGTTATATTGCTAATAATATAAGAAGTATCATAACACAACATAACTCTTACCTTTTCTTAACGTAATTCTTATATTACATAACATACCTCTTATATTATTAAGAGGTATCACAAGCTGGATTTTGCCTGCCAAATTACTTTCTGTACTAAGAAACAGATATTTGATTTCATACTTAACCTTTTCTCAACTGTGAAGTTGCTAACAATGCTGTTATTTTCTATGCATGGGAAAAGGGAAGACAGGCATCAAAGCTCCCTTATTCTTAAGGACATTTATGATCAGCTGTACTTGGGCAACATCTGCTGTATGTTTCAAACACACTTGGGTGATACTTGCCTGAATGGGAGCCTATTTGTTTCTGTGTAAGGGCGAGCCAGGGACAATCTGAAGGTTTACACTTGCTTTTACTTGGATATCTGACCAACCTGAAACTCATTTTGTTTGCTAAAACAAAGGGTTTTAGAAGAGAAGGGTTTTAGATTAAATCAAAGATGGTGGCTTTCTATAACCTGAGAATATAAGCTTTACATCCATGCATTTCTTGTCTTTCTGTAACAAAAACCAGAAAAAATAAGAATAGTAGTCTATCTTAAGTTTTGCTTTTGATCTCCCTTTCTCTCTGTACCTTATCTTTTTGAATCAGTGAAGTGCTACTTGGCAGTTCTCGAGGTTATGTCGGTCCCATGTTAGGCTGTGAGAAAATTCTCCCAGTAATAACTGTAGAGCTGCATAAGAGTGGTAGCACTTTAGTGACTACTCAAGAATTACACTTCAGGAACATGCTTTGTTTTGCCTTAACTTTTGTACCTTCTTATTGTGCAAAGCATTTTTGCAAATGGAATCCTTTTTACTGCTGACATTTAGTTATAGACTTGTTGGTCTGGGCACATCTTTCAGCTAGCCATCAGGTACCAGATGCTTTCTGATGTGCTGTCAATTGATTGAGCTCCATTTTGTCTATCATAAACCCTTTGACAAAAAGCTATTCTTAATAAGACCTGAAAAAATATCTCCTGAATAGATTTATTTTATCCTTCCTTTAGTATGGCAGCTTCTCTCACTAGGCTTGCATGCAATAAGTAAGGCTTGACTGACAAGACAATTTTCTACAAGGTCTCTCTGTAGCCATTCAGTGCTGGATCCCATTTGCATGAACTGTGCCAAGTGCTTTTGGTGCTCTGGGAATGAGGACCATGCTCTTGAAACTTGAGACATAAGCCAAGACCACCCACATTTATATGGAAATGTGCATTTGCAAACTGAAAATTAACTGATGTAGCATATAGCATCATGGCACAGTGCATTGGGCAGAATGGCGGTAATGTGAAAGCTGGCCTGAAAGGTAATAAGGAATCGGACTGTCAGAAATGCGTGGAGAATCATGTCATTAACTGTAGCACAAAGGTCTGACTCTTGCCAAATTCTCAGTATCTGTTTTTCAATATATCAAATTTAGTCACTTCTTCTTTGCATCAGTATTTACAGTCAACCAGAGAGCAACTGAGGAATAGCCTGAGTTGCCTTTCTGCAGATGTGCATAGCTGGACTTTGCCCTACAGGGCCAGGAGTAGAGAAGCTCCCCTCCAGGAACTGTTCTGGCCCTGGGCTTTATTCCCCATGCCAGCCACAGAGAGGGGGCTGATTCTAGTGGGATGTCATCTTGCTGTCTCTGAGCCAGCAGAGAGGATGCCGTGAAGAACAGCTGCGATACTAGTGAGAGAGCAAGGCTAATTTACATCCAAACCTGTACCAACCCCAGGGCAGGGTAACAACAAAGGTGCTTTCACTTCCCAACTGCAACTTGGACGAGCTGTGGTCCAGCCTGTCTTATTACTGGTTGTGCTCTTGTTGCCTGAGCAATACCTCTAAAATCCCTAACTAGCCTGCTAAATATTTACATGTCTTGCCAGGAGAATTAGATGTCAGTGTAGAACACAATTATCCTAGAGAGAATTTAACCCCTCATTTATCTTAAACCACACTTGTGGAACTCCACTGCAATGAGTAGCATATGGGTCTATGTCAATGAATTGTATTTGTTATGGGTTTGTGGCACTGGATCTGGACTGATACTTTGTAAGGTGTCACTTTAAAATATATGGATTCTGCTTTTGCTTCACAGTGCATGTGACTGTCATCCTCCTGTTCCTGCCTCTCATATTTTCTGTTTCTATTTTGACACATCTCTGCTGTTTTAAGAGCAAACTTTCCACATGTTTTTAACACCAGGAGTTCGGTGTTTCAAAGGAAATGACACCACTGCTTCATGCAAAGAACCGTGTGAGCTGGGATCTCTGTGCAAATGCAGAGATTAATGTAAATGCAGCTGACTTTCCAAGTAAGAAACACAGGCAGGAAATGTTTTTGTTGACAAGATTATTTCCACTACTGGACTGTAGAGATCATCTCCAGTATTTTGTACTAAAAATTTTACAGTTAGAAATTCTGTGTCAGATTATTTGGGGAAGAGTCTCTTCCTCATTTTGTAGATGGGTGAGAATATTTATTCTGCCTTTTCTTATGATAGGAGATAGATAACTCCACACACCCCCTGCCCCTTTAAGAAGTTTTAGCCTGTTGGAATGTGTCCTGCTTCTTTTTACAGGGGTCTTTTTTCAATCAGATCAGTTTCTCAAACAAGAGTAAAGACACAGATTTGGGCATGAGGGGCTAACGCTAGGTTGAAGTAAATAAAGCATTTGTAGGCACAAGTCACTTTCTGGACAGATGAATATGCTGGTATGAAATTTGGCCCAAAGTGTGTTAAGAACGAACAATTTCTCCTGCTGACATATTTAGGCAATTTACATATGATTTTCAAAAGAGATTATTGTCAGCAGTGGGGGGTTAATGGGCTTCATTTCTATGCTCAGTTCATTCTCAACTTGAATTTATGAACAGTCTAGAAATTATTTAAACATTAAAAACTATGGCATTAACCATGACACAGTAGAAAACATAAAAAATGCTGAAAGTTCAGTATCAGCATGAATTATTGTCATGTGTACATCTGGCACCTCAGATACTATCTCACCCTTCAGAATAACTTGTGCTGGAAAACAAGTCTTCAGGTAACCTGAATCATCAGGTGACACCCTTCTCCCCTGAGGACAGGGAGGACTGCGAGGCAGAGGCCTTTGGCAGTAGGCAGTAGTGTTCCTGGGCACAGGGAGCAACTAAGGCCTGGGAGCAGAGAATATGGGGATCTGGAGCAGGGGCTATTGGGCAAAAGGTCTTTGGAGTAAATCCTCTTCTTATTATCCACCCTTGCACAGCACTGCTAAATCTAAGCAATGTTTTTATCGACGTTTAAATATGTATTTATCATCTTTAAAATGACAAGAAGTTTGCAGGTTTTCACAGGTAATATCTGTGGAAAAGTTTGACACAGACAACAAAATTTCTCTGTCTCACTGTTTTTTCTGAAAGAAACCTTTAATTGTGGAAGTAGAATAACCTTTGCTCTCTGAGAACAGCATTCATCCTATTCCAGTCACTCTCATAAATGAGGCTTTCAAGAAAGAAGAAATAAGACTTTTACTTCTGAATCAATAGGGACATTTTTTGCCCCCAAAGTAAGGGGAACAGAACACAAGACTATATTCTTGCAAGCAGGATACTATTAAACCCCACTGAAGCAAAAATTCAGCCTTGGAAATAAGTGAACCTTTTCAGATCTTGCTCTTAGTCACTCTTGGTCTTTGATACAAAGATATAACATTATTTTTAAATTATTCCTAAATGTTTAGGGCTTGTTGTACAACTTACACATTGGACAACGTGTACATTGTAAATTTAAGCTGATGCCAGGGGAGTTATTTTTACCATGCTCTTGGAGAACAAGTCCCTAGACCCTGGAAAGGAAAAATTCAAAACTGTAATAGTCTATGGGAAGAATTTGAAAATTGCATTTATCTGCTTAAAATTAGACAGAACTGTGTGTTTCCCTGTGCCAGGTTATGTGTGTATGTTATACTACTTTTTTATCACTTTTATTGGTGTCTGTGTTTCCCTGGGGCAGAATTCGCCCTGATAGAGAAAGTAAACTGTGATGTTGGTACTTTGCCCCTTTGGGATTTACAGTGTATGCTTGCAAACATGAACTGAATGAGTTCACCCTCCTTGAACAGCCCTGTCTCCTTGGCAACTCCAAAGGGAGAAAAGATGTTGGAAATGCCTTTACAAACAGAGAGCTACTCTACCTCTGCGCGTACTCCCGCCAGTGAAGACTTTGAAGTGAGTCTGCCCTCTCTGTTGTTGCTGAATCATGGCACAGGCCTTGATACTTCAGCCAGCTTTTTCAGGCATGGATAGAAACCACTGTGCCAGTTTTGACTCTTGATGATTACTGAAATGGTTCTAAATAGCGTACATGTATAATAGAGCAGCAGGCGACACTGAATCTACTTGTTGTCTCTGGAGAACACGAAGAAGGCCCTGACTACAGATGTTTCATAAACTGGATGTTTCAATAGCAGATCATGCTCTTCAGGTGCCTGGTTTTTAGATCTTCCTTCTGTTCTCGCTGCATAGCCAAACACAGATTTATATCAAAGACATCTTTTGCATGCTGCTTGTTATTAAGCATATCCCTGCAGGAGATGCCAGTAAAGTGTTTCATCTATGTGAAGTCCCTGTGGCTTAAAATATAGCAGGGCTGCTAAAAGGATTCTGCTTGAAATGCAGTAGTTGTATTTCTGTTATGTCTAGATCATTGCCCAAAGTGAGCAGCTCCAATACGCTGTCAGTGCCTTTTATTCTCTTGAAAAAATGTGTTGGGTTCCTTGTCTGACTTTCTGAGCCCCAGTTACTTCTTCCAAGAACAGTATATTAAACTGATGGCTCCTAATCCAAATAACTTAGAGACAGGTCCTCAGAGGACACAGTGCACATGTGCTGGAGTTCAATATGCCAATTTGGATGTCTTGATTATACTTTTCAGAGTTGTACAGACAACCTTGTGCTCAGTTTTCTGGATCTCTGAGCTGGAAGCATGTGACCCATTTCTATCAGAGAATCTTCACAGTCATGTTACCATAAAGCTGAGTCTGAACTAGTATGTCCTGACTTGTAACACAGATGAATGATGCACAGCTATTGGCACCCACCCATATGGATATGAACTAACCTTCCTACTAAGTTTGGTACCAGAAATGTGAGCTAACTAACAGGAAGCACTGATAAGACTTGTATCTGAAATCCCTCTTCCCTCCACTTTGAAGTTGAAGACAACAGTGGAATAATGTGATGTTTGGATTTTCATTTTTGGATTACTCCTTGAACCATTTGGGTTTTATAGTAAAAACAAGACAGTGGCAGCCTGGCAGCCAGAGGGAAACCTTCAGTGGGAGGGGGTATCCCATACCTGAGTGTATCAGCTGGCTGTGTCCTTTGGGTAGAATTGTGTCATGGTTTAACCTCAGCCAGTGACTAAGCACCACACAGCGGCTCGCTCACCCTCCCCCCAGTGGGAAGGGGGAGAGAATCAGAAGGGTAAAAGTAAGAAAACTCATGGGTTGAGATAAGAACAGTTTAATGATTGAAATGAAATAAAATAAAAATAAGAAGAACAATCATAATAATAATAATAATAATAATAGTAATGAAAACAACAAAAAGAGAGAGAGAAACAAAACCCAGGAAAAACAAGTGATGCAGCCGCTCACCACCTGCCGACTGATGCCCAGTCCGTCCCCGAGCAGCAATCCCTGTCCCCCGGCCAACTCCCCCCAGTTTATATACTGAGCATGACATCATATGGTATGGAATATCCCTTTGGCCAGTGTGGGTCAGCTGTCCTGGCTATGCTCCCTCCCAGCTTCTTCTGCACCTCCTCGCTGGCAGAGCATGGGAAGCTGAAAAAGTCCTTGACCTAGTATAAGCACTGCCTAGCAACAACTAAAATATCAGTGTGTTATCACATTATTCTCATGCTAAATCCAGAACACAGCACTATACCAGCTACTAGGACAAAAATTAACTCTATCCCAGTTGAAATCAGGACAAATTGTTAGTTTTATCTTTTTGCAGTCATCTTCCTTGCTCTGTTCTTGTTGTCAGGGATATTGTGGAGGTCTTTTGTCACAGGATATGGGAGCTTCACAGCAAGGTGTTCTCAGTGTGGCCCCTGCAGTTACAGACAGCTCCATATATCTCTTCTGGGTGGTTTGTGA
>WAAD01005493.1:204106-217881 GCA_013389945.1 Fregata magnificens
GAGGGGGTGAGGATGGAAGAGTGGGCCCATGACCGGGTATAGTGGGGTTTTAGCTGATGGTGAATTGATTGGTCACCACAAAATTTAGCAATTTCAGTACTGGCATAGTAGTAAATATTAGATGGGGAGTGATTCTTGATGTTGCTCTGAAGAGCTGCTCCCATGACCATTTGACTGATAAAAGTTGCTGGGGTATATTGGTATATTAAAGTTGCAGAGGTATATTGGAGTCATCTACAGGCTGCAACAATTGAAATGTAATGGTCCCTGCTTGGAAAAGGAGCAGACTGCCACTGAAACAGTATCACAGATGTATGCAGGAAAACACTAGTGTTTATAGGGTTGTAGAAGTGTCTGACCTTTTGTGGAAGGACAGATTGGAGTCCAAATGTAATCCTATGGGGTGTTTTTGTTTAGCCTGTTCTTTTAAAAACACAATAGAGAAGACAGGCAGATACTACCTTTCTACTTTGGTAAATATGGTAAAAGCATATATAGCAGGACGAGTGAAATAATAACATGCTGGCATAGCTGTACTTCTAGGTCTCATTTTTGCATAGCAAAGCCACCAGCTGATAAACTTCATGGACATGCCCATTTCTGCCAGTCAATGCAATAGGCAGAAATCCTGCCTGAAATCGTGATGGAACAGTGTCTCACATGGCAGCCGTCTAGATATGGTTAACCAAACAGCTAATAACCACCATGATGTTGATCAAGCAGCTGATTTGAAACAGAGCAATAGGCTTTTTTGGAGCAATAGGCTAAAACTTTGGGTTTTGTCTCAGAGCTTAGAGAAGCTGTGAAAAACGAAAAAAGATAATCGTTTGGAGGTGATCCAGGGGAGCAGCGAGGGACAGGAAACATCAGCTTTAGCTGCTCTGGGTTGAATCCAGAGGAAGAGGTACTGTTACAGTGCCTCCCTTGTGAAAGAGGTAGCAGTGGTTTTAGAAGTGCTTGTGAGTCCATTTCTGAGAAAAGGGCTTGAGAGTTGTGTTTGAACTTTTGATTACCTGTGCAAGAAGAATGATGACTGACAAAAAAGGTTGGAGTGGCAAAAGTGGTGCTGAGCTGGCTTTGGCTGCAGAGTTGTTCCTTGGGTTGTGATGGAGCCCTGCAACCCCAGCCACTGAGTGTGTGGTTTGCCTTGGAGCTCCTAACTCCCTCAGAATGCCCGAGGAAGTGTTTCTGTTACTTTATGACTTACTCCTGCCACCCAGAGCCATACAGCTGGTACAACGGACCTAGTGCAAGAAAAGAACAAGGCTGCATTTGCCCATGAATACATTTTTGTTTGCGATTTTTCTCTAATAATAAGGAAAGATATTCCTTCTGCTGATAAATGTCTGGAAACTAAGGACTGTGTGGACTCCTCTTACATCGGAGACCCACAAAAGAACTGAATCTATCAGAAAAATTGAGGAAGTGTTTTCTGGAGTACTGTTGCATAATCTTGCATGTTTTTACATGCTGTATTTTGATTTACACTGTGCTTTAGAGGATTATTACCCCGTGTTGAATTTCAACTTCATGCCCAATGCACTTCACGTGGAGTTGAATGTTTGTGCAAGTGAAACTCTGCCAAACCACTTGTGACTTGCACAGATCCAGTCCAAAGCTGTTTCCCTCCTGCCAAGCCCCATCCTATGCCTTCTAATATGTCAGAAAACCTGATCTTTTTACTTTTGCTATGAGCCAAGGTTCAGAGGGACAGTTATTATGTTCATTAAAACAGCTGGTGTATTTGGGGAGAAAACCAGATACCCAACCCCTCTGTTGGTTCTGACTGAGGAAGTCTGACTGCCCGCCTTCCTTTGGCATCTGTCTATTCCCCAAGATGCAATAATATGCGTTGGGATTTGAGAGCAGTGGGACTCTGAGGATATGCCTCTTCCCTGAAAGGAAAGCTGTGCAGCAGCTGTTCTGGGCAAGCTGGCTCCTGAAGCTGTACATGCTCATCATCTCTGCTAGGAGGCAGCTCTAATGTGGTGTAGCTTGGAGCTAAGACACTTCTCGAGGACTGAGTTTGTACCATGTTACAGTGCAGGTTCAGTAGCCTGCTCAGGGCTTTCTAATCTGATGTCACACCATATGGGTCAGACATTCCCTGTGAAAAGCCTGACTAGGGACCTTTTTTGACTCTTCTTTTCCAGGACTGGAGGGTATTGCAGTCCTCTTTCATACGGTTTGTAGAGTTGTCAGCAGACATGTGAAATATTATGAGGTTACTGACTTCCTTCTTTACTATGAGGGTGGTGAGGCGCTGGAACAGGTTGCCCAGAGAGGCTGTGGATGTCCCATTCCTGGAAGTGTTCAAGGTCAGGTTGGATGGGGCTTTGAGCAACCTAATCTAGTGGAAGATGTCCCTGCCCACAGCAGGGGCATTGGAACTAGATGATCTTTAAAGGTCCCTTCCAACCCAAACCATTCTATGATTCTATGATTCCTCCACCTAGTCTCCTTGGCCACCCGAACTGAGGGAATTTTGCCATTCAGTACAATCATTCCCTTTCCCCACTGGGCTGATTTCATCCCACACTTACAGTGTGAGCCTTTCTGTGCATACAGGAAGATTGTAACTGCCCAGCTAGTGGGGGAACTCTGCTTCTGTCTTTGCCCTCTGGGATCTAGTGTGGGCTTCTAGAAAACAACTTGCTATGGCCAGGGCTTTCACATTAGTTTGTTCTGTGGCTGTGTATGGATATGTGTTTGTACTGCTGATTGGTACTATTCTAACACTGACAAAACCTGAGTCTAAATAGATGAAGCAAAACACAGAACAAAGTTCAAGTACCTAACTTCCCTGAAGGCCAGGAGCCCTAATGTCTCTGTAAGAGCCTTCCAGGGCTTCCAAATGTGATGAAAAGCTGATGCTCCTCCTCAGAGTGAAGAAAGCTGAGAGAATATTAGCCTGGAAAGGAAGCTCTTGTTCCTAGGAAAGGCAGCCGAGCATGGACTGAAAAGTAATTTGCTTCTCTGCAGAAGGGGAGCAAAGAAGCCTGAGATGGCCTAGTATGAGACAGGCCAGGGATAAAGAAAATAGGGGCATTTGGGGATGGATAGGTGAGGCTAGGTCCAGAAAGCCTAGAGCAGCTGCAAGGCAAAAAGGAAGCTGTGGGGAGAGGAGGATAAAAAAGGGTTGAGTGCTTGATGTGCCAGAAGGTGCCCTTTTCCTTCTGAGTATCTTCTCATACCCTGGAGATCTGCTCTGTCTCTGTGGGTGGAGGACTTGTTTTAGAAAGCTTGGTTTTTTCCTCTGGAAAGGGAGAAAATAGCAGGTTGAATTACACTTAATAGCCTAAGGAAACAGACTTTCCACTCTGGAGGCTGAAGCTCAGCTTGACCTGGAGCAAGTCAGGGTAGGCTAAGGTAGGGGTGGCTCTTGAGCTTTTCCACGTGTCAGCATGCTTTGTCAGGCGGAAGAGCTGGCCAGTGCTGCAGCTTCTGTAGACACCCCAGCCTGGGCACATCTGGGTTCTTGGGTAGACAGGGACACTCACTGGTTGCACCCAAGAGACCTGCCTGATCAAACTGAACTCTTGTTCAGTGCTCGGTTTTTTTGCACTTTAGATTACAATTTTAATCTCCACCATGGTGAGGCTCCAAAACAAGAGTCATCTTCTTTCTGATGGACAAGCAAAGAGTCAGTGTACTCAGCTGTGCAGTGTTGGAGGAAAACAAGGAGTCAGCAACATCAAACCCCTGACGAGCCACAGTAATTTAACAGCAGAAACAGAATTGGGCTCCTTAGCCCAATTCTTCATGCTCCAGACAATGCTTACCCTGCCTTCATCAGTTTGGCAAACTTTCTGGACAGACAGTGCTAGCAAAGGAAGGACTATCAGATTCACCAGAGATATTCTTAAATAACAGGATGCTGTCAGGTGTAAAGGTCAGGCTTGGGCTGAGCTGTGCATGAGAGGTACCAGTCCTTTCATATTAAATGTTGGCTTCCTTTTCCTCTTTTATTGTAGAGCTCAGGTAGGGATGAGGAAGTCTCTCATGAGGTAAATGCAGCATGCATCATGTTAGGCCTGAAAGGTTCTCCAGAGATTTAGATTCCGGTCCTGTAAATTCCAAATGTATATCCAGTTGCTGGGAATTGCTTATCTAAGCAGTCTGAACCTCTTATGTCTAAACTGTTGGGCTGGAATCACTGCAAAATTGTTGAACATGGGAGTGAGATTTCTAGTATGTCTTTGGCTAGCTATACCAAAGTGGGGAGCCATGTATCTCTGGAAACTGCACTCAGTACCTGCTTATCTGGTTTCCTTCAGATCATCTGGGAAAGGAGTTAAGGAGTTTTGAAAACATTATGAATGTAGATGCTTTAAAATGGCGGGGGGCGGGGGAGGATGAAATTTCTTTTCTCTGTACTATGGAGTTCTAGGACAGTAAGTATAATTTTACTGTGTCAGAATAATCAAATTCTCAACTTCTGCTTGTCAAAATCAGCTACAAGAATCATCAGGGAGTGCAGATGAAAGAGAATCATTTCCTGAACGGAAGAGCATTATGGCCGGGCTCCACCTGCTGCTGACTGGGACTCTCTGCACTGGGCTGCTGCCGCCAGCCACAGCCATTGGTAGAGCTTGTGCAGAAACACCAGCGGTCCGTGATCACACCCTTGTTTGTATCTGCTCTCTTGTGCAAAAATTAAAAATAATGGCAGAAAGGAAAATTGTGTCCTTCCTGTCCCCAAGCTGTAAATTTAATTTGTTTTAGGGTTCTCTCTTGTGTAGTTGATGTAAATGTGCAGCAGTTTCTACAGATCAGTTGTGACCTGTATGTATTAGTAAGATTTGTACATAGTACAGTACCTGCTCCTGGAAACTGCCTGAGCTTTAGGTGTTAACAGTCAGTCATCTGAATGAAATCTTTGGGGTTTCTCCCACCGAGCATGGAAAGATTAACAAAGCTGAGTTCTGTATATTTTGCAACATCAGTCAGTGCCTTTCATTAGTGTGGTTAAATAACTTTCTTTGGTCTTAATACTGCTGTAGTTAAATACATGTTTTCTTCAGAAGTGCTCATAATATACTTGGTGCTGTGTAAGAAACACAGCGAAGGAGGAAAAGAAAAATTCATAATTCTTGTGCTAGCGTGATTTTGCCAAAAAGGAAAACTGTCCTTAAATGTTCACTAGTATTGCCACGTTGAATACATTCTCAGGGAACTTGATGAGCTGACATTTGCTACTTGCATTACAGTTCAGGCTTTGTGCCTCTTCACATGTGATGGAGTTTCCATTTTTGTTTCTTATCAATTCTTTCTTTTTCTGCTCTCTCTGAATAGGGTGTTAGGACTCAGGCTGGATTATGAGAGTCTGGAGGCTGTGTAAACTAGATTGATGCATTGAGCAATAAATGCTGTTTCAAACAACAAAGTGGCAGCATAAACAGTTTCGTTCTCCCTCTCCCTCATTCAGTTTTCTTTATTATGCTACATTTTACTCTTAATCATAAGCAGAGCACTTAATGGTAGCAGACTGTGCTGTATACATCACAGTCAGGTGCTGGCTGGACTGCCCACATACTGCTCAGGACTGAAACATTTTCAAAGCACCCACACTTGTTCTTCCAGTTCTAGGACTTGTTTGGGCAGAAATTTCTGCTTCAGTGCGGTTCTGGGTTCTTTTTTGATGGCTACTATTGAACAGGATGAAATGCCCACGCTTACTTTTCTTTGAGATGGTCTTGGGCTTTGAATCCAGCTCTTAACAAAGGAAAAGCTAACGCATTAAACCCTGAAGTACACAACATCCTCGAATATTGTTTTCAAAGAGGAACCCCCCTAGAAACAGAGTAAATAGAAGAAATCTAAAGAGGGAAAGGCCTGATATATCTATCAATGGAGTTGACTTATGATCATTAAGAAGAGTGGCTGTCCTTTTCCCCTGGTCTTTTGTCCCAGCCAAATAATACAATCCAATGTTGAGAATTAGGATTTGAGAGGTATAATGGGAAACCATAAATGTTCTTGTTCTCTTACTACTGTCTGCTCTCAGTCCCTTTTATGTTTTCTGCTTTCTAAAGTATGAGCTGCTTGTTCCTAGT
Source organism: Fregata magnificens (assembly GCA_013389945.1). Lineage (NCBI taxonomy): Eukaryota > Metazoa > Chordata > Aves > Suliformes > Fregatidae > Fregata > Fregata magnificens. Next base: position 210,163 of record WAAD01005493.1, read on the forward strand.
TAAAGGACATTTCCTCTGTCACCTATGCTGTCACAATGCTTTCCAGAGCCTGTCTCTGCAGCGGCCAGGTGCCACAGTGGAAGCTTCCACTGGAGCTGAGGAGAGTCTCAGGATGAAAAGTGGTTCCTGGTGTGAAGCTGATCACTCCCACCCCTAAGCTTTAGTCTTTATTCTATGTTGAGAATTTTCCTTTCTCTCTTTTCTCTTCTGATGGTTCAGCATATCCTCTTTAGACCTTCTCATTATGTCCTTAAGTCTTTCTGCATTGAGACAGATAATCTTATCCCTTGTCCCCCTTCCTAAGTGAAAATGGGACTCTGGCCCAGCCTGAACACCATAATACCCTGCTGGGAATGGTGGTGCAGCTGATCAAACATTTGCACAGCAAAAGGAATTAAGTTTTCTTTTCTGCTGCACTCATCTTGCATTTCCATTTCTTAACTTTGACCAATACCATTCATTTTATACTCTCCAGACTGATCAAATATTTCAAATTCAAGTGGCTTGACAATTTGCTTTTGTTCCCTGAATAAATGGCTATGGTCAATTCATTATTATTATTTTTAAAGAAACCATAGTTGGGGCTGGGATTGCTTTTTGTCCTTTTGACCAGCAAAGCTGTATTTCTATTAATTTTGAGCCCTTGCCAGTATAATTCTGTCACCTAAGGAAACCTAAGTTTTAGAAGCCTAGCTTTGCACAAAGAAGTTATACAAACAGCAGCTTTGCAAAAAGCCATGTTGGCAGTTTATTAACTGCAGAAATTACAAGCTATTGTTGTATTGGCATATAATCCCAAACTTTTGAGGTTTTCAAAGAACTAGACAAATGTCTTTGGGTACATACCTTCACCTCAGCTCAAAAGTAAAACCATAACTGCAGTGCCCCAGAGGGAGCTGAACATCTCTCAGGGGCTGGAGCTGAAGGATGGCTTCCAGATACCAGGCAGCTGCACTTTGTTCAGTTTCTAGTTCTGAACACAAAGGCAGCCAAAAGAAAAGAGTAACAAATGGTGTAGTCCTGTTAAATGTGGAGAGAACAGTGCTCTTCTTTTCACTAGCCTTGATAACTTGCAAAAACCTCATTTGGAGACAAGCATTCCATGGAAACCACTATTTTAAATAAAGCAGATGACTCTTCTGTTTCTTGAGGATGTGTATTTGTATTAAGCGTAAATCAAACTGTGCATGAACGTTAGCCTTACTTGTTGGGTTGGATTAATGTAGATCTGGTCTGTGGGTATGGTTCTGCAGGGCAGTGAATAGTTCCTGGCAGGCCTCGTTCTGTAGTGATGGGCAATCCCATGTGCAGTCACTAAGGGTGTCAGCACACTGACAGGCCCTGCGGTGCAAACTAGGGCTGAGTTCAGAGCATGTCACCTCCTTTGTGGTGCCAAGTGATGAGTGTGCGTCTAAGCAGTTTCCTCTGATTCATCACTGCTTTTTGTTATACGCTAAAGATAGTCCTTCATATAGAAAGCTTAGTTTGAAGAGTGAAAAGTTTTTTTCCTTTCTCTCTGGTTGCTTTTGAGCTGCTGCTATTGATCTTCTAGCAATCTTCACTAGCTGCTAGTGTCTCTCCTTTACCCACCCTTATCACTTTCCTCCTTGCCTTCTCTGAAGGCTTCACTTGTGAAGCACTCCCTTAATTTCCTAGTGCTGATTACATGGTGTTGCCCACTGAAAAACCACACCCAGTGAATCTTGTATGAGCTCTAAGATTACTATGGGGCAACCCCCCTGCATGTAAACATGAGGTACGTATGTAGGGTTTTCTCTTTTAGCATAAAATCTTCCATTAATCACAAGTCCTCCTATGATGAATCCCTGGTTCAGAGGCTCTGTAGTCTTTGACTGAAAATTGCATGCTGAAACTCCTGAAGGGCACTTCCCGTGATTCAGGGCTACTTGCATAAGTGATTTAGAGGCAGAGACTTTGGGGAAAGAGTTTGTGGGCACCATGCGTTTGTGTGTTTTTTGTAAGAAATGAGTGGGTTTGCGTATGCAATGTGGATAAAACTGCTTAAAGGCAATGGGCAGGGCACACTCCAGCTTTAGATGTTCAGAGTTTCAGAGAAGCTGTGGTAATTTGTAGCAGCAAAAAATATGGCCTAGTGTGGCTTTACTTGAAGCAGTGGCAGCAAGAATGTAGAGGCCCTTTTAAGAGTAATATTGTTTGCCAGACAGATGCACTGCAAGTCTTCCACATTTGTCCTGAGGACCAGATTTTGTATCTGACATTTCTTGAAACATATTTCTGTCTGACAACTTGATATTGTGTCTGAAGGTCCTTTAAAAAACTGATGTCTTATGCAGTAAGGGTAAGTCACTATTCTAGTAGAAAAGCAACCAAGATGTAATAAATGCACTCAATGCTTATCGTCTGATGATGCTATCGAAATAGGAAGCTGCATTCTGCATCACAGACTTCATCCTGAAAAGGCTGAAATACAAGGACTTTACACAAAAAAGTCCAAGGAGAGCTAACAGACTCTCATCAAGTGTCCTTTGAAAAGGAAAAAGTAATTCCGTTTCCTTTTTTGACAGGGATGTAAATGTTAGCATCCACCTTGGGATACAATGCTTTTGAGAGAGAATGAGGAGTAACTGTGCAGTGCCAAAAAATTAATATTCCTGTAAACTAATTCTTAAATAAATATATACATTGATTAAAGTAAATTTATACAAGTGTATATGTCTAAACGTAGAGTGTGGCATGATTTATAAAGTTCATGTTGTATTTGGTTAGTGTTGTGGATTCAGTATGGTAACTCATGTTGGATTATTATACAAGGGTTCCATAAATAAGACGTGCTTCCCCTAGTGAGCTGTCCTGATTAATTATTATGAGAGCACTAACTGATTTGGCAATGTTCCCTGTTATTGCTGAGTAGTATCCAAATTTTTCCCATGTTTGCATTGTTGTGGCTTAAAATTTGTATGACACAACTAGATGCCAAGTCAGCACATGTTTTCAGTCTATCTTTATAATGTGGTGCCAGGCTTTCTTTTCTTTTATAGAAGACAAAAGAAATAATAGTTACACAGTTACTCATAGGGGTGGGAAGGCTTTCACACTCTTGATTCTCAAGGGCTTTTTTCCCAAGCAGTCACAGCTTAAAGCTCAGTGCTGTCTCGCAATACTTAATTTGGTGGAGCTTTCAAGACTCCTTGGGAAAGGTAACTTCCTTCAGCTCACATAGTGTGAGGGTCCAGTTCTCTCCTCTTCCTGAACCATGCCCTCCCCAGCAGCAGCAACCATTCAGGCACTTACCAGTGGATCCACTAAAGTTTTCTGCAAAACACAATCTTGACATTAGGCTTCCCAGTACTCTGGAAATAGAGGTGTTCTTGAAGCCTTTCTAGTCTTGCCTCAGCCAAAGAAGTTAACTAGCTCCTCATGTGTGGTTGTTGAAAGAGTGGGCCTTGTTCCCTGGGCTCATCACCATTGCACAATGGTATTGTTTGTCATGAAGAAGGAAAGGAAAGGTATCGGTCTCTGATCACTTCAGAGACACAAATCCCCATGTACACATCAGTCCCCATCAGTCATCAGCCTTTTCCAAGCCTGATGATTGCCTTTGGCCTCTGACTTCTGCTGTATTGGGAATAAAAGGAATGTACTTGGATTTGGTGCACTACAGGAAATGTGTTTCATCTCTCCAACGTTGGCTTGGTGCATAGTTCAGATTTTTTTCTCAAATGAAAATAATAAGCCCATACATTTCAGTTATGTGAAACTTCTGATACTAGAGCTTTGAAATGAAATGTTGCAGGATACATTCCACATGTCTTGTCATCTTCTGGGAGCTCTAGCAAGAATGTTATAGCCACAGCCTTGTTCAAAAATCCATCTGTGGAAATTAACACTTTCAAGCTTTCAGTTTTATCTTAATTCCCCATACATGTTTTACATCGTAGCAGATAAAGCTGACAGCACAAATTCTGTACCTATATCTTAGACTACAGGTGGGAGCTAAATGTACAGTTGATCACAGTGATATCAGAACTGGTCCTGCACTAGTGGCCAACTGTGGTCAGGTGCATTATTCTTGGTATTGATTTTGATAATCTTGATATTAATCTTGATATGAATATCATATTATTTTTGAGTTAACTGCTGTCTCACACATTGTAACCTGGAGAATATCACATAGCTATCTACCTTTCCCTCTCCCTTTTCTTCTTTTCTCCTTTTTTCCCTCTTTCTTTTTTGCTTTCTCTTTTTCTTTCTTTTGCTTTCTCTTTTGACACTGCAGTTTTTTCCCTGGGAAAACCTGAAATAAATTGTTGGACTGTAGAGTGTGAAAGCAATATTGGTTTCTCTGTCTCTGCTTTTCTGTAGCGGGATACCCATTAAGGCTGAAAAATGAATCTCTTCGAGCTTTATTTTACCTCATGAAAAAAAACAGGGAGAACTTCAGGTTTACCCCCAAACAGTTGTCATTCATCAAAATACCAGCACAAGCACATCTTAGATGTTTCCCTCTATGAGCAGCTTTTGTCATTTGAATGTGAAAATGTTATCCCTTAATATTTCAATATTACAGTCTTACTACAGCTGCTATGAGGGTGGCACTACCATTGCTTCATGGTCAGATTTTTTTCTCAGCTTTTAAAGTGATATGGGAGAAACAAGTACATATGTACAGAGAAAAAAAGAGGCAAGGATAACCAGGAAATCCAGGGAGCACATCCAGCAATGGTTAGGTCTTTTAGAAAAACTGTTATATCTCTTTTGTCCTGTTATGTCAAATGACAGTGAATAGCAGTGGATTCACACTCACCCTGTGTTTGTATTCCAGATAGAAGCATTATGGCATAACATGTAGCAAGCCAAGGTAATGCTGGAAATCTGGCCAAGGCCAACTGAATTCAAATTCTTTAAATTGTCTTGGGTCCCAGAGGAGAGGTTAAATCGGAACATTGTTTATCTCAACTTGGTACACAGAGTGGAGCCGTGAAGCAGACAGAGCATTCTGCTTTGGAAAGAAGCCATATAATCCAGTGACTAATGAAAACAAAAGAGGGCAGGGGTAAAAGTGGCAATTAGAACACGGGAAAATGTGCATCTCACTTCAGAATGCAAGGCTTCACTTGCACCTAGTTCAGTGCTGCACACTTGGTGCAAATTCCACTGTATGGTAACAAATCTGAACATTTGCCTCACCTGAAGTTAAGTGATCCTATTCCTAACACCATATACATTTCAATTTGACATCTTCATAAAATTGTGCAAGGTTCACTGGTAAAAGGAGGCCCCAAGCAATTAGCTCATGATTCTTTTTTTCATTTTAAAGAAGTAAAAGAAGGGGCTTCTCCCAACCCAGGAGGTCTTTCAGCTATCCCCGGTACTGCTGATTCACACTTTTTGTAAGAAGTACTCACTTCAGAAACTGTGAAGTGCCTGATGAGTAATGAACAGGATTTTCTAAAAGCTTGTAGGTAAGACTGTTGGAGCCACAATCTGCCCGCCTCATTAGAGAGCCTTTCTGGTGAGCAGCATGTTTATTGTGATAGCTCAATGAAACACAGCTGGTGAAGAGTACTGTTTTGCTAGGGCAGTCAAGCTTGCCGTATTGTCTCTCTCTCTGAGGTGTTCAGTGATCACTTGGCACACTGGGTCCAGCAGCCACTGAAGAACTGGAACAATAATCTTCTTTATCTACAGAGGTAGGTAGGAATTGGATTAATACAACTCTTCCTCAGCAGCAGTTACTGGCATGAGCTCTTATTCTCCCTGGGCCTGATCCATTAGTCGCTTACTCTTATTAAGGGACAGGAGAAAGGTGGATTCCATGTGAAGGGTTGTTCCTGCCACCTTTGTTTGATGTAGTGATACCATACTGAGTAACTTCATTAAGTAGATAAGCCATTAAGTAGATAAGACCACATAGAGGTCTTCATGGCAGTATAACTCTCCTGGGAGCCAGCCCCATATATTTACAGTCTTGAAACTGATGGAATCCATGCAATTGTAAAATAGTTGATACAGGTTTTCAGTTCAGACTATTGAACTGATATGGTCATGTAGCAGCTCCTGGATTTATAGTAATGCAGGAGTTTCTGGACTATAACCAACAGAACTGACCTCCTCTTATGCTGTCAATGTGGGAATCATTGTTTCCAGGAGGTTTAGGTCATTCATATTAAATGCTTTGACATCTTATATGAAAAGCTTTGCAGAACTGCAGAAATGCATCATCCTGTGGTATCATGTTCTTCTCGGTGTTACTGCTTCTCTAGTGAATATCACAATCATCCTGTCTGCCCTGCAACCCTAGTGTTCATAGCTTTGCTAAGATGCACAATTTACATTTTTAAACCAGAAATACATATATATTAGTCTCTATATGTATATGTATATCACTGTAGATCCTGCCAGAACCTCCTTCTTTAAATACCACTGCTTTCAGTAGGAGCTGAACATTGCCCCTAGTCACTGGTACAAGGGATTTGTGAAATGCAAATTGGAGAGTCAGTCTCTATGAGCTTGACAGGTACTATTGCAGCTCCCGGTGTTTACTGAGATCCAGGTACAATGCCAGCCTTCTCCAAATCTGCTCTTGTTGATTTTATACAAACCTAAATTTATTTTTAATCTCATTATCTTTATTTTATACACAAATATTGACATGTGGTTCTGCAGTGGAAGCTTTAATAGTATGTTTGCCTGTGCTGTAGAAAATGCCATGTGCCATTTTCTCCCCTTTCCTGATGTTGATGCTCAGTGAGGGATGTGATTAGAAGTCCTTTTCAGTTGATCCTATAGGACCTGTTTCAATGCTGTAGGGTGTTAGCAACATCATCTTCCTTCACTTGAATGCACGGTGTATGTGCTGAGAGGGCAAANCTTTCTTCAAAATCTTAGCATTGTTTCTTCAGGGAGACGGGCATCCCAGCTGTAGTAGAGATAGTGCTGTGGCAGAGGCAGCGTTCCTGCTCCAGTGTGTTCTTTCTATGCCTGGACACATTGTTGCCGTGTGAATTTGAGGGTCCTGTTTTGCAGATCTTTCATGTAAGTACTCATCCTAAACTTCCAGATACTTCCATGCTAAAAGGCAAATCTGGGAAAGGGGAGCAGTTTTTTGATTCCTAATGTCTTTAAATTCTATTCTGGATTAAGAAGAACATTGCTGAGCTCAGCAGGGTGTATGGCAGAATCACATTCTTGTCTCAGATTCTGATTTCTGACCGTGCGGCCTCCTTCCTTGCATGTGATAGAAAGGTCGGATGTCATAGTGCTGTGCTATGAGATGTTCACTTCATGTTTTCCAGCATTTGTGCCTGGCTAGATTCAACCAAGGTGTTGTTAGCATGTCAACTCAGGGTTGCAACAACCTTCTGTTTAGTTTACTGAGAAGGGCTCTCTGACAGCTGGTTTATTAATTTGTTTTTTTTTTGTAGTGTGTTGTATGTCCTCCTCTCTTCCATGAAAAGGCTGTGGCTGAGCAGCAGGAGAGGAGCTCTACATTTTGAGTTAGGTAGACAGCTGGAGCGAAGAGTGAAGGAAAGTAACTGCATGTGTGCAGCTGAGGGGAAGGATGGAGAAGGCAAAGACAGAGATACAGCCAGTAGAAGTCTCTGGCATGGCAGGGTCTGGGAGAGCAACTAGCAGACAAGCCACTGTACCTAAGAGATGTCAGAAAATACACAGTGGTTCCTAGAAAAATCTTTGCGTGGTTTTACTATAACCCTGGTAGCTGTTGCAGGTTGCTGG
>WAAD01005494.1:2582-13357 GCA_013389945.1 Fregata magnificens
GTCTGGCTCCGCGTCGAGCTCACCCAGGACGAGCCGGGCTCCTGGCACAGCCCCAGCACTCCGGCAGCTTTGCACCGCCTCGGTGCGGCCCCAGCGTGACTCGGCCCCTCACGGCCAGGGTGCGCCGTCCCTGCCCCCTGTGCCCCGGTGCCACCGCCTCCCGCCGGCCCGTTCTCCCTTTGCCCCCTGCCTGCTGTCCCCCGCGCCGTTCCTAGCACAGAACCCGCAGCACAGGCACAGAACACCCACCCGTGCTCACCTACTCCACGGTTGCAGCCATAGTCCTGGTGCCAACTGGTGCTGTTCAACAGCTCCCCCACACGTCCCCCAGGAGCAGCACAGCACACAGCTATCTGCCTTCAGCTGCAGCCTGGCCCCCCGGCCCCTGGGTTCGCAGCTGCAGCCCGTCAGGAATACAGGGGCCATCGCCATTATCTCCATTAGGGAAAGCTGGGCCTGACAGGGCGGCAGAGGTGCGTGCTGGCTCCCAAGAACAGCTTGCTGAAAGCTAAAGAGAGCGCCCTGGAGCGTGCAGATGGGAAGGAGAAGTAGTATTAAGCGGACAAGAGAACAAATGGAGCGTCTAGCAGCGCAACAAAAGCAGGGGAGAGAAACACCATGTGGTGATGGGGCAAATGGATGACTCTGGGAGTGAGGAAAGACAAATGGCCTTGGTACACACCAAAGGGCTTCTAATGCATGCAGTGGGGCCAAGGGGAAGTCAGCGATCATCATGGAAACTCCATCTCCCACCCCTGCCAGCAAAGGCCCCACCCCTTGCCACCAGACACGCTGGGAACATCTCAGGATGCTGATAGCAAATCCAGGGGCGACCTTAGGACACAGCACTGGAGGAACCCTGGCTGCCTCCAGGATGATGCAAGGCGTTTCTAACAGCCAGTGTCCATGGCGCTGTGAGAAAAATCCCCTGCAGCCCTGTGAACAGCACTGGGGTTGTCCTGGAACATTGAGGAACCTTTAAGTGGTCCAAGAGCCCTTGGGACTGGTCCCCAGCCTCTCAGACACGATGTGTAACCTCCTCCCTGCAGCACTGTGTTGAGGCATTTTTCACTGAGCACAAAGGGACACGGTATAGTGGTCACGGTCACAACCTGTGAGGGTTACCTGATCTGCAGATGTGTAAAGATCATGACCATGGGGTTCTCAGGATTGCGTAATACACAAGGACATAGACATCTGGGTTTCTGAGAATTTCTTTATTGCAAATTACTAACAAAACTACTACTAAAAAACATATATATGTATCCATAGAAGTAGTATATATAGTGGGTGTGTATATATATATACACACACACGCACGCGCGCTACAAGTCACTACAAAATTACCATTAGGAAAGCAAGTATATATATTACAAGAATAAAGCAAATATATGTGTATTACATGATAGTACAGAATTCCAACTAGCAAAGCAAGTATACATTCATAAACCTTTACCGGTGTGCACGCCTATAAATATACTATGTGAGGTATTACTGGTATGACACTCACCAAACCGCTCCTAGGAGTGAGGCTGATTGACAATGGAAAAGTCTCACTTCAAAGATGGTCTGCATTGTGGAGTCTGGAGCCAGCCATGCATCCCCAGCAAGGGTCCAGTCTGTCCAGTAGATCTTGTGCAAGGAAGCTCAGGCAGAGAAGCTCATTTTGGGTAGGTAGGGAGTTACTTTTGATACCTTTTTGGTATGGATACATAAGTCTTAGACGGTCAGTTCATTATCACAGTTTCTTTGTCCTGCACCCATCAGGGGCTTTTTTTGTGCTGCTGACTGCTCCTCATCAACGATGTTTTGGCTGAGCTTATCAGGGACATCTCGGGGAGATATCTTTCTTTGTCAGCATGTTTACCAGGTCACCTTTGTGTTGGCTCCATCGTGTGGACATAACTGGAAAGAATAAAGCAATCATTTATTAATTAACACACATAAATGACACCTGGGAGTGAGTGTATCACATGGCTCGGTGCCAGCATGCTCCCCCTTCCCCTGTGACACCTGAGAAGCCATTCCACTGATCATCAGTCCAATAGGGAAGGATCGCCTCCTGCTCCTGCCCTTGATGAGGCAAGAAACTTAAGTAGCTGTCAAACTCACTCCCCACGCCTTTTTCCTTCAGGGAAACGATTCAGCTCTGGTATTTGAGAGGAAAAGCCCTAATTTCACCTGTATGTACTTCTGCCCTACCTCTGGAATAAAGCCCCACAAGAAATTTTCATGGCACTCAGCTCACTCCTCACTTTATCAGTCTGACTTTGTGTGAGGTGGCTGTACCGTACCAAATCCAGACCCTAGATGAGAGCACAGAGCTGACCCCTGGTTGGCACAGGAGAAGGTTACAAACCCCACAGGGTTCACAGTCCAGCATTTAGAGTTCAGGGCGTACAGTTTATTATCTTAGGATTTAGACATTTCCAATTTGTAAGTCATCAATCCTGAATGTAAGTTTTACACTTAAAATGATTGTTGGGGATTTAATGTTTATGGATGATGATAGATTTTAAATCCTGATCCCTAATCAATAAATGAGTAAACTATAAACCCTGACAAATACTGAGCCTCACTAAAGGAACTATAACCTCTGAGTAAGCAACCCTCAGCTACAAACTCTAAAAAATAAACCATAAGTGAAAGACTCTGAACCCTCAGTTTTAAGTAAGAAACACCAAAGCACATATGAGCAGGAAAACAGTAAAGAGAACCTGAGGAATTTTTTGCCCACAGCTTTAAAAGTTTCCAAGGAAGACACACAGCAGAATGCACTCCCACTGAACCTACCTGCAACACCGTAAGCACTGATTCATCTGCATTAGGGACAATTAACATACTTTTTTGGGGTCCTCTCAGCTCCACAGGCAAACACCCAGAGCCAGTCACATTTATTACCAGCAACCAGCCTTTCCTTAAGGAAAGCAGAACCTGCTGAGAGACAAAGACGCATTTGTAGCAACTGGTAATATTCCTACTGCAGTCACTAACAGCCCCTCTAGCCAGTAAATCCCACCCTCAAGACTAACCAGAAAATGCCTCACAGAGTAGCCGGAAGAAGGGTGGAACACTGCAGCTGGGGAAATGTTTTTGGTTTGAGTTGGGGTTTTTTGTTGTGGGCTTTTTTTTTTTTTATGATGTAGAACATACATTTTTTTAGCATACTACTCACATGATGAACATTTGTAGTCCAAGACACCTAACTACTTGGCACATCACTGAGATTCACACTGCCTCTGGCACACACATCACTCACCTAATGCCTGCAGCTTCAGCCTCACAAAAACAACCTCCAGCTCCCTCCACCCAGCAGCACCTGGACTGTCACACTGTCTGCCCTCTGTCCTGCAGGGCTCTGCCTGCTTGCCTGGCACCCACAGGTGTCTGCCCCCACACAGGGTTTAAGCCTTGGGTACTCTCTTCCTCTCTATCTCTGGCCGCTGGACTATCATCCATAAGACCAGGCGTTTTCTTTATTCTCTGGAAACACCTTTTCTAACATTTTTTGAATGTGGCCACATGTTACTGCAAGTGTGTTGTGAAACCCCTACAGTACCTGAGTAAAGGTATGTTTGTCTCTAAACATACAAGCAAATCTGCAGGCTGGTTCATCAATTAGTGTGATGGCAAAGAAACAGATCTTTAATTGAAAATCACTTGTTCTCCTCTTGTAACTTACCAATACTCTTAAGGTATGCTTGCTGCAGTAAGAGCCATCGTCTGGGTGAACTTGCCTATCTGGTGATAATCCACCATCATTTGCCAAGGTTTTCCATCAGCCTTCCTAACAAGCCAAAACTGAGAATTGTATGGGCTTGATTACTTGCAAAGCACCTTATTCTAAATATTCTTTAACCGTTTAACAGTCACAGCTTCTGTAGAATATTATTATTTAGGTATTATTTAAACGGATGAACTGAGGGTCTCTGGGGAGGAACTGTGTCTCCAGCCGCAAATCTATGGAAGGCACTCACACAAACTCAGAAGGAGCTTTCATGACATCCTGACAGCCTGAGAAAGGGCACCTGTGCAGTAGTGTTGGGAACCAAGCTCACAGCAGTCAGCTCAGTAGAGAAAATAAGCTTGAATGAAGCAGTCCTTAGCAGTCCAAAGTCCCTGTCCTCCTACCCCTCTCCTCCACCTCAGAAAGACCAGATCACCATAGGAGCTTGGGGCCCTTTTATCAGGACACCAGGCAATACAAAATCAGCATCAAGTCATCACAGAGTACCTGACTCTACAAAGGAATGTGCCACAAATTTAGCAAGCCCTTACAGATATTTGGAGATACAACAAATCTGTGATTTGCCTGTCCTGCCACACACCCCCTCCCAGCCCCTCCCTTCGTCACAGACACTGTTATATTGACAGTGGGGGAAGAAAATTTGCACTTGTGGTATGGATTTTTCACTCACCAGTGTGCAAAGCTACTTGTTTTCCATTAGCTGTACAATCATTATGTTTATACAAACATTTTATCTCTCTAGTGTGTTCTCTTCATCATTGATAAAATCATGCATGCACTAAGATGACTGAGGGATTGGGGCATCGTATGAGGAGAGGCTGAAAGAGCTGAGATTGCTTAGCTTTGGGAAGGGAAGGCTCAAGGCGGGGAGGGCTCTGTGTGTGTGTGCGCATGAACCCTAGCAATGCGCCTAAGTGTCTGATGGGAGGAGGTAAAGAACATGGAGCCAGACTCTACTCAGTGGTGCCCAGTGACAGGACAAGAGAGCAATGGACACAAAGTGACATACAGGAAATACCATTTAAACATGAAAAAAATTTTTTTTTTTTTTTACTGTGAGCATGGTTAAACAGTAGAACAGGTCACCCATAGAAGTTGCAGATTCTCCAGCCTTGCAGATATTAAAAACCTGACTGGGCACGGTCCTTGGCAACCTGCTCCGCTTGACTGCTTTAAGCGGGATGGGTGTATGTGTGGGTGGTGGTGATGTTTGGACTCACGATCCCTAACACCCTCAACCATTCTGTCATTCTATGAATTGGAGGGCTCTGGGGCATAGCAAAAGAGCAATGGAGGGGTCCTGAAGTGTTTGAAGGGCAGATGGAGAATCATCGCAGCAAACAGAAGGCTCTGCGGTGGGCAACAGTGGGACATGTGACACACAGAAAGGCAAATGGAGAGGTAATAAGGGGGATCTGAGGACGCCAGAGGAGCAGAGTGCCCTGGGTGCAAGGAGGACAGATGAGTCATGAGAAGACAGGGTGGCAAATCTAGATGTCTAGATGACAGTCAGAGGGATCTGGGGAACACTGAAATGGAGGGCTCCCGAGGGGGATCAGAGGACCGAAGAGAGGGCGTCCTAGGGGAACTAGAAAACAAAAAGAGGGGGATTCCTGATGGGAGTGATGGCACACAAAGGTGTCCTGAGGGGATCAGAGCATAAGCGAAGGGCTCTGGGGTGCAAGAGACAAAGAAAAGGGCTCTGAGGCAGACTATAAGGACAATGAAGTAGCCCTGAGGGGTCTGAATTCTAATGGAAGGCTGTGGGGCATAATGGAGGCAAATGGAGATGTCTGGGTTGCACCAAAAAGCAAGTTGAGGGGTCCTCAGGGAACGAGAAGGCAATTGGAGGACTATGTGGGGTGCACCAAAAGACTTGAGAGCATCAGAGGGCAAATGAGGTCTCCAAGAAGACTGGAAGGCAAAACAGAGGGATTTGAGGAAATGGAAAGGAAAATGGAGTGGTAGTAAGAGAATCCCAGTGAAACGGAGGACATCTGAAGGGGCCAGTGGGCCAGTAGAGGGCTCTGTGATGCACTGGAAGGCAAACAGGGAGCCTGAGGGGAAAGGGTGGCAAATGGGGCAGTCCCAAGTAGACTAGAAGGCAATTCTCTGTATTTACCCACTTCCATGCTGCTTGGTGGAAATCAAGGGCACAACTCAGGAACTCCTGCAGCCAGCCTCGGCTGACAATTCTTCTCAAGCACTCAGACTGCAGAAAAAGCCAAGACCGCAAGTCATTTTCTGTAACACAGAAATGCATTGCAGTCTCCTATCCAATTCCATTTTCAACCCAGTGACCTATCCCAGGCACACACAAGGTTACATACATATGCAGAAACCACCAACAAACCCTGCACCCGCTTCCTTTACTAGAAGTCGCAAGACTTCAATATTGCACCAGTTGTACCACGTAGCTATCAAGCACACACAGTGGCCCACAGGAAACACCCCCCTTCACTTTCCAAACAAGGAGCACACAGAGTTCCACACACATAACCCACCTGACTCCAGAATGGAATAGTTCAGTTGGAAGGGGCCTACAATAATCATCTAGTCCAACTGCCTGAAACACAGATACCAGAGCTAGAATGAAACCCGCTACCCTTCCAACTCCAGTGCTACCTTATTACATAATGACCCTGAACTCCAGGCTTTTCTGTTCTTCCGAGCTCATTAAGCTCACTGAAAGCTCACACTGCTCATCCTTTGCTGTTCCAGCATCTTTGTACACCTCCTGTGTAAGACAGCTGTCCAGAGATAGTGTTATCAAGCCTGAAGTTGCTTCATGTGGAAGAAAGTGTGGCAGAACAGCCAGAACCATGGCCAGGTTTGGGAGGAGCCTAACAATGCACAAGATGAAGGACATTTGAAACAATACAGCTCAGTGCAGTGCAAGCAACCTGGAAGATGAAGTTGGCATACAACAAAAGAATAGTACACACAGAGCAACAAAAGTCATAATTGTGACATGGAAAAACATGCTCTTCCCCAACATAGAAGCAGCTATAGAATCCCAGGATGGACACTTGCAAGCATCTCCATCTAAGGGTGCCAAGGACATCTGAGGGAGCCACAGCCCTAAGCAACTCACAATGGCACTGAGCAACACCTTTGGGCCCTATCAACCCCACAGCTCTTAACTGGCCCCAGGACGAGATGAGGCACTCAGCTCTGCACCTTATTCCCATCAGCATGATGCCATCCACACCTGATCTGTCATCACTGGCCTCACTGTGGAGATCTGGGCTCACCACTGAGGATCAGGTACACCTGGGAACAGCTAGAACCAGCCACAAGCTGTGGCCATTCCCTATGCCTCCAAACCCAGGGAGAGAACATGGTGCAGGCATGAGAGCATCAGCAGACAAGACAAATGCACGCTTGCACAGACATTTGCATGAACATGTATATGCTTTCTGCTGACACAAATACACTTGCATGGACCCACAAGGGCTTGCACAGACAGATGCTCCCATGGACAGAGATATATGCACAAGTATATGGAAGACAACAAATCCTGGCTGCTCCCAGCCTCTACCCTTCTATAGCTAAGAGGGGTCTGGGTTGCAAGGCAGAGCTCTCCTCAGGGGAGGCAGCTGGAGCTGGCAGCAGCATTCTTCCCAATTGGTGCATTCCGACCATCTGCTCTTCACTGATTCCACCACAATATTACCCCATGTCACTCCATTTGCACTGGAGCTCAGCCAGGCTGCAGGATAACAAAGTGACAATTCACTTGAACCAAAATTCGTATGTGGAACTGCAGCTACTTAAATTGCTCACCTCCATGGAATGCTATTTGTTATAAGGATAGAAAAAGAAATTTAAAAAATATAAAGTCATCAATTTATTAGGCTATCAGAGCTCATGCTTGTAACTCTAAATGTATTGAGTGCATATGACATACTGTCTGCTTCACTGTATGATGTTTTATTAAGCTATACCAATTAACTCAGAAAGGATTAAACATTTAACTTTTATTACAAACCTGAATTCACTTTCTCCAGAAATGAGTTAGAGACATTTTCACATAAGTCTGGACCTTCACTTTTCAAATGAATGTCTGAAAGAGAGCTTTATTTCAACTAATTGCTGGAATGATACTTCTGAGTGTTGGCACTGAATACCCAATGCCTAAGGTTACCAGAATGAGCATAGAAATGTGCAATTTCCTTAGCATTCCATTTTCTTTCAAGTCTTACAGATGACAGGCCATCTCATGTAATGCTTGCAAAGTTAACTCTTAAAATCACGTGAGTTCATTTCAGCTGTTAAGGCACATCCTTTCTTCCACAGAAGTTAGTTTTACATACTGTAACAATGAACTGAACTCAAGGTATTTCAACATACTGCACTCTTTGCAGATACACTGTTACTGTAGTAATTAAAAAAGCTAACAAATATTTATAGCAAATACAATTCCAATACATGTATGACAATTTATTGTACCACCATTCATATAAAGCATTTCAATTCAAAATGGTCAGAAACAATCTTAAATAACTGCATAAGAATTTACAAACATTAGTAAAGATATACCACAGACTATAGCTTTCTAAGTTTTCAAGTGTAAATTCTGGTAGATATCCATGTTTAAATAAAATGGACAATACCAGTAGAGATGCATACCTCTATCGTCTTTATTTATAAAGAAGTGACAACACTAGAAAACACATTGATAACCAGTGCTTTGAACAGTGAAGGTGGGATCTAAAAAAGTCTGATTAAACTAAACAACCTTAGGTCTTTATCAAGTTGCATATCTGCCAGGAATGCTGAAACGCAAGAGTTTACACCTGCAATATTCCATAATGGAACAGCCACATAATATCAAATATAATCTCCAATTTCCAAACCGGTACATAAAAAAAAAGCCATCACTAAGTATTAGATGACCACTGCAAGTTCTTATTGCTTTTTGAGTTAAATAATAATCTTCAAATAAACCAAAACCCAAACAATCTCTACAGTACCTTGCTCATCCTCCTGTTCATTCATTAACACTGGAAGCAATCAGTTATTATATGATGCGGCAACAGAGGCATTTTAAAAAACCCAAACAAAACCTGTTTAAGTACATGGACTTCCCCACCCTCCCTGCCCACCCTCGCCCTGAAACCCACTATAACCACTTAGTGCCAGTAGAGGAGCAAAACTTGATAGACAAAACCAGAAATCTGACTACAGTAAGAAGGAAACAAAGGGAGATACAGCTTCCTTAAATATTCAAAATCTGATGTCTTCCAAAACAAAGCACATCATCCTCATCATTTAAAAAGGGAGGTTGCTTTATATGTATCTAATCCTCACACATGCTGAGTAGTTCTCAAGTCCACTGAGTTCCACTGTGCAGCAGCTGATTTTGATTTCAATAATGCTTCACAAACTACAGTAATATTTAATGCGCTTTTTACTAAGGAAAGGAAAAAAACAAATGCATGTTGATGTTCTTGCCAGTTCAGCATTTCTGCAGCAATTCCATTTATCTCTTGCAGTATGAAAGTTCTACCAGCATCAGTCTTCAGAATCATCCTCAGAAGCTGTTGGAACAACACAATATAATCAGAAGCCTTGAGAAAGGTCTGTGAAATTAGAGCACTTTAAGATGAGTAGTGGAAATAAAGGTAATTTTATAATATTAAATAGCAGATTGTAATACCCGCCCAAACCTTGTGTAATTACATAGTTTATTTTTTAAATGCAGCTCATGTCTGAAAAATGTATCATTTTCAAATCAAAACTTGACATTACAAAATGCAGTGTCCTCCTGCTGTTCTTCCTCAAAGTAAAAGGAAGAAAACTTAATTACGCCAGAGATTCAACTTCTATGTAGTGTTTACAGTGGCTAATTCCAACAGTAGTCAGAGGAGAATATATTCAATCCATGACAGCAGCACCCAACACAAGGGAAAAGAAATTACAAAGTTAACAATTTGGATACTAAAATATCTAGAAAGGTTCAGCAGTCTAAACAAACAGAAAGACTCTTAAAATTTTTATATATATATATATATATATATGTTGCTTAATGCAATTAAGTCAGGCCTACTTGGAAGCAGCTCCTCTCTCCACCCCCATTCTTTCAGCATATGCAAAATGAACATAAAGCCCACATATGCATAGGATTTTGTTGTTGCAAAGTGAATTAAAAGACAAATACATACTTGTCAACTACGATAAAAAAGGTCAGTACACACATCTACAATAGGTTTGTAAAGTGTTAGCTTGTCTGTAACAGGAATTTTATCTGTCCTCTTAAGCAAACTCTGCAGTCAAGAAAGTATTTACGCTCGAGTAACTTGTTCCATCTCTGAACACAGAAAGAAGCAAGGTCTGTCTCCTCACTTCTCCAGTTCTTAGAAGAGAAATGTAACTAAAGTGGCATCAATAATAAATCTAAAACTCAGTATTCCTTACCTGCAAGTTAAGACAAAGCCTGAATCAAATTAGATTACTGTGTAAAATGGCACTCATTAATTTTTACTCTAATAAGGATGCACATAGCTTAGGAATAACTTCTGAACTCAAGTCCACCTTTGTCTGCTCTGAATGAAGAAATAATCACCTGCTCCTTGAACTAAAACTTACACCCCCCGCCCCCCATTCCTTATCATACTCCAAATACGTCCTATGCACTGAAAATTCATATACAAACTTTGAATGGCGACAGACATCCACATGCACACTAGGAAAAAAAAGTTAGATCAACTACCCTTCTACTGCCTATTCATCATGTCCAGAAATAATACTTAGATTCAGGATACATTTACCAGAAGTCAGCATATAGTTTTGAATTTAAGCACACTGAAGAAGCCATTAGGTGAAAAGTAGGCTAGTCCTTTGCCAAAATTAGCAACTGTTAAATTTCATTCCTGAATTGGATAGGTCTGTTCAAGGAATACACACGACCGAAAAGTGTGTGTTGATAGAAAAAAAGAAAGGGGAGAAGAGGGACAGGGAGGAAGGGAAGAAGAGGGCAAAAAAAAAAGGGGGGGGGGGGGAGGGGGGGGGAAATGGGAAGGGA
>WAAD01005494.1:13384-24972 GCA_013389945.1 Fregata magnificens
GCAGGAGGGAGGAAATGGGAAGGGAAGTATGGTAATTTAAGTGCAGTGAAATTCAACTATAAATGTTTCTTTTCTACTAGGACTCATGTAAAAGGCTACAACCTGAAGGTCACCACCAATTCCATAACTACGTACTACTAGAATTACAATAACCGAACTGTAACTAGTGAGGAATCTTGTTATCACTTGCAGAAAACAATTCTGTGGTCTAAACAACTCTATGCTGTTGGGAAATTAATCATGGAGAATTAAAACCAGTTCCCCCTCGGAATAATTCTACTGATAATGGAAAAAGCACTGCTGGGTAAAGTCAAATTTTCAGTAATTAAGTTTGGTATTATGAATCTTGGCAAGGAGGATTGTACTCATTTAACTTTGAGTTGACCTAATGGGAGGGGAGGGGAAGAGGGGAAGCACCTACTTTCAATATCTTCCATATGTGCCTGAAGAGTTCTTGCAAGGTTAATAAACTAGAAACAAGGCAGAGAGAAAGTAGTTTAAAAGTTGCAAAGTTATCTGCAGAAATTTGCAACAAGTTAGCAAAGTTTTCTTCACTTTTTCTTCACTTTTTACATCCCAAAGCTTCATCCCAGATGTCGGTTATCCTAACCCACTTGCCCAACTTACAAAAATCAATGCAAAATTTAATATAAATCCCCACACATTAGACTTCAAATTGCTATTGCTTAGTTATTTCAGCTTCCACTCTACATCACATGTTTCTGGTAGCAGTTAGTGGCATCATCTTCATGTTCTACAGTCTGTAAAACACATCCATTTTGAAAGTAGCACACATAAACAAGTGCCAGTTTTATAAAAACCATTCCTAGAAATTGTAATGCAGAAAAACATAATCTGTAAGGACTGCATTAGTTGGATCCATTTCATTTATTTCACTACTAATATCGCAAAACAGAGCCCTCTGACTGAATGAGATTAATGAAAAATGCGTAAATACAGTTAAGATTTTAACTGTAAATAAAAAGTTTAAGAGCAGGATTACTATTAGGCAATGGTGGCAGTTTCATGTTAGAAGTACGTGGTATCAAAACCCAAAGGCAAAATCCGTAAGAATACAAGTTCCTTAGGCAACTTCGAAAGTCTCAGCCAAGTGGGGTTTTTTTGTCAGTGACAATCTACACCACTGTTTCAGTGATAGTCCAGATGTTGAGACACAGCAAATAAAATGAAACAAGAATATAATGCTACAGTTTCCACAGCTCAGTTGTATGCTCAGTATCAAACACACGCTGGTGCTCTCACTGGTTTAAAACGCAGTGTCACGCAACTGCGTAATGCCGCCTCTGATGAAAAAAAAAAAAACCCCAGTAAAAAACATCTTATTTCTGCAATACACTCAAGCATTACAATACAATAACCTCAATACAGGTTATTACCTGTGCTGGATGCTGACTACTATTAGATTATGTCTTTTATGTCTCTACACTTGTAGCAGAGAAAACTGGACATTTCACTTGTGGATTATGGAATACAAGCTCTCCATTAGATGTATACAGAAAAGAGAACCACTGTTCTAATACAGTAAGAGATTAGAGCACAGTCCTGCCTCTACCCCAAAGGCCTAGTACCTGCTAGCAACCATTCCAATAAGCATTGGACAAACTTAACATTGTCACTTCTTTGTATGTAATTAAAAAAAAAAAAAAAATCAGCTTTTCAGGAGCTCAGTTGACAAAAAGCACGGATTCATTATCTAGTATCAAATAAATGTGTAGAATACAGGATTTCTGAATGAGTCACTATGCAGAAATAACTTTGTATGATGATATATTACTGGTAAAATGCATACTTACTGCATTTCTACAACTAATAAGAGTTTTGACTAATGTCAGAAAATCATACTATAGCTAGTCAGTTTCAGAATGTAATATTCAAATACATAATTAGGCGCAATCCAGCAGACAAGCATTGCAAGGTCTAGACTTTTGCAATGCAGACTGGCATAATGAGAAAAATTAATCAAATAAGATAGTCCAACATTCTCAACTGCATATTTTGTACAGAGGGAGGTTAACCTTCCAGTTTTGCATAAATTCACAATAATCATGACAACATACACACAAAGCAATGAATTACCAACAACCTTGACAAAAATGATTTTGCAACACAGTAACTGCAATAAAGTAGTACCTTCAGTTTCAAATGAAACATGGTGTTATTGCATTGACAAACCCAAACCATTTTAGACCTAAATTTCTTAAAAAAGCATGCTTCTTGGGTATCTAGCTCCTAGGTCGCTCAAGGTAACAATCTAGTTCCAAGTTCTCTGTATGAGCAATTTCTGCCATAAAATCACTGCATACTTACTCTGACACGTGTGCTGGCCTCACTTGCAGTTCCTAGCATATCAGAAAAGCGCTGCTCGCATAAGTGTAACAACACTACAAGGTAGAGACCAGAGCTGATAAATTCATAGTCTGCCTTAAATGAGATCAAAAGAAACATTCAGAATGTCAGTGATATGTCTGCATATAGGATTCAAGAAGTAGAACAAGAATTAAATTTTACTGGAAACATTATATATTTGATCTCTAGTTGTTCCAAGAGAATTAGGGAAATGTAACACCAAAAATAAAATCTCAGTCAGCATCATTAGTTCACAGGAAGGAATCTGAGAATCAGAGTATTATACCACTGGGGAAAACAAAAACAACAGACTTCGCTGGTTTCTTTTCAGTCGTCCCAATGCTTTACAGAAAGCCAAAATAAAGGGAAATATTATAAGAACTTTATGATGTTATAAATATTTTGAGAAATTATTTTCCCTGCCAAGATAAAGAGAAACTTTCAAAATGCTACTGCTGAACTGATCATTTAGAGTCAATTCTTTAGGAAAAAGTTTCAAAGCTCTTATTTCTATCAAAGTACAGTGACAGTAACCAACAATCAGCAGTGCTAAAACATAAGATGATGGCACTCCCGAGAAAGACTTTTCAGAGTCTGGCTCAAGTGACAGGAACTAGAGTACTAGGGTAAGAGCTTACTCTACTTAATAAGAAAATTAGAGGTTGATGTTTGGCCCCAAAACTGGTGTCACTTTGTATTTTCTTCCAACTTCTGGAGGTAGGCAAATTTCATTAGTCTTTCTATACTCACAAAATACAATGCAGAGAGTAAGGAAAACCCTCTGAATAAAGTTCGTTAAAATAACGCCAGCTTTTTGTTATTTATTCATTTTTAAATACCACACAATCCAGTAGTTCTAAGATAATGTATTTTATATAACGAGAGTAATACTAATGGGCCTTTAATTATTTTCAATTTAGAAAAGGACTTGAAAGAGCAGCAGGAAGCTGTTAGAAAAGAGGTTAGTTTCTACCACTAATGAAACAAAAAAAGGTTTTAATGGTATGTTTAAAACAACTGCTTAAGTATGTTAAAAAACAACTAAAACCAAAGACAATTCATGACTTATTGTGAAATTCAATCGAATCATACTAGTATTCCCACTGCACCTATGTGGCAGAGACACTGGGCTGCAAAGCTAGATGACAGATCTGCAACCAAGAAAAGGATAAGAGATACATTACACTTACTGAAAGCTCAGCTATAGGAGGCACAGCAGGAAGACAGAATTTGTCTGAACACTGAGGAGAAAAATCTGTTCCATGTTGACATTACTTTATGTGCATAACACTCCTTCTGAAAAGGAGATGCATTTTCCTTCTCTAAAGAAGAGCGCCCTCCCAGCACTAAACCAACACTTACCAAACTAGGCAAAATATACTAACTTGTTCATTTGCATGTGCCCTATAGAGTTCATGAATGTCAAAGTCTTCCAGATTCAGATGCAACTTCTCCTTGCACAGTTCACAAGTTGTTACTGCTTCCAAAGAAGAACCTGGTGGGGAGGGGCAGGGGGAAAGTCAGTGTCAGGTTGCAACAACCTATAACATAGGACACAATTATACAAGCATTACAAACTGTAACTAATTCTTGGCTTTATTTGCAGAGCAAGGCGAGAAGAAAAGAAAAGCCTCTAATACGAATGTAGTGACTATCTGCTACCATCAGAATTTAAACGCTATAGAATGTTTATTCTCTATCCAGCTCCACATACTTTGCCTCCTGTTCATTCTGGACACTATGTGTCCCTTACTGAAAAGTCTGGCATAAAAATCACTGCTTGGGCTGTTTGAATTCTACAGTGTAATCCAAATATACACAAAATTAATAATAAATATACTAGAACAGCTTAAAGTTATTGCCAGAGTAACATTTTGTATTAGAGTACCAGGTTTAAAACAAGCTGCTCTGTAAGCAACAAGATGAACAAAGCAAGTTTATGGTAGACTTATGTCTTCTATAGTTAAATACTTCAAATTAATTTCTCCTACAAGCTGAGGCTTCTAATACATCCATAGTCTGATGTGGGTCCTCTGATACTGAGTGAAAAAATAAACAGATGCTAGCATCTTTGGTAAAACGTATTCCATGATCTTCATGTCTTCTACCAAGCCACCTATTTTTAAGTCTTAAAAATACTACAGATAACTTTGTAATAAATTGATTGACCAGTTTATAACTAAAACATTTGTACAGTGTGCAATTTCTGAAGCGTTTCTTAAAAAAATTCTCTATGCACCTTGAAGTAATTTTTTGAACAAGCAGTTTTAACTGCCTTGAACAGGAGTTAGTATCTTAAAAAAAAAAAAAAAAAAAAGATTATTTAGTTACAATAGGAAAACATTTTTGGATTTTCAATTTCCTATCACTCTGCTACAGTCAGCCTGGCTGCAAAAGTCTTAAACAAACTCACCCAAAGTGGTAGAGTACCTCTAAAGCTATACTTCTGCAATGTTATATTTTGTCTAATATCTTAGTAGACAATCCCAAAAATGTAATTCTCTGAATGACAAATACAGTTCTTTGAACTACTCACATGAGAAGCTGCACAGACACGCAACAAGCCTGGAAGTGCCACACTGTTGTTTGTCCCCAGCTGCTCGTTTTTCAAATAAATATCTTAATATTAGTAAGAGTAATCCTCCTGATAAGCCTCCCAATGTAACTGGAAGTCTACCTCGCTCTAGAGTCTGCTTTACCTGAATTAATCTTGGACTGCAGCCATTTTTTCATGCACTCCTGGTGAACATACTGCAGACTTCCAGTGCATTTGCATGGCTCTATTAAAAGGTTGTCAGAACTTGCAGAGGACAACTGACAGATTCTGCATAAGTCACCCTCTTCATCTTCAGAATCTTCTAAAAGCAGGCTGAATAGGAAGGAATATCAACGAATGCTGTGACACATTTCACGTAAAACTTTTTATAATGACAATTCCATTCGTCAAACCGTTCTCAAACCTATGAGGATTAAAACAAGTTTCTCTAAAGACGAAAGTGAGAACACAGGTGACAGAAGACTGAGTTGCCACCTTCTCTGAAGCAAAATTTCCTTTTAACATCATGGTTACAGAAAACCCTCTCATGTTAAGTCAGATACATTTTATTATCTCAAAAGAACATACTAATTTACCTCTCTTTAATTTTCTGGAGTCTTTCTGGATCTCTTGAAGGTGGTATTTTAGACTTGCCGCTTTCTTGTCCATCAGACTGATTCCAGCCAGAGGGAATAATATCTACAGTTATCATAAGATTGTCAGACAGACTGCTCCCTAATGTTGGAGGCACTGCAAAGCGGAAGAGAGAACCAGGCAGAATTCCAGAACTTCTCCTACTGTGCGCTGAATCCGGTGGGGAGGCAGTAGCTGTAGGAATACCAGACACTGCAGGTGTTGGTGGTCTGCTAACAGAAGCCCGAGGAGGGCTACGTGATGCTTCAAGAGAGGTCTCCTCACCTGACGCTCTTCTGAAGACATGTTGTGATCTAGCAGTTGTGTCAGAGGTAGAGATCCTTGCGGATTCATCTCTTCCTTCTCTTCTTCTTCTGGAAAAGAGAGGTGTACATCTGTTCCTCAAAGATGACGATAACCATGATCCTGTGCTCCTACTTTCAGAGTCTGATCTGTAACTTTCTCCATCTGAATCAGGGTTATGATTTTGTGAAACTCCTGATAAACCCCATCTTCGTCTAAGAAAACTAAATCCCTGAGAAGCTTCAGATGTCTGAAGTCCTGGAACTTCCGGAGTTGCAGCTCCATTACTGCTCGACAGAGTAGAAGCTTGAACTCTTGGGACCACCGTTGACTCTTCAGAGCCTAATGATCTTGTATGCAACGAGTCTTGGCTAGACCTTCGAGAGAAAAATGTAGATGACATACTAGATGCTAAACGAGACAGCAGCTGTCTGGTTGTGCGCCTCCCTTCACTGTCAGCTGCAGGCTCATTCAATGACCTCTGAGAAGATAAAATCCTTTCAGAACCAGTTGAGGAATGAGTTTCATCTCTAATGGCAGTAAGAGAAAATGCTGGCTGCATGCTCCTCTGGGGAGATTCCAATTCATTTCTCCTTTGTCTTGAAGAATAGCTGGATCTTGAAGAGCTCATGTTAGAGTCTCTGTTGAAAAAAGATGGCTGATGATCAGAAGGCAACTGGCGGTTCATGGATGCATTCAGCCTCAAAGTGCTTAACGAGTTCTCTTTTGGTCTTGCTCCCTCTGCATATGAAGAGGCAGGCCTGTCTTGAAGATCTGTTGCAGAAAAGCATAGGAAAATACTATGACAAGATGTGCTTTAATTATTACATTCCAGATGGATAATTCTAACATGTAAATGCAGAAGTTTAGGATCTCGTGATCTTTACGCAAAATTGTTTCAAATTTCGCAGGTAAAGTCCAGAGTGATATTAAGTTTAGATTTACTTACCAGAATTCTAAAGTTAAACTGAAACCTACACTGGTTTCAGTCTGGTAAATCCATTTGGAATCTAACACCCCCAAAATCTTCAGATTATCAAGGTATGACTCGCTTTCTTATATGCGAATACGAAAATTCTGACCATCTGTCAGAAGTTATGTAAGACCAGCATCTGAATTAAGAACAGCAAACTATACACAACACTATTCATAACTTAAAGGTCCATTCTGCTTGTAGACTGAGAAAGATAGGTTAATCAAAATTTCAGCAATGTAGCAGACACCAGAGCACCTGGAAACAAATGCACAGATAAAGCCACGTATATTCCCCATTACAACATGCTACTCTTATTCTTCTCATCATAAGAACATCAAGAGCTGCAGTTACAAACACTGCATAAAATTATTGACTTTGGATAACAGAAATTGAATAGTATCTAAATTAGATGTGTATCTTACCATACTAATGTTTTAAACGAAGAACTCAAAAATAAAAAGAATACCCTAGCAATACTGTAATTTCACTGCTCCAGCCCAAAAGGGTTATCTAGCTACTGCTTTTGTCAAAGAAATGCAACAACTAAGTTAGTTCACGTGCTCAGCTATGCAACTGGCTTAAGCATGATCAGACTTAACCATTCTGGATTAGTAATCTCATCTGCTCTCCCAATTACCTTGATTACCTATAGTCAATTAGATAACTGTCACCACATTGTTGTATCCTCCCCTGCTTTTCAAGTGTACATTTCATCACCCAATGCTTCCCAGTGGCCTGCAGGTTGGGGGAGGCGATTCTGCTCCTTTACTCTACTCTCGTGAGACCCACGTCTGGAGCACTGCTTCCAGCTCTGGAGTCCTCAGTACAAGACAGACATGGACATGTTGGAGCAGGTCCAGAAGAGGCCATGAAAATGATCAGAGGAATGGAACACCTCTTCTATGAGGAAAGGCTGAGAGAGCTGGGGTTGTTCAGGCTGGAGAAGAGATGGCTCTGGGGAAACCTTATTGCAGCCTTCCAATACTTAAAGGGGGCTTATAAGAAAGATGGGGACAGACTTTTTAGCAGGACCTGTAGCAATAGCACAAGGAGTAATGGTTTTAAACTGAATGAGGGTAGATTCAGACGATATAAGGAATAAGATTTTTATGATAAGGGTGGTGAAACACTGGAACAGGTTGCCCAGAAAGGTGGTAGATACCCCATCCCTGGGAACATTCAAGGTCAGGTTGGACAGGGCTCTGAGCAACCTGATCCAGTTGAAGACGTCCCTGCTCATTGCATGGGGTTAGACCAGACGACCTTTAAAGGTCCCTTCCAACCCAAACCATTCTGTGATTCTTGTAAGCATATTTTCTGTAAATACTGTGTAAGTACCTCAACACACTGAGAAGAATTCTATTGCAGCTGAACTGTAGTTAACATTACATGAAGCAGCTGAGGAGGCTAACATCAGCTAGTCTCCTTCCTCACATGGCTAGATTTGGGGGGGTGTGGGGGGAAAGAGAGGGAAGGAGGAAGCAGCTGAATCCCACTAACCCTATAAAAAGGGAAACTTCTTCAATATTTTAACTACTTAACAAGCATAAGTAGATTAAGCTAGGAGGCAGAAGCTTTCTCTATGTATTCTGGAACGGAAACCTTTCACTTTTATAGTTTTGGTGGTTTTTCGTTTGGTTTGTGTGTTGTTTTTTGTTTTGTTTTTAACAGGTTCTGTGTTGCAATCACGATTTCTTGTTGAAGCTGAGGTTTATGCATCTGGCAGATTCTAACTAAAGAAACATCTGCACAGATGCCAAGCATCTGCCATATGGTTTTGATTACACAGCAGGGAACACAGGTGGGAGTTATTTTTATAGCACTTAACAGTGGCACTACTGCTAGAAATGCAGCATGGACAGTACAAAGCAAGGCTGTCCACGCATCCATTTCTCCCATTAGGCTCTACCAGGTAAACTCCAACTGTCCACTTAAAGAAATGTAGAGTATGATGCCATTAAAACATACTCGTCTGGTAAGGCAAGACTGTAGGATGAAATCTGGAACTAGTTTTTATCTTTTCTGCTTATCTTCTATACTTGTAAAAATGGTAATTTTGTCTTTAAACCTCTGCATTATAAAAATACCACTAATGCATCTGCAAAAGGTGGCAGATCAAGACTGACGACGAGCTTACCCCGAGACAGCTCTAAAAGGCCACAACACTCTGAATGGAAAGTGAAAATGACAGTGCAGAAGTCCGTACTAGTCCTAGCAGTTACCATGTAACAAACCTCTGACCTCATGTAAAGTATTTGTTTATTCATTTTTATTTTCAGTGGTCTAGCAGTTCCCCCTAATAACCACTCAAGAACCCAAATGGAAAGAGAGAATATGATACGGGCACCTTCATGAAAACCCTTTCCTGAGTCAAATTAACATAATTTCTTTTCCCATACCTAAATACAAAGAGATCTTAAGATGAACAAGAAGAAGAGAGGCTTACTGACTATTCACAGAGTTAACAGTGGCAAACACTAGTATCATTTTCTTATGACTGAATGCATCTACAAGCTAGACCATTCATATATCCTTTGATGGTTTAGCCGACACACGGAAAGTGGCCAACCAACTTTATGTAAAAGGATACTTAAAATTAAATAGATCTTTTAAGCTTTGTGTTTTGAAGAAAATATTAAAAGAACACGTGAAGAAACTAACAGGCATGCAACTTATGGGTTTACAAGCTTTCAGTTGTACAATACATACATGCTGAAGATGAAAAGTCACTGTTTCTGTAGCTGTGATCCACCAGGTTATTAACGGACAGATCTGTTCTTCTTTCTAATTCTCTTCGCTCTCTCACCAGCTCAGTTCCAAGGGAGCCAAGCATCACTGATGAAGATCTAGGAATCCTACTGTACCTCCAAGAGGAATCTAGAAAGAAAAAGTAAATAAATCCCCTGTTTTTATAATCATTTAAAAATCCATTAGAGCTGGTACTTATACATGCATTCTGGTTATACCATATCAAGGGCAAGTTTAACGATACCACTAAGCTGATCAAGTGGCCAGCTGCCAACATAAAGCCAAGAGTAAGCAGCACTCTGCTGATGCTGGCACTCAATCTTGCAGTGAGTTAGTTCTGAAAGCTAAATGGGAAAAAAGTAGTAATACTTTTGTGAAGAGTCAGACCCATTAACACTCATACAGGACAGGAGGAAGAAGGGAAATAGCATCTTGCTTTCTAATGGTAGCTAGTTATTAAATAGGCTTCACAATATAGCAAAACAGCAACTTGACACTTAGTAAATGCTGCTATTCTAATGATGCTTCCTAAATGCTCCCAAAATTCATTTTCCAGAAAGACAGCTGACACTTAAACGCAGCTTAGACACAACTTTGAGAACAATGACTAATACTGTTCTTGCTCACATTGCAGAGTTAAAACACTTCAGTTTAAAAAGGGATCTTGTTTTTTGCTAACAGCTCCAACAACTAAATAGGGAACTGTACATACTTCAGTTGTGAACAAAACTCTTGTTCCAAAAAAAGTGTTCTTCAATGGCTCTGAAAAATCCACCTTGATTTTCTTTTACTGCTAACTTATAATTTCAAATTTAAGCATTCATTGGTCAGGAGTGTGATGACCAACCAACCTAGAAATGGAAAGACAGATAGTCCTACACCATAATGAGAAATGTTAATGGTGGTCATTTTATTAATGAAGAGTAAGAGAGCATCAACAATACTGGGTTTTGAGCAAGAATTTATTAACTTTTATTTGGATGGCTGTGTGGCTCCATAAGGGGATATAAAAAGAACATTGATGCATAGTCAAAAAAGGGTAATCTGAATGGATCTAACGGTCTGTTTCAAAATGATCCAGACGTATTTTCAATATAAGTTTTTGACCGTTATTTCCTGACCTTTACGCTTTCGTTAGCATATTGCTTAACTTACATCTATCCAGGTATCACATACTTATTTACAGCTTTAATGAAAATCTTAATTTTTCCTGAAAGAGCTCCTAGTGTAGAATGTTTATTTTTGCCTGGCCTATAGAATGAGTTTAGGCCCTGCTAAAAAAGAACTCTTTCTTCCCTGACCCCTACCAACAGTGCTGTAACCATTCCTTGACACTGTGCATCTTGGCAGACAGAGCTAAGTAAGGTAAAGATTTCCTTTCTGCTGCCCCTGGCAGACGTAGGTTTACCAACACAATGAAATAACAGCAGCTGCACTCATTCTTTCCTTGAAATCTTAACCAATTAAGACATATTTGAGCCACGAAGTTCAGCTTTACTGCAAATGGAATAGGTACAAGTAATAATTTTGAAATGACATGAGTACAATTGGGTTTTAAAAAGACCATGTTAACAGCATTCTCAGTACTTTGAATACTGCTATCAGTGTGAACATACTCTTCTGTTAGGCATAGGTTTTTAATATTTAAGAATAATAAAAGCATAATATTTGAAAGCAAGTCTTTTAAAACTTGGTAAAACCTGGTCTTACTACTCAGACAATTTTCATGTAACTCAGCTCTAGTAATCAACCTCTCACCTGAAAAGGCGGTCAAGCCATTGCTTCTCACAGAAGAGGTAGATGTACAAGATAGCTTAGGTCTCTTTGAATCACTATCTCGCTGCTGGCTATGCAGTCTTGAATACGCTCCCTGAGTTCTCTCAGACTCACCGTAACACCCAGATGTAAAATGAGAGGAAGAAGATGTAGACTGAAATATCAACAACCAAAAAAAGTTACAGATGTAGTATTTCAGATGTACTTACACAGAACAAAAGTGTGCATAATGCAAGACTCATGAAAATA
>WAAD01005499.1:323-12747 GCA_013389945.1 Fregata magnificens
CCCTTAAGATTTTTCAAATTCATTACATTCATAACAAGATTTACAGATGAACTTTTAGAAACAGAGTTCCTGTAATTCACACAGTATCAAGTGTTACAGAATTAATGACTTAACAAATCAACACAAAGTATGCTGAGCAAAATAAAGAAAATGCTTTGCAGTGACGCATGTACATGTGCCTGGAGTGGCAAGTTCGAAAAAATACAAGGAAGGTATTTTTCAGAATACGTTTTCCTATCTGCCTGAGGTCACATGGAAAACATTACATGGATAACAACACACCTAAACTAAAACACACTCCGATATTTTCTCTTCTCATGCCCCCCTCCCATCACAACTACTAAAATTCCATTGTTTAAGTCACATTGCAACTACCCAGCACTCAGACTGGGAATACACAGCTGAGGCTTTGCTGCAGGTCAGGCAGATAGCACACATCTTGCTTTTCAAACCATGTCCTTCTGCAGTTAGCTAAGGCACTCAGATGCCTAGCCAATTAGGCCTATGGGTCATTAGTCCATGACAATTGGAAATTTTGAGAGGCGGCTGGTATGATGCTAACAGTTACATTTCTGGTCTTTTTCTTGAAAGGTCATGTGGCTTGAAAATGCAAGCAGTGGCCTTGCCTGCTGCCTCGTACTTCAGCGTGGTCAACGCCCGATGCTGTAATGCTGCCTTCTCCAACAGAAGTATTCTTACCTCAGGCACCCCATATGGCTGTGAGAATAACATACACCTTCTAGCAATGCCTGTGCTAAGGCACACATGCAAGGCCTGCATTTGTCTGCTTAGACCTGCTGAACAGCCAGCTCTGCACAGCTTTAGATTCTACCCAGGGATACCGCACAGCCAGCTTGCATATGTTTTAAGACACAGCTTGCAAATGAATCTGTCACAAAAAACCAAATACTTTACACAATCATACTTGTCATGTGTGATACTAACTTCTATTTATTACAGCTGTTCTACCCTAAATCTAACCATACGTCAGTCTATTCTACCCTTTGTCCTCTTTATCTTCTTTTGCAGCAGCTTTGTTTTAAAATCCCTCTGGCTCAATGGGGTGCCTATAAAAGCTCTGCTCTTCAGATTTCATTAGTCTCATTATCCATTCTCCTGCTGTCTTCCGCTGCTGTCTTGAATACATCCATCTTTTGAATCAGGAAACCCTTCCTCTACCTTTTCTTATCCCGATGGCAGCAAAACCGTAATAGCAAAAGGAAAAAAAGTTTTGACAAAATATCTCTCTCATCTTTCACAGAACATTTACAAAGCTTGACTATTTGTTATTTTTCTTACAAAGACGACAGGCACTAGTTTATTTTCCTTTCAAACAGCCTTCTGATGAACCCCAACTGCAAAACACTCAACATTGCCAGAACACTTTGGAACAGCTGAAGCTACAGAGCTAAAATGTGCTGCACTCTGTAACGGGAGGTGGAAATGGAAGAAAGTTCCCCCTTGGTAATCTTTGTAACACATTATAAGCTTCAAGAGTACTTGTCTGGAAGGACAGAGTTACAGCAATCAAATAAGCATCTCCTCTGATGCTAATACAATCCATATTTGTTTGTTCTTTAATAGCATTCAAGGGGGATCAGATTTTTAGACAACTGTGTAAACAGACTTTAAATCCTTAAATAGGGAAATAATATTCAGAAATAAGATGTGAGCAATTATAAAGAATAAGCTGAAATATGGCAAATATGTACATATTTTAAGTAACTAAGTCTGTTATGTTTTTGAAAAATGTATTCTTACACTTCTTAGTGAAATGTTAATACATTGTAAGGTTCACTGGAAAACAAAACTAGGTGGAAGCAAAAGATCTTCCAGAGGTTAGGAAAATCTAGGATTTGAGACACCTAGATTAGATGGTCTTCATCTCTGCCTCTGTTGCTACAGTTTCGTCTTTGTACNTAAGGCAAATAAAATTAGATGCAGGCTAAACTGGAGTGAAGGTCTTATTTGAATGTACAGCAGCAGTGAGTCAGAAGAGGAGCTCCCTTCTTCAAACTATACTGCTGATTTGGGGTCATACTATTTTAGCACCAGTGCAACAGATTCATCCAAGTGCAGGAATGACAGTATCTATAAATGTGCAACCAGATGGGTCAAATACACAACCCTAGGTATGTTTCCATTTCTGTAACTACTTCTTCTGTGCTTGGATTATTAGTATTTCAACTTTTGTACTTCTGGGTCAGGTATCGTAAAAGGAGGAGAAGTTGTCAGATGGCGAAAGAACTAATATTGTGTGACGGAACTTGCACTGACCTACAATGTGCTACCCCATTACAATAGTAACATACGCCACTGAAATGAAAGCAAGTTACACTGGGGCAACCAGCCATTCAGTAAATGTGTCATGATCAGGTTCAATGAAGCTAACAGTGTTTTTCTTCTAGTAGAAGATTAAAGAGGCAGGAGAGGTTCATGCAATGCTGCACAGAACAGCCTTGAGAAATGCAGAACAAGTACACTGGGTTTCAAATTTGGAGATGACATTACGGTCTCATTTCATTAGGGCTTTTTCTTCCACGCATGGAGTGCCAGCAAGAGACACACACACACAAAACAAAAACAAAAACGGTTTGCCATAGCCTGCAGGGACAGGCTGAGAAAATTCAGTCAAGAGGCATGAGTATGCAGAGATCAAAACCCAAGTACAGCAGCCACGGAGACAGAGAGATGGGACTGTCAGTCTGTTTGCTAAAAAGAAGCTTGTTTTCTGAATTTCTTAAAAATGTATGGCTATCTTTCATCAT
The DNA here is from genome assembly GCA_013389945.1 of Fregata magnificens. NCBI lineage: Eukaryota > Metazoa > Chordata > Aves > Suliformes > Fregatidae > Fregata > Fregata magnificens. The sequence continues at coordinate 3,092 of WAAD01005499.1, forward strand.
AGCATATGCTTCCAATATAAACCCATAAACTGTTGCTTCCTTTTTTTGATTTTTATTTAATCTTCCTTCATTTTTCTCCTACAACTTCGTTTATTTAATGTAAACCAACTAATTTCCAGGAGAGACCACATCCAATACATTGAAACAGGGCCAGAGTTATAGTTCATGTCTTACTAATTCTTGCTAAAGGGTACTATGTACATTATTTCTAAAGTTGTAAGAAATGCAAAATAATATCCAGTTTAAAACACAAACACCTATCTATTAACTGAGAAAAGGTACAGACAGAAGCAAACAAGGAATGAACTGTGCATTTTTCAAGTGCTATGTGCAGATCTTGCAGCAAATTTTTGAGAAAACCACTGAACATCAAACTTACTTGTGTTGATAAGAAACTGGTTTGAAACCCCAGGATGATCTACATCATGTATTGCACTGGCAAAAATTGCTGCAAGAATCTCCAAATCAGTGAACACTGCCTAGAAAATCATGAAACAGAAATGACAATCATGAATCAATGAAAAAGTGTTTTCAATAAAAAGGACTCTACTTTGAATCTAGATCTGAACAAGGAAAAACACATCTGAAATGTATCAGGGATCTCAAGAGATTTTACACATAGGCTATCACCTTTTGTCAAATCGTCAATTATGTAGACTTTCATAAATATTTCAAGTTTGGCCAAAGTAAGATATGATCCTTATTTCACACTGATAGCATCACTAAATTCTGTAACAACTGAATTTTTTTTCAGCTTCACTCTGTGAATAAATCCCCTTTTATTAGATCATTAAGTACAGGTTTCTAACCTATAGCACAAACTGAAGTTAAAAATTTCATCCTGACTCCTACATATTGTCCTGTACTTGAAAGACGCATATCTTCTACGTGATGCTAAAGGAAATGGTGGCAGACTACAAGGCATCTTGCTTAACATTTACTATTTTTCTTCCATATGAGATTATTAGGAAGATAGGAAGAGAGGACTGCAGTGGACCTGGCACATCACTGGGTCCAGTCCCTTGTTGTCACAAGCACCCACATTATATAATTGCTTTCATAATTGACCAAGAACAGCTCAGAAGTGTGTAGGTCAGCAGTGGCACCTGGCAGATATTGTTATTTTACTGGCTAAAGCTCTGCTGAGAACAAGGCCATGAAAAACAGTTGATCAGGAAAAAAGCCCGAAAATGCTACTGACAACCAGTTCAACTGTTTGGTGAAGCCAGTGGTGATTTAAGAACATACTCTGATCTTCCTTCTTGAGAGAAAGAAAATCTTCCCCAAGAGAATTCCGGAGTCTTTGAGGATGGAGACCTGCCAACAGTCTTAAGGTTCACTTACAACCCTCTTGTTAAGAAGGTAAAGCAGAAGCATTCAGTAACATGAAAGATTGGTCATTATGAAAAAAAGTCAAAATGCAGCCCTCCTTGAAAATGAGGGCAAATCCTTCTGAACTACTAAAATTTCAACTGCTTGCTTTATCCACCTTTTTCCACCAATTTACTGGGATATATCAATGTTTGCTATGCTAAGACCTGAACCGTGCTTAAAAAAGGGAAAATAATCTCCATCTGTCTTCCACTTCCTTCCATTTCAGAGATTTAAGCACTTTCGACACAGGAGAATTCTTCAGAAAAGAACATACGAAATGTTATTTTTTTCCAAACAATTTTGAAATATTTATGAAAAAAAGAAAGACATAGTCCAGTGAAAATTTAGTTCATGTTCCACTCTGCCTGAGAAAAATAAAAAAGTAGCCTTTCAGGACCAGAATGAATACGCACAAGGAAAAAAACGAAAAAATAAATGGCCCTATTGAGGGAATCCCATTTTATCACTATCTTTCCTAAGCAATTCCACTAACTGCGGTTAGCAAGAATCCCATATGGGAAGTAATGGCAGAACAGGATGTAGTATTAATAACGAGATGGTGGAAACAAGTTATGCATTGTGTTACAATGAAAAAGGTTATGACAGCACAAATCTGCAAGTATAAAATCATTATTTACAAGAAAAAATGTGACATCTTCTGCACAATATTTACACGGAAATAAGGTTTGATCCTCACAAAATATCTTGAAAAGACCACAATTCATGAAAGAACTGTTAAGATTTCTTTTAAAAATATTGCAGAAACTAAGATCTTTAATATTCAGTTTAGAAGAGTCTTATGTCCCTTTCTCTCATGCCTGCCTCTTTCCCACCTCAGCACAGTTTACCTCTAATGCTGGGGTTGATAGCAGGACATGGGTTGACTGAACAACATCTGCAGCATGTATGTTATTGTGATATGCCACATCCGCATGGTAATGGTCTTCTAGGGTCATCAAGTAAGTTATTAAAGTGTCGACTGGAATTTTAAATGTTTTTAACAAGTCCCGTTCCTAGAAAAGGAGAAGAGAAACAATTAAGATTACAAAGCACAGAAAAATCTTGAAGATAAGCAACAAGCAGCATGGCTGCTGCTACTTGCCTGAAAAATGGTGTGCATGATGACTGTCAAAGGTCTGTTTCCAGATAACTCTGCTACTCTGAAAACTTGAAGGCCCCATTTGTTCACATCTTCTAGTTCCTAGAGCAGAATCAAGCAACAGACACATTGAAACCAAACGCACAAATTCCAGCGATTTTTGATTGAAACAGCTACAAACAGCAGACTCACGAAGATTCAAGCCTTGCTACTGTGAAAATTATATGCTAAACTCTGAAAGGTGGAAAGCTGCTGCTACTGATCTTGTAATGTTTAAATTTGCAGCTACCTACTTTTTAGATTTTAATTCACTAAGCAGGAAAGAGTGCCTCTTATGTGGATTGTTCCAGAGGGAAAAATGCTGCAGTATCCTGAATGAGCTGAACCAACACACTTTGCTATCTCACTGCCCAGTGACAGCAGAGTTCAGCAAGGAGGAAACCTCCAGAGATGCTGCAGTTCTGCTGCTGTCTCCCTGGTTCTCAGAAACAGGCTTCAAGTAAAGGGGGAGATTCCCAAAAACATAAGGATATTAGAGGTCTTTTCCAACCTTAATGATAAGCATATTTCAAAATGTAAAACTCTAAAATTAAATGAATGATCACTTTATGCCAGTTTTAGATTATTGCCAACTAGTTAGCTGCTGGTGCAAAAATCACAGGAAATGTCACTAAAAACAAAACCAGAAATGATATACGTAAAACGATACAGCTGAAGACAGGACCTGGAAGGATAGCTCTAATGCTATATACCAGTTGTGTATCTTCAAAAAACATAGGGCTGCTGTATATTTTCATTCCTGTGACAGTATATGGTATGCTGTCACCATTCCTCAGATATCATTTATGATAAGCAGCTTTATTAATGCATACACAAATGCTGATTTACATTCCATTTCCAGAAGAAATCATGTTCCTGCAGAAATTAACCCTTATGGCCTGATTCTGATTTTACTCATTAGTCTTCCACTTCACCAAATTTATACTATCTCAAGTGAGACCAGCCTTTGGTGCTACAGCTTGAAATCAATGGTTGGTTATAAGCAGAGGACAGAATAATACTGACAAGTCCACCCTCTGTTTTAATTCAACGGTTTAAATTCAAGGATTTATATATTCTCTACCTTGGCAAGAACATCTTCTTGGTCTGTTTTAACTCCAAATCTGGGAATACTGGAATTAGTTAGGCTGGAGCTGTGCATCAGTTTTTTGACTCCACTGATCTGGGACATCGGCCTCTTCTTTTTCTCCTTCTCTTTCTGCGTCGGCGAAGGGATTTCAACTTCATGTTGTTTGTCTTTGAAAGAATGAAGAAAAAGAGAATAATTTTTAAAGGAATTACAAATATTTTTGTCCATTTCACTGTTGAGTTGTAACTTACGGATACTCTAGTTTTTAACAAAACTTTTTATTTTTATGTTTGGAGATTTTGCAACAGATACTCCACACCAAGAGCAGTAAAAACATGAAAAGATAAACACAGACCTATACCTCAGTACGAGCAGATCTCTATTTCATAAATTGCCTCATTATTTCTGAACTGGCTTTAAATGTGACTTGTGACTGCCTGATTTCCACTTCTCCTACACCCCTAACGCTCTAGAGAGAGTCAATACTTTCATTGCAAAAATGTTATTACAATTGAACAGAAATCTAAACTTTCATTTTGCAAGAAAATTTAAAATTTCTTCTTTTCCAGGAAAAAACACTCTCTGAAATTTTATTTCAAAACCAATCAAAACGGTATTTCATGTAAACCTTTACAGAACATTTTCAGGACTCGAAGGACCTAATAGTTGGGGACTGGTCCTGTTTGTGTTAAGACTCTGTAAAACTCAAAGCCTGTTGCCAGTCACATCTACAAGTGCTCTGGATGTACAGGCAGTTCACACCAGCAATGCCGTGCATTTCTGCACCTCACAACCACAGTAATACCGACAAAAGGACTGTTCTGCTAAAATCCAACATTTTGCTGTAGGCTTTTGCCTCCACAGCAGTATCAGCAGCATCACTTCAAATACCTCAACGTATATGCCAGCAAAACTTTAGATATGGATTAAACAGAGTAAAAGTATATTTAGGCCATTGCCAGCTGATCACTGCAGAAACAGTATGGGGGTGTGGAGCATTGCAGACATCTGTGGTCCCCAAAGAAACCTAAGTTAGTGTAACAAAGGACTCTCCTGCCAAAACTGCTAGGAATTAGCATTAATTTTTGTTCTTTTTATTCATACTACATTTCAACATAGAGTTTTAATGACTCCCTCCAAATTACCCCTTCTTTGCTGAAATGTACCTGCACCTTTCCTAGTCCTCAAGGAATATTCCAGCAAAACCAGGAAAATCCAGAACAGATGTTTCTAACACAGGAGACTAGCAAAAACTACAATTTAAAAAACACCTTAGAGCAAAAGAAACAAAAATAAAAATAATATTTGGGCTCTTTAAAACATACGTCTATTTTTCCCTTCCTGCAATGGCCATTTTCCATAAAGACACTGAAACTAGATGAGGGTAGCGAGTCCATTTCTAATTCCCAGATTGTTGTTGTGTTTGCTTCTTCACTTTCCTTCTTTTTTCCATTTCTTTTTGTTAATTACCCTTTAGCAGCCACATTTACTGGACAATGCAAATTCCAAACAAATCACAACGAAGAGACTATGGAAATGTCACCAAGCTTTAGCCTGCAGCACCGAGTTCCCCGATTGCCCCCGCCATACTTCACCACTCTCCTCGGATGGACAATCGAGAAAAGAGGGAGGCGGAGCGCTGCAGCTCTTGACTGGTGCAAACCGACAACAGATGAGGAGCAGTGACTTGCGTTAGTGGTTTGATGTTTATGGTTTTGGTCATATGCACAAAGTTTAGACGCATCAAAGGGAGGTTCGTAAGCCAGGCTGTCAGACTAATTCAAGTGAAAGGAAGTGTCTGTCTGAACGACTTTAGGTCTCCAGAGGAATTCCACGGGACTGCCTCTGCTTTTGCAACTATGAGCACAGAGGACAAAGGATCCCATGCCCATCTGAACATCTGGAAAACACAGCTTGCCATTTTGACCCTGGTTGTGCATTGGCAAGTTCTCTTACATTTTATGTTCATAGGAAACAGGTTAATGACACTGAAAAATAAAAACCTTGCATATTATTATACTCAGCGCAGAAGCCTTAATTCTTACACAAGGAATATATTTGTTGTCATTATGAATAGCTTCATGTATGTCATATAGCCCTACTTGGGAAAACAGTCTTTTTTTTTTTTGAAGAAGAAGAACAGAACCACCTGTTTTCTCGTGACATGTTCCTAACTTTCAAATGTGAGAAAGTCTGTATATGTTCAGGAGATAGATTGTGTATTAAAAAAATTGCCTAACTAGATTCATTGAAATTTTCTATGGAGAAAATGTCTTCCCTCTTCACATTGTTGCTCAGAACCCACATACTTAGAATGCATATTTTGAAAATACTCTACTTAAGCAATAATTCTGTAGATGAGGTATTTTCCCCATTGTATTCCTCTTGTACGTACATTTTTTTCTCATGCAGCCACAAAACAATACCCATGTCTCAGTAACTTAGAAGTGATTGCCTTTCCAGCCCTCTTTCTGCTCAAGACTGAGGTGTCATGTGAAAGGATGACAGATGTCAAAACGAGCCTTAAGTTTTCAAGTAAAAGCAAGCAGAAACTGCTATCTCAGTCTTTTCAGCCTAAGTGGGTCACCTTCTATGGCAACTGTACACTACGACTTTTCAGGGCTCCTGAAGCTGTGCAATATTGCTTCTCCATGACAGAGGCTCATCCCTTTCTTATTGTCTGAAACCCTGCTGTGCTGCAGCATCAGGCACTCTACTGCAATCATGGGTAAACTGAACAGACACGTTAAGTGATCCATTTATGATATGGCGAGAAGCAGGATAAAGTGTACTTTAAAACCCCGCTTCTTTCAAAAAGCACAAAAAGCACCAGCTATGGTATCTAACACAAATAAAACAAGATGTATCTTAAAATGTGTGACTGGTGCTTTTTAAGGTACTCGTTATCCTAACTTAGATGTATTCCACTGTGCCTCCCCTTATACACACAGTCTTTATGAACCAATGATGTTTTGCTCAAAACATGTTTGAGACTGGTGTATTATCTTTATCTTCATGTTCAAAATCAACAGTATGGAACCAGGTTTTATTCATTTTCACCAGTTTTAGCAAAAAAAATATATACTTAGTTCTGCAAAGCCATACAGGAGGAACCACACTCTTTGAAATATTGTGTCGGGCTTTTTTTAATGCTCACATCCCACCACGCAAGCTCTTGAGCCACACAAATTCTCCTGGCAGCAGTCTGTTCAGATGTTGACTTAGTCATACTCATCTATCCGCTCATGTGTGGGCAGGGAATACCAAAGCATCAGAACCGTGAACTACGAGATTTTATGAGGTTACTTGTGCTTGTGTGCTTCCAGCACACTGAAACCTCTTCGCGGTAACTTTCAAAAGGGAAACAGAGTGGAAGAATTCTTTTCAGTATATAATTAATTCATTATATAGTCATTTCTTCATATGGTAGCAATATAGTAGTTGTAATTTTACATGAAAATATGTATATGAGTATTTATCTGTAATTACACACACAGGCAAGCCACATACACAAACTAAATAAGCTGTGAGGAAATGGATCTAACATGATCTCTCTGCTCAAACATTAAACAACGAGATACTAAATGTACAGTTTCTGAAAACAGAAATTAATATGGAAAGCTACTTGCTTTTAAGCTCCATCACAGCCCAGAGAGAAATAAAAAACCGAAAGGCAAAAAAGTTAATTCCCATCATAGTCTTACCTAAGAATGTGTTTGATATATATTCTGAGACCTGATTGCCTGACCTGCTCATTTCAGATAGGTGGGTTAGCTCCCGGTTGAGCATTCTTTTAAACTGGAAAACAAAACAAAACAAAAACCATAAAGTTAGCGATCAAGATGTATTTTAGTTAGGATGAGAAAATGCAGTCAATTTATAATTGGGGAAAGGACATGACGTGAAGAATATATACCAAACTAAGATAACTATGAAAGCAAGTCACCTGTAACCTCGCTCCACCCTACTAACTTATTTGTGGGTTGGACAACGTAATTCTTAACCTCCTAAAATACCCCACAGTGATTCAATTACAAAGGCACAGGGTCCTACTAGTAACTGAAAACTATAAGACATATGTATACACACAAAAAATTAATATTACTGTCTTTTCAATTTTTTGATTTTAATTTGGAGAGAAAATACAAATGTGTTTACATAGGACCCCTTCCCTACTAGGGTTTTCTTATCATATTTGTAAATTAATCTATTTGTGCATTTTTTGCAATTAATTTTGTAATATTTCAAGCCTATCTTACCTCTTGTCATTAGTCTACTCAAATATATTTGACAACACTGCTCAAGATAGGCAAAATATCTTACTGATTTCCTACACACCAATATGAACAGAAGTAGGCTTTGTCATCTTTGACTTAGAATTATTACATTGGATCCGTCCAATGACTTGACTATGACACAGTCTCAGAAAATTGTCAGTATCTGTATGAAACATTGGAGTAGAAAATACGCATCTGTGGAAACACCTTCCTTTTCCCTCTAAGTTCGCAATTCACTCTAGGCACTCTATAGGATAGAAGCGGATATTAACATTCCACGAAATGTGTAATTGATTAGGTACTCATCATTGAGTCTTCCTTGATTCCTTCTAGGCTTCAGGGTTAAATAGCATCTTGTGGCACTGTGTTCGACAGATTAATTGCATAATACAGCTCTAGCTATCTTACATGCATTTTCATTGACTATAGCTCTACCCTGATATTATCAGCAAATAGAACTCAGCAATATTTATTAGCAATTCAAACAACTCTTCCCAATGTAAATTAGCATCCATCTGTCACTACTGAATTTTGCCTCCCATTGTGCCATCCTTTCATTTTGTTGTTAGATTTCTCAGCCATCTTTTCTTTTAAAGAAAGCCAAATCATTTGTGCCATTTTCAGAATCATCTTTCCCCTTGTTCACCCAGTTATGACTATTTATTACATCAAGCTATAGCTATCGTTAGTATATATCCCTGTAAACATTCCTCTATGCTGAAAACCGGTAATTTATTATTCTATACAAGATAGAGCACTAGACTAAACATTAACCACCTCCTTTCCATCCCACTGGAATCAAAGCCCTTTCTTCAAAGAGACCTTGCATAGTGAAAGGTGTTATTTTCTTCAGAATGTCTTTGTAAGTCACCATTACCGTATTGCTCACAGTGTGCCAAATAAATATTACCTTTAATATAACACTCTAACCATTAGCCACTGCATTTTCCTGCCATCTTGACATGCCACAAGCTCAGGCAGTTCCTGCTATAAAGACTGAAACCTAGTTTAGTCACAAGCCAAAGGCCCAGCTTTGATCTCAGATATAGCCATGTGCTAGCAAGTGCTCAACACATTCCTGAAAATTAGGACCATACTGCAAATACAGTTACACATACTATGAACTACAGGGCTATACATTCTGCACAAAACCAGTATCAGTCTCTACAGTGAGGTCTGATGTTTGTCACCAATGTCAAATGTTAAAAAAAAAAAAGTCAAGCTTGCCAAGCAGTAAAGTGACTGGTCCAAAAATCCTAGGAGTATTTTTAAAAGCCTTTCTTTAAACTTCTAACACACACTTCAGTCACGCTTGCATGCTTTTTCTTCTGTACCCACAAAGGTGAGAAACTGAATTATTTAAGGCAAAAACTGAAGATCTCATAGAATGGCTTATCTCTAGATGGTATCCAGAAACTGCAGCTTTAAATTTAGTATCATGTATAGGAATCTTAATAAAATGTCAGAAGTTGACAAAAAAAAAAATCGCATTAACTTCCAGGCCTGTCATCAGTATATCCATCACCACTCCAACATTCTCTCTTCTTTAATTTAATCCAGCTAGTTCACCAGATCCCAACTAAATAGGTCCTCCTCTGTCTGGCTGTTTCCTAGTAAACCCTTTTAGATGATGCCCAACTTTGCAATGCTGGTTTTGCTGCAGAGCAACACTAATGGGTCACGTTCTGCACTTTGGAAAAAGAACATCTAGCCACCGCTAGTACATAGTCTTCAGGAACTCCCCTTAAAAATTTCCCAGCTTTGAGAAGAGAATGAA
>WAAD01005499.1:26390-47397 GCA_013389945.1 Fregata magnificens
TACCGATACAAAAATACAATGTCTGCATCACACGGGAAAAGTTGTGAAACAACAGGCCAGACTTATGTATACCTCTGGCCTAGAAATGCTTCAAACAAATATCCTGGGTTAAGGCAATATTTTTTAAAATCATGCTTAAATTATTGCAATATTAGTGGAAATACCTACTCCACTCAGTTAATTCATCATATCAGCATATTTCTCAACAGACACCAAACTGTTTTGCTCAAAGTTTCTCTCTGTATTTATAAAAGATGCTGGCACACAAATCAAACGGGTGCTCAGCTGGCACTGGACATGAGATCAGGGAACCTGGAGCAAACAGATTTCATATTTTTCGTATCTACTTGATAAGCAAAAATCCATCGTATTTATGCAAGCTATTTTAACGGTATGCTCCTCTTGCTATTACTCCTCCAACCAACTTTGCAAGGAACAATCTAAAAATGAATCTTTCAAAACAGCTCTGGAAGAAGCCACAAAACACCACCAGAGAGGGCCCTAACCTGGACTCTTTTATAATGATTCGTTTCCTTACAATACCCTGGCAGCAATTTGTTTGCTTTACAGTAATTCTTGTATTTTATAGAAATTGTAATTTGGGTGGAGAAGTGGAAAATAAAATAGAAATTATTTAATTATCACTTCACTTCCAGGACTTGCCCCAACACACCTCTTATACGAGCTGCTCAGGCTTTAGTGTGACCGAATTTCAGAACCAAATAATTCTACAGCCCATCAAAAGACCCATTCTCTGGCCTTCCAACCTCCTTTTCGGAAGAATTCTCTCTTGGAAAAGCAGAACCAAGACCTGTCACATATGGAAGGGAAAAAACATTTATTCCACTTCCCTTAATGCTTGTAGTATGTAAACTGTACATATATGGTGACTTGTACAGGACAGCGAGATAGCCATAACAATTCCCAAAATGAAATAAGAAAAAAAAAAAACACCCACAAACCACCAAGTGAAAAATAAATCAGATGTGGGACAAAAGAAAAAAATAAGACTTCCTCCTTAAAATTGCATCCACGGATGACATAGCAACTCATTCTTAGTCACACCTTTTTGTCCATTTTTTCTTAGAGACTGCTGCTGGGGAGGATCTGCTACTGCCACTTCTGGTCTTTCTCCTCCATTCTTTCCACTACACATATCCACTCCTGTCTCAGGAGCAATGATGGCCAAACAGCCAGAGCACTGCTATCACCTTCACTCCTTCTCCCTATCTGCAAACAAAACCTCATCCTGCCTCTCCACCTCCTCCAGGCAAAGCACAGTGAGAAAGCCGGGTGGAAACCTCAGCCTCGGATATAGCCGCACAATTTAGCTTATACCATATTTTGTGTTTCACTGAGCTGCCACTTCTTTGTCATGCTCTGAATCTGGACATTGTCCAAACAACATACTGACACCCACTCCCCGATTCCCAACGTGCAGTCCCAGCCAAGGATGCTTTGTCAGTGCAACCAATACATAAAACTGGCAAGTTCTGCTGTAAGTGGAGTCTCAGGGCTGCTCCTATGCTCCTCAGCAGTAAGCTCCTATGCTTTTATAGACACTTTAACATGCTTTACAAAAAGCAAAGAAGAAAAATTAATCTGACTCGGAAGACCAGCGTGATCTAGTATATGCATCTCCTTTACACGGCTATGCCTACTTCAGTGCAGCTGTGCAGAGACTTTCAGTCCAAAGGCATTTGAGAAAAGAAGAGTAAATGCATCAGAGATACTGCAAAGACATAACACCTCAATAGCACACGTAAAATTATGCAATACCAATGTTGAAGAAATGCTGCTGTTAATAAAAAATATTGTGCCATGGAGATACACATGCTCTTAGCTGCAGCTAACTGCCTGTGCCCTGCAGCACAGGAATTCCTACAACTTGTACCTGTTATCCCAGCTATGCCAATTGCAGATGCCTTTTCTACAGCTTATTTGCATAAGTAATATTTACAAGCTACATCAGTGTAATGCCTCATAAAGATACTCGTATTATGGGATAAAAACACAGTGAAGTTTAAGACTTTCCCAAGACAACTTGTGCTAAATCCATAAAGGTATTCACGCTAGAGAAATGCTAAAGGTGATTTCTTCCAATATCAAAACACTCCTCTGCAAACAAGTACTTTGTCATTTAAGTATCATGAAGAGAGAAACAGGATTTTTTCTAAAATATATTTTTTAGGACATTCTAACAGTTCCCTTCTCACTGAATGGAAAAGATTTGGCTTTAAGCATATCTGACAAAGTTTTTTCTCCTTTTCCTAGTTCATATCTAGTTAATATTTGCCTAGTTAACACTGCTAGCCACATCTGACAGACACAGTAGCTAAAAAATAAAAGTGAAAAATTCCAGCTTGCCACCAGTTACAAGGAGGAATACTGCACTTATTCCTTAATCACCCCACAGATCTCATGCAACTCTCACACTGTTACTCACAAACAATTTAAAGTTATCTAGAAAGAAAAACTTTTGCAGTTTTTCCCTCCTTTTGTCCTTTATGAGGGTTTTTTTCCCCTCAATATTAGTGTAAATTTGGGCTAAGAAATAGGTCTGTAATAAAAGGCATATACAATGCAGAACCACCTGAACAACTTATTTATATTTTTTATACATATATATGCGTGTGTAGATATACGCTCCCTGCAAGTAAATACCTACCTCATGAATATCTAGTGTAGCACAGCCACAAAAGAGGTTTGTACCCACATTATGCATTTTTGCAGACAGCTATGTCTAACAAATGTGCAAAGAGGAGCGATACTTCACTCACAGAGCTGTGATGGCACACGCACCCTAAGACTGATACAGCTATACCAGCAAAAACTGAGCTTTACGGATATTGCCTATTTCACACAGGAAACTGGCTTGCTATATAAGGACAAAAAACAGCTTCACTGGTATTGCTGGATTAATCTTACTTCTCCTGTAATGTGACATTCTTATTTTAATGAGGTGTTCCTACTGTAGACCTGGCCAAGCACATGCTTTAACAGTTCATCAGAAATCCTGTTGAATGGTTGCCATTTCATACTAAAAGAAATTAGTCTTTTAATCATCTTTTTTAAAGCTACAGTCATGCTTAACATACATACTGTTCTTGTGAAAAAGCCAAAGTTAAATTACTTTTTTTTCTAAGTCTAATATATATGAAAACCAAATACAAACCAAACTATTGCCTATTGTTCTAAATACTATTGCTCAGTTTACAAGAAAAAGGCAGAAGGTAAAAATCAACCTATGAAAAAAAGCAATGATACTACAGACAAAAGCAGCAACTTGTGGACTGCAAAGTAACTAACACTGCAACGAGCTCAGTACAGCTCTGATATGAACACGCCTTAGCAAGTGCCTGTAAATCATCCACAGCAGATACCAACATTTTGAAAACAGACTGCAAGTTGTTTCATGCAATTTTGTTGGTTCAGGCTCCAGTTCTTATTAAACTGTGGCTGTTGTATTTCTAACTAAAGTGCATGTGCTAGTGTCATTGTTCTTTCAAGGAAAAACTCAGCAAGGGTTATTTTCCAACTAATATTCATTCCAATGTGTCCTTCACACCTTTCATTTGATTATTTATTTAGATTCTTTAAACATGCTCTAAATCTACGTAGATTCACAAAAAATGAAGACCTATCCATCCAGAACAGGAGAAATAACCAGTCTCATCCATTACACCCTTGTCTCATGCATACAGGGAAACACACAAGAGTGTAACGCTTCTTTTTTTGCCCCAGTGAGTGTTTCACCCAAACGCCTCTAAGTCAAGTTAAGCAAACAAGCACAAAACCCAAGTGGTTTCCAGACCCAGTCAGGTGTACTGTGAGGTTGGGTTTACCGGTACACGAGAGAGATGGAGACAAGATAACAAAAGCAGGCCAAAGGCAGCTCTGTAGTTTTCTGAATTACATACTTATTACCTGTGTGATTTAAAACCCTCTTACAAGAAGTCTCAGTATTTGCAGGAGGAAGCCCATGGTATTCATGTTTCCTTATTCCATGGCGTCTACTGATAGCAGTAATTTGCCTCTTATCGTGCACAAAGGATCCAACTGTCTTTTTGGCGCTGACTTCCCATGTCACGGTGACAGTGGGCGGCAGGGTGCTCCTGCGTTCGGATCACGCAGAGCTACTGCTCCGCTCCGTTGCCTGGTGCTCGCTTCGCCAGCTGTGGGTGCCTGCATACTTGGCCAGGGTTTGGGAGGTTCAGACCAGGCCATGTTGGGGAGGCATCAGCCGAGTCCTCCTAAGGACGAGTGACGCACCCACGCCTGACGGAGAACACTCCCCGCCATCCCATGCCAACACGGACGTGTTCCTTTGGGTTTGGCAACCCTGTTTAACCTTGTGCTGGAGCAGAGCAGGCAAGCACTCACTGTCACAGACAAGCCTCAGCTGGGCAGCAACCAGCAAACGACATGCAGCTGAAGAAATGGACTGTTAGCGTCCTTCATCTCCAGCTACTAGAGTTTCCACATAGCTCATAGTTTGTAATACAGACAGGAAGGAAAACCCAAAGGATCGGACTTGCTTGGGAGAGCATGCTCGTGGAAACTGAAAGCACCGGGAACAACAACTGAGGGTCAGGAGACGCAACTGGATGCCTGGTTCTTCCACGAGCGTAGGCCTGCAATGTCACTCTATCCTGTCAAAGTTTTGTTCCTTCCCACCCAACACTGCGGACTGTTGTGAGACAGGGGCATTAACCCAGAACCACTCTCGTGCTACGTCGCTCATGTACGCTCCAGGCTGGAGCTGGTTCTCATCTCGCCAGCTCAGAGCCCATGGGCTACAGCCAGGAGCCCTCCCAAACATGGCTGCTTTTGCACTCGGTTTTATTTAAGGTAGCTACAGGGAGCTGCTGAAGCACAACTCCTACACCTATTAGTGTCCAACACAGTCTCATCACAACAGTTGAAAGGATTTTGTAGGAGCCCTCTCACCTGGGTGAATTTCGCTTCTTGTTACAAAATGAAACTAAGACCAAAAAAAGCACCAGGATGATCTCAAGTCACACAATATGTAGAGTATAAACATATGCATTTCTCATTAACTTTGTAGAACTGGATTTCAGGGCAGAGGCACCCTTTCAGTAATCCACCCCCTCCCCCCCCGCCTTTTTGCATTATTCACAACTGATGGTTCAAAAGTAGAAAAAATTTTTATGCTAACTTTTCTAGAAGAATAAATAGTACAGAATATACAAATAGGTATCAAGGTTTACTTGCCATATTGATGTACTCACCCCTCAGCAATGTTACTGTGGGTTGCTCCTGAGCAATTCCAGCTTGACAGAACACCAATGAATTCATATTTACAAGAAAACAATTTTACTGCTAAATCAGTATTTCCTTTGAAAATGCTCAAATGCAGCTTGTATTTAGCAGTTTCCAGTATGTATTGTAACACCATACCATAATCACCTTTTGTAAATGCTGCTTTTATTCACGGTTTATAACCAGTGAATATTTTATATTTAACAATCATTAAATGTACATTAGTAATGAATTAATTAATATGCTTTAGCTTTGATAATTTAGGTCACTTATGAACTATAGCATAGCAAAGCATTAAACGTCATTTCATTTGAAATGCAAGACCTCTGTTTAATCAATGATAGCCCACAATCACTTATTTTCTTTTCTGAACAGTAAACTGTAACAAATCCTGCCATTTGTGCAAAGTTAGAAACCAAAGGCAGACTAAAAATCATGAAAATAACATCACATACTGAAAACTGATCATGTTCCACTAAAAAAAAAAAGAAGAGTACATCATTAGATTGGGGTATATTCTCTGATGAACTTGTAATATGGATACAAAATACACAGACATTATTCAAGTAAAAGATTATCTATTAACCTTAACTCTGAGCAGCGCATGAAACACTGGAGAGACTTCGGCGGATGCAGAAATACACCAGTCTACCCATTTACATGCAGGCTCACACACACACAAGCCCATTTTGGCCTGAGAAGGGCAGAAATGTTAAAAACGCTCACAGTCCTCAATAAATTAAAACTTTTTTCCAGTCCTCCAAAGCCCCTGCTTAACAGACAATTCTACTAACTCTTATATGAAAGAGATAATGCTAAATAAAACCGTCTGTGGGCTCCATCTGCAGCCTGATGAAGTAAATTTAAAGGCTCTCATCAGCTCCAGCAGGCATTAGATCAAGTTCTAGTTGAATCCGAACAAACTGTTCAAATGCCCCAGGCAACGGGACCGATGCTCTAGTACCAACTCCTAGCCCCCCCAAATGTCATACTTTTGCTCAACCTTCAAACCGCAGAACAAAACTGAAAGGGTGTAACAAGTGTAGTTCATCTGTATTGGACTGTATAGTTAACTAGGGAGTTTATGTCTTGTCCAAGGCAAATTCCATTAAAAATGAGTCAGGATGTAACATTTGATAACTTCAGTGAATATTAATTTTCATATGCACTTCACATATTGATATGCCTATCTTATTAATTACTGCTTAATTTAATGCTACATGTTTAAAAAGCATATTCCTAGCTTTTAAAAACCAAACATGCCATTGATTTTTACGACTGTTCTCTCAGCATGCGTTAGGTGACACGAACTCCCAGTATTGCCCAGTCCACTGTAAGCAGAACACATACTTTTCCTGACTAGAACAAACATTTACCTTGTCTGTTGTTCAGCGTACTGCTGTATTAATCACCTCATATTAAAATAACAGTATAAATATATAAAGTCCCAGGTCTTGATTAGAAAATTTTCCAAGAGCAAAAGAACTATGAAGCAAAGCTGAGCTATTCATCCGAGCCTGCAAACAGACGCCTTGAAGTCCCCTGGCAGTCAAAAGGTACAAGTGAAAATGGATGTTATCACTTCCAATGCTGCCACCTACGAGCCCACAAGCAAGCCACCCGGCAGAGGCAATTGCGGGTCGGAGTGACTCTCGCTGTTCAACAAAGCTACGTGCATGAGCAAAGGCAAGAGACCATCACCAGGCAGGATGCGGGGTGAAAAGACAGATTGGGGAACAGATAGGTTTGTGTAGAGCGTGCTATTTCACAACAGCCAAGACACTGTAGAAGGAACCAAAAAAAGAAAACAAAAACAACCCCCAGATGACTCCTCCCTCAAGAGCAATTAAGACATGGTTTCATACCTAGGCACACTATTCAAATGACAGGGTGTAAACAAGATGTAAGACCAACACCTGTCCTCTCATCCTCCACTTAGGTCAGCCAGGCAGCTTTCTTTTTCTACGACCAGGACATTTTTCAAGCTCTGACAATAATTGCAAGAACAAACCTAAAAGCCCTATATACATCAGCATGCTTTTATTTATACCACATCTATAAAATCTAGAAGACACGTGAGCACAGGAATAGTGTCTACCTGGAAAGGTAAAAAATTCACAAGTTACCAAATTGTTTTTCTTCCAGCAGTTCAACTTTATCCCAACAGCACAGTTTTATTTTGTATTCTTATATCATTCCTATAACCAATCTATCTTTCACAGCTCTGTGAAACAAAGATCAGATTACAGATGTATATTCCTGACCATCAAAGAAAAATCATTACTTAAGTTTTAGCTCCCAAATGCCAAGATTTGTTTCTGCCAAAGTTTTCCAGAGCACTTTATCTTCTTGGATTTAAAATTTAGTCATTTTATTTTAAAAATCAAGTTCTGTAAGCCGGGATGTACTGAATGCTGTGCTAGAAATACCAAGCTCTGACTATGTATCGACCAACTGCATCATCTTCACAGTGATGAGCTTTAAGAGCTCTCCCATAATAAAGTCTCTGAAACCTCTTCAGCAACAACCAAAGAGAGCTGCAGAAAATCCCTCCCAGCTAGAAAACGTACATATTTGGTTTTACTGATGCTAAGAAAAGATGAAAAAGCAGCTAATTACCTAATTATGAAATGCAATCTTACCTGGGTCCAGTATTGGGACATACAAAACTTTGGCCATGCTTCCATAGTGCAAGAAAAACACAGTCATTTTACTGAGAAATCTGAGCTCTGGGCTTTAAAGTTTATGCATCCAAACATATATTCTATGATTTGTCAAATAATTCACCACATTAATATTTCTCAGGAGTAAACGTGCTTATAAATTTTCCAGCTAAAGTTTCCATTGCAAGTGAAAAATAATTTCACTTAAAGACACCCTTACATACTTAATTTCAGACTTAGTTTTTTGTAAGCTGTCTTCCTGGGAAGTAGCGTGTTTCAGAAAAGCTCTGAGGTGCACATACAGAACCGCTTTGTAAATCCAGCAAAGATACTTGCTTCTTCTTGAGCCACACTAGCCTGCATTTACTCCAAAATGGCACCCTCATCTCTGCTTGTTGTTATGGCCACACCATATGTCAGGCTTGCACTTTTTTTCCAGACCTGTTTGTTTATGACAGGCCTAGGTGCTTCCTATTATGGTGCCTGCATCAGCACAGTGTGCATTCGCAGCAGCAGCGGCAGGAGCTGGCAGCCACTGCCAAAGTGATCAGCATGCAGCAGAGGACGGAGGTGCTGTGGAATCCCAGCATGCTCCCTGCAATACCATACAAAAAGGGCTGCTTCGAGACACATTACATACCATGCAAATAATGCATCTGATTTAGCTGAAGATGTCCTTTTAACTCTAGTTTTCTGTAGCAGCAAAAGCTGAACACAGGTGAGCTAAGGCTAAGAAGGGAGAATCCCGGGGAACCACACATTTAGAAAGCAAAATAAATACTGCATTTTGCAATGTCTTAAGTACCTGTCTGTCCCCCTGGTTCTGAGATGCTGCTATTGAGCACCAAAGAGGTGAGCATTTTAATTCACATAACAAGAGCACAGTAAAAAAGACCTTTATAAACTGGCCCATCATTAACTTTCAAATGTAATTCTAATGTTTTATAGCTGGTTGCTTTCATTTCAGCTACTAAACTGAAAACTGTTTGTTTCATGTGTACTTGTAGGGAACTTGCACAGGGAAAACATGGCCAAAACTAAACGTATGTTAACTCTCACACTACCCACGCATCACTTCTAATGTATCAGGCCTTACCCACCGTACAGGAGGAAACAAAGTCATCAATGCCACGCTGGTGGCAATAAAGCTTACCAACAATAGCCAAAGATTCACGATACTGCTGACATACTCAAGAACTCCAACCACCTGCAAACTAGCAAAGCTTAAGAGCCCAGTCACCATCCTTCAAAATCATTTACAGAAGCACAAAGCAAAGCAAAACCTTTTTCTAAAAAAAAAAAGTTATAAGATCTTTAACAATATAAAAATTCAAATGGTCCTTGTATTTGTCATTACTTATCACAGCCTGAATAAAGTCTGGCAAATTTCAAGCACAGAAAATACGTTAATTACTCAAAAGATTGCGTGCATAAAAAAAAAAATCTATTTTCTAGTCCATCTCTCCCATTTTTCATTAAAACACGCTCAAAGATGCTCAAGTCCACAACATCTGCTTGGCAGCCTACTTTTCAGTTGTTTCTGCTCTCTTGTTCTATTAATGAGACAGCACTATCTTGCTCTTTCTTTTGTTCTTACACTAACCCTTATTGTGCCTTCTGCTCACTGTTCTTTCCTGCTGGAGTTGCACTACTTTTTCAGTGTCCCAGGGATGAAGTTTGTAGAAACACTGCTACAGAGCACAGCCAAAATATCGTCTTTGGTGTTTATCCTTTCTTTGTTCAGATCAGCTCTGAAAACTAACAACTTCTTCCTTGTGTCAGTGAGTACACATGAATCATATCCTCACCTTGCAAAAAATTACTCTTCATTTAGACCACCCTTTGAAGCTCCAATTGGTGGCTGATGTATTATGAAAATCATTGTTTCTACACATAAGAAACCTTCAGGGTGAGGTACCTTTCAGTTTACATTTTACAATGCGTAATATACAATAATATCCGAGAAAGAGTAAGAAAAAAAATATTTGGCACCTTCATTTCTAGTCCCTACAGTTAAAAAAACTTTTTCAGTACCAACTTGTACAGTGCTACCTTCCTGAATCTATTGAATGGTTATCAGCATACAACAAGAGAAGGGTATTTCATGATAAAATTCTACCTATCCACTTGGTGGTCCTCCTCTTAAAATTTGATTTATGGTAATTAAAGTATCAGTATCGTTAGTCATTTTGCTCTTGGCCATTAGAAAAGACATCTTTGTTACAACTGTTCATTCTGAAGCGCAAACCTAAAGTTTATGAAAACGCTAGTATCTCAGCTGGCAGCGTGAGGTTGTCTGTAATTCTGGGTAAAATTATTGCATTAAGGCTGTACAGTCAACCTCGGCCACAAGATCAGACAGCCTGGTTTAAATACGTTAACGCCTCCTTGAACAGGTCCTTTCAATCATGTAAACTAATTCAATTAAAAAACCACACATCATTATACCCATCAAACAATACTCTTGGCCTTATGTATCTGGGGAATATGACTGACATAGCGGA
The DNA here is from genome assembly GCA_013389945.1 of Fregata magnificens. Taxonomy (NCBI): domain Eukaryota; kingdom Metazoa; phylum Chordata; class Aves; order Suliformes; family Fregatidae; genus Fregata; species Fregata magnificens. The sequence goes on from WAAD01005499.1 coordinate 36,841, forward strand.
ATGGTTATGAGGTTGCAGTTAACCATATGCATTTCCTGTAAGGTCCAGCTGTTTATTCCACAATAAAGTGAACACTGACTTTGTTTTGATTGCTTTATATGACTTTGAAAAACCTGCTTCTAAATTCCTTCAAAAAGACAAAGTTCAGGCAAAAAGAAAATGCCACTGGTTAGTATATGGTGCTTATGAACACAGGCAAGCAAAAGCTACCATTAACACCCATTCAATTAATGAGGGAGAATGATGGAGGAGCTTGAAAACCAGCCTGGACTAGTGCACATTAAAGTAATTGCTGCCTCATTGACAGTTTGCCAAAGTCTAGCATTGACGAGAGTGGATTGCATTATGATGTTCAGGAAACCTGCTAATGAGTGATCTTTCTAGATGAAAACCTAACTTATATGTGAATGTATGCAGTGGGGAATGCAGGGAGTCCTGCCACTGAGCTGTGCCATGCAGACGCTAACTGGACAGCACAGCTGAACACATGAAAGCAGCAGCAAGATGCTCTGAAGTACGCTTTCAGACTTGGACTGCCACAAACGCATCTTAACCACTCCGCCTCAGTTCCCCAACCTGCGAAACAGAAATACTTCTGATCTGTAAATCAAGTGACATGAATGTCATAGTATATGACTGTAGCACAGTGCAAGCAATTTTTTTTTTAAACATAACTTGCAGTACAAGTAGGTAAAAAAAAAAGGACCTTAATGATCTGTGCTGTTTCACAGATGAGAAGCTAATTCTGGGCTGTTTTAAATAGGTCCATAAGCTACTTCATACTTTTTGTACAAATTAGAAACTATCCTTGACCAGGAAAGATGAACTATTACTATGCAAAACTACATATGTATATTAATTGCAACTCTGATATTTCTTATCTATAACAAAAGATCAAAATCAATCTGCTTTCAGTTTAGCTTTCGTTTGTCCTCTTGCTTTCCCTCCCCAAATAAAACCAATAGCAAAAATGCATAAATCATAGAATCACAGAATCATTAAGGTTGGAAAAGACCTCTAAGATCATCAAGTCCAACCATCAACTAACACCACCAGGACTCCTAAACTAGGTCCCAAAGGGCCACGTCTACACCTTTTTTGAATGCCTCCAGGGTTTGACGACTCCACCACCTCTCTGGGCAGCCTCTTCCAATGCCTAACCACTCTTTCGGTAAAGAAATTCTTCCTGATGTCCAATCTAAACCTCCCCTGTTGCAGCTTGCGGCCATTCCCTCTCGTCCTATCACTAGTTTCTTGGGAGAAGAGTCCAAGACCCGCTTCACTACAACCTCCGTTCAGGTAGTTGTAGAGAGTGAGAAGGTCTCCCCTCAGCCTCCTCTTCTCCAGACTAAACAATCCCAGTTCCCTCAGCCAATCCTCATAAGACTTGTGCTCTAGACCCTTCACCAGCTTCATTGCCCTTCTCTGGACACACTCCAGCACCTCAGTGTCTTTCTTATACTGAGCAGCAGCCTTTCCCGTAGCAATTAAGAGCAGAGGGTTCAGTTAAACATTGTCTTGCTGAGGGATCTTATAGAAGTATTCAGTCAGCTCAATTCATTAGCTGATTGTATATTAGGGGGTTACAACTTAATTAACAGAAGTAACAAGCTGTTTAAATTTTATTTGTAGATAATCTCGTAAACAGGCCCTGCACATCAACTCGATTCAGTGTTGCTCTGCTGCTTGTGATTTACGGCAGATGACACTATTGCCTGTGCAGCTCCATTTCCACACCCGGAGCAGGCAAGCAGAGCCAAGGACAGGCAGAACTTGCCCTAGCACAGCAGTGTCTCCTTGGCTGGAGATTCAGATGAAGCAGCAGTCCCCATTGCAGCACGGCTCCGCCACCAGTCATATAACAGGGCAGCCACATGGAAGCTGCAGCTGAACTGCTCAGAGGTGAACCCCAGCTCAACAGGCAGGTGCTGGCCACCACCCTGCTCACATAGTTTCAAGGCAGGATGAGTAGCATCACTTTCCATCATGCCTTAGCTTGCCTACATTCAGTTTTGCAGCCACACAGGGGACTGGCTGAAAGTTAACTGGAACTGGGATCAACGTCTATTGACATATGCTCTATTTAAAAAAAAAAAATCAGAACAGGACATATCCATCCATAATACACTTAATTCTATGTTAAGTCTCCTAAACATGGAAAGTTTTGGCCGATGATACTAAAACCCCCACTAACGTAACTGAGACAGTAGAACAGTTTCTTAGTGCAGTTTCTTTGAGGCAGAGGCTGAATTGATGTTTCAGCAAACACCACATTCGTTGTACCAATAACAGATAATAAGATAATAGCAGAAGCTGCCTCCTATTGGAAACACAAAGTTTACTAAAAAGAAAAAAAGAAGAAAAAAGAATGGCCATTGCTCTCCAAAATGCTTCATATCTTACAGTTTAACCTTGACTACAGCAGCATGCTACTATGAACACAATGCAGGAGTTCTTGGCTCTAAATACTGTCACGAGGAGCCACAAGTATTTAGATATTTATCATGCCTTTCAGTAACCATGAATTCCACCTTTATTATTAAGCAAGAACTTATGAAGTACTCATGTCCATGAAGTCTTTTCAAAGTAAAACATTTGAAAAAAAAATCAGTATTTTTTGTAAATGCCACAAAAAGGCACATCAATGTTTTTGCATTTTAACTTTAAATAATTCAACTGCTGGAAAAACTTCTTAATTTTCAAATCCTCTATTATGGTGGTTGAAAGTAACGTTATTTTCCCACATCAACTCTTAGTTATTTACTCCGTAACTTTTTGTCTATATTATTCTGTGCCATTACGCTAAAAGGAAAGAATCTTTCATACTGTGGTTTTTCCTATAATTAAAGAGGCTACAAAAAGGGCTGCTTGTGTGCTGGTATGGACCATTTGCTTATATTTATGGAAAAAATCATCAAATTATTAATGGCTGGAAAGCTATGCAATCCTAGAAGCAGCTAAAAAGCTGAAAAGTATTAAATCACAGCAACCCTCAGGAGGCATCATTCCTCTTATGTTGCTCTCACATCCAGGACTTTTTAAGAAGCAGTGAATGAGACACGCAGAAATCAACTGGTTTTTTTTCTAAAATTGAACACACAGAATGAATCTGTGAGATTAAAGGGTCCTAACTTGTTTAGGAGCCTTGAAACGCCAGTGTTCTTTGTATCGACCATTACGGGTCACCTCTAGGCTCCTTTCTGCTAGCGCAGAATGGGATAGCCTGTGCGGCGTACTTCTGTTTGAGAAGAGCCCCGACAAACAGTGGAAGGGGCTCACCCCGCCACCCAATTAAGATGTTTCCAAATCAGAAATGCCTGCTCATCACGGCCCAGGGAGGTGAACATTTGCCACTGTGTACCCCCACAAGGAGAAGGGGCTGCCCACAACTCAGACACCTTGAGCCTCACCTACCACGTTTGCTTCTTAGCAACAGACCTACAACTCCACCATGCCACCAAAGCCCCCACCTACTATCTCTGCAGAAGAACAGGGCATTTCATGACTTTTCTCATTTGACACCAACCTGACAGCTCCTATGGAAGCAGCGTACATTTGCACAGGAGAGGTTCAGCCACTGCCGAACTGGCACCACTACTCCATCCACTTGTTTCTGAGAAGATGGAAGTGTTCATAAATGATAAGGAGGGGTTGGTGCAAGCTGTCTGAACAAGAGCAAGTTTCATCCGTTAGCTCACTGCAACACATCCTTGCACAATACAGCCAGGAAAGTGTTATCTCCTTGGTTTTTATATATATATATAAAAAATAATATAATATATATACACTCACATGTCACTCATCACTGCAGTGACCCAAGGGGAAGTCTGCTTCTCCAGAAGCACAAGTAGTCATACATGGGAGCAAGTAAGGTTGTGCACAGGGAACTGCCCTCCAGCCCAGAGGTCTCAAAATCCTTTTGGGCTGGCTTCAGGGCATGGAAAGGGAGGAGTGTGCCTGTGAAAGCAGTCCTTCCTTACCTCCACAGTGCTCTTTTCCTTTTCTTGTTATGAAGTACAAGAAAATTGAGGAACCTGCACAAATATGCATTAATTCAAATTCAGGCTCACCACTTTAATCAGTATCCCTTTACTCTGTCACTGTACAAACTGAAATCCTTAACAAGTGAAAAATTTCCTGATGCTGCACTCAAGCTTTTTCTTGCTAACAGCTGCCCCTTAATTGTAATCTTCTTCAGAAGCAGCACTCTAAAGAGCTAACCAAATCCTCAGATTTTCCTAGAAAGATCTGGGAACGTAAGAACCAATTAAACTATCATGTCAGCCAGCCAAGTGCAATGGCATTGCCAGACATTATGTAAGAGCACCGTCACACAACAAACCCCACCAAGTTTTTCATCTGGATATCCAAACCCTTTAAATCTGAGAAGCAAAACAGAGATGCTGCCTGCTCTGCAACAATTCAGCCATGACAACAACAAATTTCTCTTCTACTGTTACATTTCCAGCACATATTTTTTCACATGCAATAGCTGAAACGCAAGAGAATGACTAATGTTTAAATCCTCTTAAATGGATACGACAACATTATCCTGTCCCTTAATTGGAAACAGGTCACTGTAATTGGTGGCTGTGACAGAAGAGGATACAATTTTACTCTGGCTGAGCTTCCACATTTGGAAAAAGCATTGCAAAAAAAATTATGCTCCTACACATCAAATGTAATTTCTGAAGACAAGCTCCTAACTGTGTGACGAACCTGCCCCGAAAGTTGGCAGTAAGAATTCAAGAAAGACAATGCTAGAAACTAGTCTGGAATAAAAGACTGAGCCAGTGGCACGAGTGATGTTTACTAGTTCTAGACTCAGCCCATCTAGGCTCCTACAAAATTACCAACCACCACAGCACTTAAGTTTTTCCACAGAATAAGACAAAGATAAAACAGATGAACAGACTAAATCAGGAGTTAGAGCCTGTCGTCAGCACCATAAATTCTGGGCATGGGGAAACCCAGAGAGCTGCTGTCAGCCTGCGGGAACACGATGCTGCTTCTCCATCCAGTGGCTGGTGCCTGTGAAGAGCTGCCAAGAGGCAGGAGGCGCTTTCTGGCCCCCGCTCCTCTTGCCCCAGCGAGGGTCACACAGGAATGCGGGCAGTGGGGCTCTCCCCTGCTGCTGGGAAAACCCAGCAGAGGTAAAACAGCACTTGTGTTTGAAGCATGTTAGGGAATTTACACATAGTCCATTATTTGTACTCAATAATTAGTTTAGCCTCACTCTTTCCCCAGATATTACATTAGTCAGCCCCCCATTGCCTGTGTGAGCCTTTTAGTGCTGTAAAGAAGGAAAGGAAAAATACTTTTTAGCAGCAGGAAAACGTGATTATAAAACAGCTCAAACTGGCAGGGGACTTCAGGAGGGAATGTTAAAAAAAAAGTAACTGAACTGATTTCAAGTTGTCTTCATTTCCTTCAAATGTAATTTTAGTTTACATCAAATGTTTACAGGTAGGTAATTTTTTAAAATAAGGTATCATTGAGGTTATTGTTTGAGTATGGGTAATGGGTGACAAGTACAGGACCATAAACATAAACTAAAATCCCACTAACATTTGCACTGAGTGTTACATTAGTGTAGTCTTTGGAAGTTAGTTGGTCGATAACATCGATGCTTTGGGCATCTTCAAAGCACTCAAAAAAATCTCAGAAAGGTTTTTTAATAATAACTAGCACTAGTAACTGCCTGTAAATAGATTTCTGCTTTAATCTGTGAGCACTTGCACATACTGGTATACAAGTTGGACAACTGTAAGATAGTTTATACCTAAGAAATAGTTTCATAGTTAACATGGTCAAACTAAATGAAACCTAAATCTTCTTAGCTTTGATACCGAAAAAAGCTTCCTGGAGAAAAGGCGTTCACATAAGTTTATAGTGGGAAAGAAATACCCAATGAATGACCTCTACCTAACTCATGTTCATTACCAGTTATCAGCAAATCCTGCAAAAATGCCATCATCTGCGGTAAACTTAAAACTGAAACAGAAGCGCATGAATTGAAACCTTTTCTGTGTCTAAATTCAGATACTCAGACACACAAAAGCAACACACTAGAGATGTTTGCAAAATCATGATTACAGAAGTGAAAATACACTTTTGCATATCAGTTTCATTATAAGTATTCCTCCACATTTGACTAATCTACAATTAATGCTGTCTAGCAGAAAGTGGTTGCTACATCTTTATTATTGGCAGTCTTCATTTGTTTATTGTCTGTCACAGAACAACCCTCAGATCCAGAATCAGGATTCTTACCTATCTAGCTAGGTACCACATACTGGAAGAAGATAGTTCTTCTCCCAGAGAACTTAAAATCTATTAATTTTTGCTTTAATCTTGTTTGGCAGAAAAAGAAGAGGGGGTTATTCATTAAAAAAAAACAGGAAATGATTAAACGAATTAAAAAAAAATCATCACTTTGCAACCTGGAAATTTTAAAAAGATCAATTGCTTGTACAAGTGTATCAAAGTGTACCTCTGCCTAAAGTTAGAAATCACTATCAGCAAGCTAGTACCCACCTAAAAACTATGTTTTTCAACACTGATATTATGCACAATCCAGTTTAGCAGAAACTGATATGGGTTAGCACCTCTGGAAGTCAGAACAGTTAAACACAAGCATGTAATTATGCCTTGGGATCCTATCTTTAGTGACCCAAATTGGTAAACTATTTCCTAAAATGAATTTTTTCTCTTCAAGTAAGCATCATGCAGAAAAACACAACAATAGAGCCACAGTCCACTGACGTTAGCCAATATTAACAGTACATTGTATAGAAAATCAGAAATAGGTCTCCAAAAATTTAAGATATTTTAATCTATTTCCAAATTTAAGGTGCTTCTTATTTGTTTTCTAGTTTTGGAGCCTTTCAAGACTTCACAGGGTTTCTACAGGAGTATGAGGACAAAAAGCTTCCTGTGCTTTTTAAAAGAAGCTGGGATTCTCTTGTTAGTACCCAATTCCAGAAGCTGGTAGTTCAAGAAAACACCAAGTATTGTAAGAATCATAACAATATAATGACAACTGACAATACTTCTAAATACTTTTGAAATGAGATTTATTTATGAACTACACCTATGGGTCCATCACAGACCTATCCATCAGTTACTTCAATGCAATGCCTCCAGGCACTTGGAAATTTGCTTATCACAAGGACAGCTGGGAAATGGGACATTATCTGGATATCACAGTCATCCTGGTGTAATCTTGGCAGCCAAGCATCATGGCTGGCTTCTCACAGAGCTGACCTAGAGCATGTTTTCAAAGTTTTAGGAGTTACGCTTACTGCCACAACATGCCGGGGCTCATCTGGAGCTTGTGGAGAGCACCCTGTGCCTACTGCTTCAAGCAATTTTAAGCACAGAGAAGAAGGATCTTTTTGTGTATCTGCGTCATCCCACCTTCAGTCATCCAAAGCTGTGAGCTGGCACGTCATAGACTACTGCTAATTGAGCACAAGGGGCATATAAACAAAACAAATACCCTTGGACTGGGATATGCTAACACGAGTCCTATGCAGGCATTACCGACAGTAAGGGGATTCCACACAGACGCAACTGATGGTTCAGACTGCCAACTCAGGGCACAGAGAGGGATTGGAGATAAGACTCACTCCCTGGCCTATTTCAGGCATTCAGGACACACAATACTGTTTCCTCCCCGGATTTTTCTCCTCTACTATGGTAGCCTTTACATGGCAGGCAAAAGCTCTTACCCGGTGGAGAGCTCAGCTCTTATGCCACCCCTTATGTCTCGCACATGCCCACATAAAGACAGAAAACTAACACTGATGAAAATACTGTTATATAAGAAAAAAAGAGGGGGGGGCAGAAATAAATAAGGGAAGTAGCTGGGAATCTGGAAGAAATCCCAATCCATCAATCTTGCACATCAGTTCTTAAAGAAACCCAGAGAAAGGGAAAGAGGGAAACACAGTGAAAAACCATGTTCTGTACCAACATTCCCTTTCCTGATTTTCCCACCTGATTTTACAGGACTTACTCTTGGAATAGAGAACTGGGTACTCTTGAATATTCACTGCTGTACCGAAGTCTAGCCTTGAGCAGTTTCTCTACAAATTGAAATAGCACAGTTTACCTATTTACCTCGCAGAAATGTCGCAGTTTGCAGTTATATTACAATGGGAGGTGCTGTATAAATGCCGGATACATTTTAATAATCAGGAATAAAATGATTCTTTAGAACAACCTGTTACACACCTAAAATTAAAATCCTCCTGCACTAAATTTCCTCACATTATTATATGGGCTTGCTGGTTTATATTCAGGATTGTTCACATTATGGTTAATGGCACTGATCTACTTTCTTTTTTTATTAAAAAAAACCAACAAAACAAACCAAACACTGAAAGTTGTCAGAGATTTCTACACAAAGGGGGCAGATTTCCAAAAAGGGGGGGGAGGGGGGGGGGAGTCTACCTTAAGAATTGAGCATGACCTGCAACACCAAACAGCAGCTATTCCTTCCCAATATAGTAATACCAGGCTCTTCCCAAATACTGCAACATGAAACAGTAAGTAGCAATAAAGTGCTTTAGACATGTACATCCATATTTGATAGATTAAGCAGACTGAGGCAATACATTACTGCAATATAAAATTCCAGTTTTGATGTAAAGCTTGGCATCATTCTTACGGACCTTCAGATTAACTGTGACTACTAGGCTTACTGTGTACCCCACTTTGATCCCCTGTCTGCATGGTCTTATGTTGGAAACAAGAAGATGAAAAACTTTTTCTGAATCACACTTTCCTTTTCGTCTGAATAAACATGTGTCAAGAATGTTTATCCCATGGCAAACAATTCTTTAACTATTTCAAACAAATACAAACAAAACATAGTATCAGATGTAGCACCTTTGTGTTCACTTAAAGATGCAAAGCAGTTGTCATTTTTTATTTTAAAACCAAATCCTCTTTAGGTAAAAATCTGAATATACTTGGCAAAACTTAAGATGCATTGACTCACAATTACTTTTATCTTATTCTAAAAACACCTTGTCCTCATTGTTCATAAAATGTACTGCATATCCTGTCTGGTTTAGGGAGGTTATAAATAAATACTTGAAGAATGTCCAGGGTCTTGTGAAACAGTGGCTATACAGACATCACAAATCAGGGAGCTGATAGGTGTTCAAACTTGTTACCAAGGGAAGATCAGACCCCACATGTTGGTCTGATCTCACTCTCTTTGAAAACAACGTCACTGGATTCAAATAGTGCTAAAACAGACTCCGAAACTCTTGACTTTGTAACTTGCCGGTACATACGCAATATGCCCTGACTAATGAGATCTTTCAACTGGCAATAAAAACTGAAAACACAGTTCTGAGAATAAGGCAATGCCAGGCAGGTAACTTTTAAAACAGAGATTTAATTGCTGCTAAGAGTCTCTGAAGACAAGAAAAGCACAAGGGATATTATGGAACTAAACTGCACAAGAGTGCAAACACCTCTCATCTTACACACAGGCTGAGTTGAACATGGACTTAACAAGAGTCAATAAGAAACAGGAGGTATTTGGTAAGGGCGGGCAAAGCAAGACAGCAGAATTTTAAAAAGGCATAAGCTAAGTCAAACCCACTTATTTTCTCACTAATTGCAACTAAAATGGTTAAAAGGTGCTAGAATATAGATGTCTGCAGAAGCAGCTGATGATAAGAGATGCAAAACCAGCCTATTTACTTAATTAAAACTTTCTTCTTCTCTCTCATTGTACATGTAGGTCCCCAAATATTCAGAGTACCAGTTGATGACAAATGTAAAAATAAATTCTGAAGGAAGACAGCAGGCTTGTCAATTCGGCTTTAAAAATCAGCTCCAGAAATGTAGCTACCTATTGTTTGCAAACGAAAATCACAAAAGAAAGTGTACTTATGAATGGAGCATGGGGAAACTCTATTTCAAACTGCAACACAAACACACACACGCAGATCAGATACCAGCACATAGTCCCCGGCTAACACGCATCCTCAGCTGCCAGGAAGGGAAGGAAGGGCGCACTCCGTCTCAGAAACACACCTCTGGGTCTAGGTGTCTGTGGCGACTATTGTGATGGCACCTCGGTTCTGAGCGAGAACTTTCACAAGAAACCCTGTTACGAGAGCTGTTAGCATTACTATTTAAAAATAAAATTCAGCCTGCAGCTCCCCTGGGAGCTACTACTACCTTTATCACCTTTTCATGCTACTTTCTACACCAATTTCTAGGAAAGCTCCCTAGTTCAGAATGGGACGCTGCAAAAAGACAGAGCAACTGAAGGGATTATCGCCAGCAGCCAAACACAACCTCTTTCCGTTTTTAAACGGAGACACACAGGGAAACAGTGCAGCTTTCCAAGACCCGCATCACTGCCACAACTTCTCCCGGAACGTGAGAAACCCGCGTCCAAACCACCACAAAAGCCCGCCGCGCGCCCAAGGAGGCTGTTCCTTCCCGCGGCAAGTTCCTCAGCCCGGCACCGCTTCACCCCGCGGCCGCCCCCGCCGACACGGGGCCGCCCGGCCCCCGCGCCGCAGC
>WAAD01005499.1:47757-58968 GCA_013389945.1 Fregata magnificens
CGCACGGCCCCCGCCGGGAGCCGCCGCGGGTGGGAGCCCCGCAAAACCCGGCGCGGAGCTGGCCGCGCCGAGCCGTCGTCCCCCGAGTTTCTTACCGGCTCGCAGGGGTAGCATGCGACTTAATTGGCTAGCGTTTATAAAGTGTGGGGAAGAGGTAAAAACACGTGTAAGTGCTCGAGATAATGAGGGCCCGCCGAAGCACCAGCTCTTAAGAGCAGTGTTCAAGTAACTGCAGTCGTGTTTGCGCTAACTCAAAAGCCTCTGTGTGTGCGTGTGCGCACACACACACAAAGCTGCAAGCAAAAAAAGGGCTGATGAAAGTTTTGGAACTGGACGCAGCAACACCGTATGGGAAAAGGACCCCGTAACGGTATGGAAAGTCATGGTTTAACCAAAACTGCTGTATGTCACATTGGCACTAACTGTCTTAACGCTTGCGGAAGTTTCACTAACAGAGAGGAAGGAAGACATTCCCTTCTTCAGTAAATCTCCAACAGCAGGAGATCGGTTGGTATGCAAATAATTTCAGAAAAATAATCCCATGCCTAGGGTGCAAGCCTCGCCTACAAAGACTGGCTAATTTTTTTGGTCTGATGTACATCAGAAGGGGAGAATGCTTCTCCGTATTGAACTCAGAGCTGAGTGAGTTTCAGCCCAGGCATGCTGTCTTGCGAGCTGCATATCTGAAACATCAAGTTTTGAAACTCCTGGCATGCACACTTCTGGATCAGCTACGTGCAAATGTAACTCCAAGGTAGAGAAATGTTTGTTCAGTGGGCTTGTTATTGCCATCTAAAACATCTCCCTTACTTTGTTTCACATCAAATTAACCTTATTTTCAAAATGTCAGACAAGCAAAAAATCAGGCAAACAAATTAACTAAAACTCCTTTTTAAATAAAACACCCCAGCATGGACTACTGCCAAATAGCGCAGTGCATCACTGTTCCACATCTAGGATACTACATTGTTATCTTTTTACATTTCAGAGCACATGCTCAAAAACTTCGGGTTCCTTCAGAGCTGTTAAACTTTGCATACTTGTGGCTATTGCAAAAACACAATTTTGAATAATGTCCATTCACCTCTGGCAAAGGCAATGTGAGAAGAATAAGTTTGGATTGAGATTAATTGGCAGAACCATTTAAAGAAAATTTTGCAGTGCCTGCCTGTATCATGATTAACCTGCCACTTCAGCAAACACAACACTAACTGATACTCAACAAAAAACATCCCCATTGAGTTGTAAACACTGTCTTTCAGACGTGTCATACTTACTATGAATGCTATCTGATCCAAAAGAATTCCCCTGGCAAATAAAGTCAGGATTTTCCAGCCTGTTTATCCATCAAAAGAGCATCTGTGACATTCTGCAACACAGCAGACATCACAGCTCACTAGTTCTTGAACATGACTGGTTTACTGACCTCACAGGGTAGACTTCATCAAGATCAGTACTGGAAATAGAAATAACTTAGTTTATAATATGTTTGTAAGTGCACTGCATTAAATGCTTTTGATGAAGCGGAGATGCGGTTAACAGATGCATAGTTATCTGATGACCTTATACAATGATTTCATTGAGGGAAAAATGCATAATGAAGTGAGGTAAAACAAATCTGCATGACGTTTTTTTGTTGCTAGCCTGCAGCCTGCCTTTCAGCAGTTCTTGAAAATCAGATTGTGAAACTTGTGTTTTTCTTCACAAGTAAACATCATCCCTTCTAATACATAAGAGAGTAAGAGGGTAAGGTTTTTCCAGTAAGTACGAAAACAACAAAATAAACTTCAGGGATACCACATTTAGGTAAAAGTAATAAAATGCTCAGTTTGTTATTTTAAAACTTGCATCATGTGTAACTCTTGTTATCCATGTAGCAATAATATATATTACCAACAGCACCTTACATTCAGGAATCTTTATCTACTACCCACCTTCCCAATATATCTCAAAGCATATTAGAAACCAGAATCCATCACTCACAAGGAAGTCCCACCATCCTTAGGATGTTTCTCACGATCTGTCGTTTCTGACCCCCACGCTTCAAGAGTCTGTGGCTGCCGCAGGGACCGGACTGACCACTCAGACTAAGTAAACTTCTGATGGCCAACGCTAGGCTAAAGGCTTGCTGGTTTCAGCACCTCCTGCCAGTTCTCAAAGCTGTCAGGCCAGCCCCAATAGCTTAAATAGAAATAAAAGGGTTTCTAACTGGTGACAAAGTACCCATCAAACAAGCACGCCCGCTTTGTTCCCGCAGTTCTGAAGGGCAGAACAACCATAGGAAAGCTTTTCTAAACAGTACTGAAGCTCTAAATTTGGCCCACACTTTTGTTGTTACACNTCCTAAAACAGATTAATTTCTGTAAATGAGAGGGGGTTTGAAACTTCAAAGGTTCTTTTTATATCTCATTAGGCTTTAATAAGAGGGGTAGGAATACAGTTTAACACCAGTTGCTTTAACAATTTGCATGTTATTTCATATATGCTTTTAGAAAAAAGGAAGCGACAGCAAATGTTCTCTTTACAGTTCACAGATTACTACAAACAATTCCACCACATGTAGCTTTCAGTACAGTACATACAAAAACCAAATGAAAGGCTAGCAGAAAGAAGTTCAGCCATAATCATTTGGCACTGCACACCTATTTTTTTAAAAAGGGTGTTCTACTGCCTGTTTTTATAAAATACTTGATTCTTAGCACAGCTGCTGACACAACACCAGAGATAGCTGTACTTGTATTCACACACTTATCCAGAAACAACTTCTGTTCAAAATTTTCGAAGGGGAAAATTACTATATGGCAATAATTAGGAATAGTGCCCACTTTACTTAATGGTTCACCATGATTTTCATGTACGGTGTCCTACTATTCCCAGAGAACAAAAAGCGATATTAGACTTTTCTACTAGTGCTCAAGTCGATTTGTACTAACCTACGCAGTCCTTTAAGGAACTTCAGCACAGCAGAAGGAAAAGCTAAGTACAGATTCTTCACTGTTGTCTGATGAGTCGAGATTAAGAGTGATGCAGAGGCTGGAAGAGTTATCGTAGCAAGCGCACAGCCAAGGGCTTTGACCACTATCAAAAAACCTGACACTCCTTAAAAAGGGAGTGTCTTGGAGGCAAGACAAGGTCATCGCCAAGCAGTGGCATGATCCAGATAGGCTCGACATGTGTATTGTCTTTTGGGGGTGCAGGCAGCTGGAAGAAGCTCTGGAAACCTCCAGGCTACTCTAAAGGAAGACAAGCTGAAGATCTGCTGTGAGACTCAGGCCCTGGACATCTTCCCTAAATTTTCTGACTGTCTTTTTTCTCTTCTACCTAGTGTAAGCTTGAATTTTGGAGCAACAGAATTGCTGGGCCAAGAGTTTCAGTTTCTCTTACTACTACAGCATTTTAAAAAAATCCTCTGTGGTTCAAACTAAGAATTTTTCTGTAAATGCGGATGTTTGTACTTACAGCCTTAACTGATGGCCTATATATTGAAGTGACTGACATTTTAGTCAATGTTGGCACCTTCTTTTAAACATAGCCATATTAACACTGATTCAGCATAGAGATAGCATCTGTTTTCTTTGTCACCGATTTTACAACTGAAAAAAAAATTCATTTTGTTCTTAGATTTTACTGAGAAAATTGTAAATATCGTGACTTAAAAGGCTATCTTTGTGGAGTGTTCATATGTCTTACTGTTGATAAAATGTAATTATGAAAGATATTGTTGTTTAACATGTAGAAATTTGCAGACATCCCTCCACAATCACAAGTAAAACAAAATACTCTTGATCAGATTTTGGAATGAGCATCTGGGAAGACAACTCAGCTGCAGCAGATTTCTCAGAAACTGTTTTGATGGTCTCACTCTCAACACTCACTTTCTCCCATGCCAGGAATCTCTCCAAGTTTCCACTCGAGTGAAGAAAAATCCTTTGTACTGGTTAGTAGCCTTATGCATAGATGGACTGTGTCCAAATGACCAGAACTAGTCTTCTTTTGGGATATGATGATCTGCAGGACTCCCCCAAGGTACTGCTTTCTACAATGCCAGTAGCACTAGCCTTAGGCTACGGAAACTGCCTTATCTCCTTGAATAGAGAATACAGTAACCTCCAGGAAATAATAGGAGCAAAATGATAAAGTCCAGTTATGCACAACTTGTCAAAATACTTGACTACACTTATATTATAAAAAAGGGCCATATAAAGAAATACATGGACAAAACACACATTAAATGAGGATCTAGGAAAAAAGGTGCATTTTTTCCCCCCAACATTTTGTATTTTTCTCAAGGTCTCAGAGAAATCCACATATGCCGTATAACAATCTCTCCATACCCTAAGACTGTATTTCAAGGGCAAAGGTATGAACAGTATGTGTTTATATTCTTACAAAACCAGATAACAGGAAGGCTGCAGATACCTATGAAGAACTTATTAGGCTCTTGGAACAGACCTATTATAGTTAGTTCAGAGTAAATAAGGCACTTCGGATTCTTATAAATATAGAAAAACTATCATTAGGCTCTCACTATGTAGTTCAGTTTCACTGTGTGGGGATAGGGATGTTACTTGTGCTGGCTTCCTCTGTTTTTTTCTGTTAAACATTTGGTCTACTTCTTGGAAAAAGCTTTGGAACGAAGTTACTCATACTGATATAATTTGTTCTAAAGTCTAGAAGTATTTCTCTATTAAGTGTTTGCAAATTCATCCTAAGAAACAGTCTTGCAATACCAGAGTAGTATAGCAGACTATCAGAAAAGTATCTTTCGTTGAAGCCAAGCAGGAAAACACACATTCAGTACATACAGCGTATTTAAATAATTTACCGCTTTAATGACAGACTACATGAAATTTTTTGCAGTGTGAATGTTTAAATCCACTCTTGGCTCTTACCAAATATCCAGCAAGGTCAAATGAACATTATTCTGTTACCACACATCCCTACCCAGTGCTCCCTTCCCCTCTGACCACACTGGCAAAGGACTAATGCATTCCTTATTCCACTGCCTAGAAGGATCTGCCAGAAGGACCACTGTCACTCACTCACTGGTGAAAAGGAGTAAGCCCTTCCATCAAGCAATCAACCTTGCTCAAAATGAAGAAAAAGGGGGAAGCTCTTGATTTTCAAGTAGCAAAATGTCCTTTGCATGCATTTATATTGCTTTCTGTTCATGAAGAAACCACATTTTGAGAAAAGGTCTGTTTCCTTTTTAAATCTTTTTTCCCCAACAGTTGTAATTGTGTTGATTCTGTACTCTGAGGCTTGTGGGAAAGGAGTTCAGTAATGGGTTCATTGCTCAAGCTGCTTTCTTACCATATTTCTTGTATCATACAAAAAATATTTTTTCTAGGTGAGAGGATGTATCCTCAAGATCAGTTCCTCCTGCAGCTCTAAAACAGTTTGTTTCTGAGGAGGATACTGCTGTTGATTTAATGTAATGAGAGAAGTGAGAGATTTTCAACATAGAACAAAATTAAAGGCAATGGGCACAAACTGAAACACAGGAAGTTCCCTCTGAACATTTGGAAACACTTTTTTACTGCAAGGGTGACCAAGCACTGGCATGGGTTGTCCTGAGACGTTGTGGAGTCTCCATGCCTGGAGATCTTCAAAAGCCCTCTGGACATGGTCCTGGGCAACTGGCTCTAGGTGGCTCTGCTTGAGCAGGGGGATTGGACCAGATGACCTCCAGAGGTCCCTTCCAGCCTCAACCATTCTGTGATTCTGTGATTAAATTAGCAATTGAAAAAATAAAAGACATTTTGGCAAAAAGTGGGTGGTTCAAATAGCCAAATAGCTGTCATGTTTGGTGTTCTGTAGTAGTCTCTGACCCTAGTAGAAGGGACCAAAGGATATTACATTGTCCCCATCAGGATTTTGCTGAAGAGCTCAACTCATATATATTATTCTGGGCATTACAATGAAAACAAGAAATACAAATTACTAAATTTATATGTGTAAAACTTTACTGTTAAAAAGCCCTACTAACAATTTTGGTTTCCTACTTTCTTAGACCATATGATCAGAACACAAAGGAATAACTCAAGTTTTTGTCAAAAAACAATACAAGCCCATGAGAAACCATCAACTTCACTTTTAAGCAGATTACTGCTCATTTTGTCTGAGATGTCAATAGTTCCAAGACCCAGAAACTCTGTTCTGTCACAAAACCTTTATTACCAACTGGAACTTGTTTAGATCAAGCTGAAATGGTGAAAATTGGAAGTCCCATTGGGGAAAGAATTTCAGGATCCCTGTTTGGTTTTGAGAGTTCCTCAAAAACTTTACAAATGCATATTCAGAAATCACTGCAGAATAAAATAAAAATAAAGATATCTGCAAGTAGCAGAACTAATAAAGTCTACTTCCCTAAACATTTGTGTCTCCTAGTTGATTTGACTTCTGAACTTCACAACATCCAATGGTGTAGCCTGAACTCCCACTATATTAAAAAGTCATAAATGCCAAAGTTTAGAAAAAGTTTCAGCTGGTTTTTGCCAAAGAAACCTCAATAGAATTCCTGGTGTCTGATAAAATGGGAAAGCCGAATGAAAGCTTTCCAAGAGTTGAGGCATTCATACTGGCTTTTCTCCATCTAGATCCTCTCATGTCTAAGAAGAACTGTGCTCAAACTGCAGGTTTTTTTCTTAAGAGACAGTGTTAATAGGGTCCTCCATAAAGTTGCCCATTTTTACATAGTTTATATTTAGTAAATTTCATAAATCACTACCTCACTATCAGACTTAAGCTAACAGTGGTCAATGATTTCAAAAGTTAATAGGTGGCTGTTAGTAATGCACACCTATTTCCTAAGGAAAGCACTCTAAAAATATCCCGAGTGTTTCTGGTGGTAATTCTAATTTGAACCAGATTTGCATGATATTGATAAGATAAACTAAAATGAACTGATGCCAAGAGAGAGCAGCTGGAGGCAGGCTTTATCTCAGGGCCCTGGAGATTGCAGGAGAGAGGAAACCTCTCAGCCTTGCCCCAGCTGGGTAGCAGGAAGCCTGCTCTCTTTCCAACAAAGCAAAAGGAGAAATACAAGAACACGCAACTNAGTATGTGCTGAATCAGACCCTTACTCTATAAAATCTGCAGATCATCTGCTGCGTCTCCTGTAAAATTCCACGCTTATCTCTGACACTGCTGAAGACGTGAATAATCTTTTTGCCCACAGATTATAAGACTAAGGAGGTGGATAAACTTAGTTTGGTTTTAGTAAGATAATTCTAAGAGAACCTTTACTATTATCATAAATATTTTTATAATCTCTTTTGTTTTACTGTCATTGCTTATTAATATATTCAAAATATTATTATAGTAGTGCCCAAAAACCCCATTCAGAATTAGATCTCCTTAAATAATAGATGGTGCAAATATATCTAAACTGTGGGTCTTGTCCCCTAGTTTTTTAAGCACAGTCTCACTTCCTATTTACACTGGTTTTAAGATAATACTGTTTCCACTGTCTTGATTTTTGGCTTTTGCAGAAGAACACAAACAGTCCTTTGGAAGTCAGATACACCTCACTATTAGTACATTTATGTCACAGCTAAGAAGCCTACAGTTTAAACTGAACGAACTGTGTTAGTCATACAATTTCTTTACACTGGACAATGAGTCAATCATTATTTCTGCTACACTTCTGTGTCATATTGCTTCAGGAAATTATCCCGGAGGCTACTAACCCTCGAGCTGACACTGTAAGTATCAGTCACTGTTTCTGTGGCTGTGAAAAGGCCAGGCTGGGAGACAGTTTGTTTTGTTTGACAGGTAGGCAACGGACAAACGTCATCCAGCAAAACCACAAGACAGCTCAACCTGCTCCTCCATGCGTCAAGTTGAAAACTCGACAAACACTGTGTCAGTCTTTCCCTTACAGCAAATTTCAGCTCTTTCACAATATTCATTAACAGTTCATTTCCCTGAAACCCACAGAAGGATTTTTTTCCCTCATATTTTCTTTTAGAAGCCCTGTGCCAAATGCTCAGCATTGATTTACGTGGTGCCACACTCTTTCATATTAATTGATGACCTGCAGCTAATTTTTAGGTAGATGAAACAAAAGACATCAAAAGTAGGGTAAGAACAAAAAGGTTCAGGTGAGATTCATTACAGCAATGATTAATCCACCTCATTCTGGAGCTTTTTTTTTGAGAAAGACTGTCCAACATGTTCTTTTCTCCCCCCATGGATATAGGTCCAAATCAGAACTGATGGGAAACTTTTTTCCATCCCAGAAAATTTTTGAGATTTTAAAAAAACCCCCAAACATACACATATCCTACCCTACAGAAGGGTAACACCAAACTGGTTCAAAGTTGGGGTTTTTTTTCCCTGAAATGCAATAAAAGAAAATCTTACCCTAAAATAGCCTGATTATTATGCAACTGTCCTGGAACAGAGAGGGTTCAAAATTTTGCTCTAGTTTCCCACATCCTGTGTGAGCATCCTGAATGCAGGGTTGTTGACCATTTTTGAAGTGGATCTGTTAATTTTTTTCTGCTCAAGTTCTTCTGGTATGGATAAATAATAAAAAAGAAGCTTCTCCCTTCCTAGCCCTGCAAATGATCAGTATCTCTGTGATTCAACTCTTTACTTATTTATACAAAGTGGAGCAGCTCCACGAGAAGATGCTGAGATGCACACCACAACTGCACTGTTTGAGATCCCTCCCTTTCCTCATTATCATGAGGATGGGGAGATACTTCAGCCTGGGAACATCCATCTATTGCTATTCTCTTAACACTCTCTAAGGGAGCAAGGAAATTTTTCCCAGAGTACACTTCAGTGATACTGGTACGCTTCCACAAAAGTTTTTGGGTTTTGAAAATTATTTTCTAGTGAAAAATAAAACTAAGATTTCTGAACCTCTGAAGATAATCACCTATATTTGGCAGTCGGTCTTGGATCTGAGCACAGGTAATTGCTATAGGTTTCATAGTGCTACCTGGGGCTCATGTGCAAATTTGCCCTGAGAATGAAGGAGCCTTAACAAGCTCACTAATGATTCCTCATCAGAAACTTGGTACAGTAAAGAATCAAAACCTTATTTCTCAAAATGTCTGACTTTCTAACAGCAAGAAAGAGCACTGTGTAATAAAGATCTGTACTTCGTTACTCAATTCATCATTAAAAGCACATTGTCCTTAATCCTAGGACACTCATCTATGCAAAGAGACGATTTCAACATGTCAGCAGGTTCTCTTCCCTTTTTTGTTTTTTGAAAGATGAGGTTTGTTAATCATCTTTTAAGGTTATCTTTACCAGGTAAGCTAGAGCTGTCCCAATTTCAAAACATCATTTCTGTAAGACTTTCTCATCTACATGGGTTTCAAAGGAAATACTGGAACATACCTAAAGAAACACAAATAACTGTATTTTTCACTATGGATAACTTCTTTCCTCTTTGTGCACAAACCTGTAGCTGGACCCTATAGCGCTCTCCCAATATCCTACACAAGAACTGCACTGTCTGTTCTAGGATACAAAACCAAGCAGAAATCCACAGACCTAGGTGCAAAACCATTAAAGTTCTGCAACTCAAGGTATGAATATGAAGGCAGCAGGAATATACAGACATTGCAGTAAGAGAGTAATCAGTTGTCCAGGCCTGGGAGATCTGGTACAAGTAATCTGTGGGTTTTCTGCCAGCAGGGAGGGTCTAATCAAAGTAAATCTCCTCCGTTAAATGTTGTTAGAAAAAACCCCAGCTTTTTCCTAATTCAGATGTAGTCTACATTTTTTTATTCTGTTCTACCTTCTACTAATAACCTCACTAAACAGACAAATATATTGCCAATAATTAAAAATATTTTTTGTATTAGCAATTTAGAGGACAATTTCTAATTTTGTACATTTACATAATGACATTTATCAACATTTACTACAGCAAGCTTGACCTTAATAAAGACTATTTCTTGTTGAAAGTCAAAAAAGAATCATTCAGGACAGCTGCTCATTGCCTGGGCCATGACAGTCTGGACTGTTGCAGTTGCCAGCAGGGCCTTGACAGCAGTGCTGTGCAGCTCTCTCAATTTTTAAAGCAACTTGAAAGGGGCCATTATGACATTTTGAAAGAGGACCAAATTGCATTTCTTTTAAAATAAATAATAATAGCGTGGAATCTAGTAAGAAGTTCAATGCAGCACCTTTCTTTAATGGTGTAAGAGTGGATTAACAAACCATGTCTAAATTATATCCATTTATGTTACACTCATTTTGCTCAATGCTGACACACAAGAGTAGTGGCATGGCACGTACAGTGCACTGCACAACGGATAACATAAAGCTATATAGATGATAGGACCCACCTGAAACTACAAAAGCAGTTTAGCCATGAACGTTTTTCCTGGCAAGCCACTCATGTCTACAAACACCAACTTTGTATCCTGACAAATATATCATAATAATTTAAACTGCCAGCCATGTGACTGCCTACTAACTACTGTAGCTTAGGGTTGATTCAGAGGAAAGGACACCAACTCCTGACTTAGGAACACCTTCTCCTGCTACATGTTCCTGAACACACTGTGTCGGTGTGACCCAACGTGACTCTACATTTCCTTTGAGACCTGACAAGTTCAAACCTTCTGGTAAAATGGTTTTATTCTGCTTGGCAAAGCTTGCTTAGTCATCAGTTAGAACCAGTTTCAAAAGCAGTGGTTGTTTCTTCATAGCATTTTAGCTAATTTGAAATTAACTGAATTTATGTGTGTAGTTTGATAAAGCAAGTGACGCTGTGCCCAAGCAAATCAGCACTGGCTTTTTTGTTGGGTCCTTTTTTTTCAGTATCTATTTAGCAACTTTCCATGTTTTGGAAAGTTTGCTATGATTTGGTGCTCAGGTCACAGGAAGTTTTACTACAGGTCAATTTCTTTAATTCTTTCTTAGGAACAAGAGAAGTTTATAAAACAATAGGAAAAAGCCTCAAAAAAAGAGGCAGCACAGCACACAGGTCTCAAGAGTAAGCAATGTCAGTCATTGCTAAACGGGTTCTCACAAACCTACATTTATTATACCTTCATTGGTATTTTTGTATTTTGTAATATTTATTCCTTAGTTTTAATTCACTAGCGTTTTGGTATTTTTTTAATATATATATTCATATATATAATTAGTTTTTTTCCATGGTAGTCATACTTTCATAGACCTCTACCATGCGTGATAAACATCTTTATGCACCTGAGCACATTTGTCTTTCCAAAA
>WAAD01005501.1:0-28521 GCA_013389945.1 Fregata magnificens
ATTTACTTCAAAGAGCCACAGAGGCCCCCTAGCCACTTGCTTTTGCAGCATTTGATCTTTGGTGCAGGA
This sequence comes from Fregata magnificens, assembly GCA_013389945.1. Lineage (NCBI taxonomy): Eukaryota > Metazoa > Chordata > Aves > Suliformes > Fregatidae > Fregata > Fregata magnificens. Next base: position 70 of record WAAD01005501.1, read on the forward strand.
AAGCTATGGAGTGAGTCATCTACAAACCCACATGCTCTCAAAAAGAGTGGTGAAATTGCCACCTAAGATGCCAAAGGCCCTCCTGTTGCAGGATTGTCACAGAAAGAAAGGCATATGATCACTTCATAAAAGACAGTGTCATAACACACACAAACTAGAAGGCTCAATTAAGTCCACATGGCATATCTTGTTCTGGCATTTCTGGATCCTCAAGTGCTTGGCTTTGCTTTTAAAAGGAGGGGAAGCTACATGAAATATGTCAGAGCTATTTAGAAAGAAAACCATAAGCAGACAATCCGTTACAACAAACACTTGCAGGTACCAAACACTTGCAGACATCAACAAGACAGAGGAGTTCTTATTGCATAGATATCTGCCTTTCAAGCAGAAGTGGAATGTCACAGCAGCAGTAGACTTTCCTGTCTACTGTAGGCCACAGCAAAGTAAAGGCTGTGACGAAACACAACCTGTGGCAGTGGGCTCTGCCTGCACAAAGGAGCTTTGCTCATCCACTTTCAGTTCATGTCACACAGGAGACCAATTACTCCTTAATGATGGTTGCTGGCATAGGCATACAATACTCAGATCTTTGTAGCGAGTATGCTAAATGCAAAAGTTCTTGTGCCAGAAAGCAGAACAAGAGCAGCAGAGGTGATGAGAGGCAAGTACTTGGTTAACGACAGTTTTTTTCATTGGGAGCTCTGCTATAAATTATAGATGTAGAACAATTACAAAAGGAAAAAAAAGAAACCTCAGGTCCCGTTCCAGACTGTAGCACAGCTACACACTACTCCTTTATTCATCCTTCCTGTTTTCTGCCACCTCTGCCTGCTCTGTCTCTTTTCTACCCTTAGCTCAGTCTCAATTTCTGCTCTTCATTTGGGCTAAGATCACCAATCTTCTACCAAATTTCCTTGTTCAAGTAGATACTGGCCTTGAGAGCTTCTCAACCCACTCTGCTCTCCCTACCACAACAGTTCTTTTGTTTTGGGGCTTTTTTGTTTTTGTTTTGGGATGGGGGTGGGGGGGGAGCTGTTTCATTTGTTTAAAAAAAGAAAACCTTCCTCGTCTTTTGCTCCCTCCACCGAAGTCTTCTTGCTCAGGAGGCTCACTGTCATCCTCCTAACCAACTCTTTAAGCCTGTATTTCTTGTTTCTCAGTTCAGACCTCCTCCTTACCACTGTTTCACAGCACCAGTCTCTTCCCTGCTCTCACCTCCTCATCCAAGCTCTTTCCAAATCCAGCCAAATTGTTGCCCGGCCCATCCAATTTCCTTGCCTGGTTTACAGCTCTCCTTCCCTTCCACCAGAGGCTAATCTGTTTGTTTCTCTTCTCAAACATGGCTCTTGCTCCATTTTGGCAGGAGAGGAAAGACCAACTTGAAGAAGTAGAGAGGATGGGTGCTAGGGAAGCAGCCATCACACAGAAAACCTGACCTGACCCTGTAGCTCTAGGCTGAAGTATGTTGAGCAGCTCTGAAGCAAAGACACATGTGCAACCTGGTGAGCAGTCAGAGCTATGAGGTACCCTGGCATACTCAACAAAGGTTCAGATTTGGTGGGTTTCAGTTTAGTCTATAGCAGTTCTTATATACACCTATTTTTAGCCGATATGTTTTGGAACAGAAGATTGAAACTCTGCCAAATTTCAATTCCTTCATCTACGACACAGAAAACCTAGTTTTGTTCAAAGAAAAGACCTCTGTATTTTATTTTAAAAGTATAAAAATGTCACTTTCTTGGAACCTTATTTGAGGGATGTTTTGGCTTTCCTTTGCACTTAGGAGGTTGAACATGCTATGGAACACAAATTCTAGCACAAAAGTTTATCAAAGTCAACAAGCAATTCAGAATGGAGTATTGTAGTGTGAACTGTCAGATGACCTTAACAATAACTGGCACTACACTCTTCCCTTTAGTGTAAAGGGATGCAAAACAGTGTCTCAGCTTCTTTAAGATCATAGGTACTGAAGACAAAGTGTTGTGAAATCTGCAGCAAGAAAAGCATACATTCTGAAGAAAAACTAAATTTTAGGTTAACATCAGATTATGCCTACACTAAGAGAGGCATTTGTCTCCCCCCACCCAACATATCTCAGAAGAAAACTAACCCCCTGAAGAAAATACCAGTATTTTCATTCTTTAAAATAACATTTAAACTAACTTTCAGCATCCACCAAGATGAACTTCTGCTGACATTACTGCCTGAAATAATTTAATGTGACTCATCAATTTGCACAGGACACTGTGAAAGGCTCCCCACATTCTGAAGAAATCAGGTGCTTAATTTAATCCACCTGTCTTTCTCTGGGTTTTTTTGATTATTCATTTATCCATGAGAACAGAAGGTTGCAGGTCTAGGACTTATATATACATAGAAGTGGAGAACAGGACAGAAGACACTTGCCATGTTTGTTTATTTTGCTGGGCAAACTCAACACCTGCATGAAGTGAGAAGGCTGTTAAGATACTCTTTTTCCCATCCCCTAACTCAAAAAAAAAAATTTAAAAAACACCCCAAACAAACAAACACCATCCCCCCCAAAACAAACCCACAAAAAAGTAACTACCAACTCAGTCAAGCAATCACTTTATATAAGAGCACAGGATCACCTAATGCTGGAATTGTCACAAGTTTCTGTAATGGCACCTGGCAGCTCAATCAGTACCTCTCAGTCCAGTTCACACACTTATCCACTGAGAAGCACCAAGTGATCAATCAGTCCCAGTGGGGCACATATCAGATCAAGTGGTGGTGATAAGAGCTATCTAAACCCTTCACAACCATGGCATAACTCAATAAATCTTTTTAGTGTTAAAGTGTTTGACAGTTTGGCTTCTTTACGAAAGTAAAAAGGAGCAGCTCATCCAAACAGTTTAATCATGGAGGTTTGGCCCTGGCAACATCCTCCCTGTTAAAGAGCTGGCCAAGAGGACAGACATCTTACTCATTCACAAATACTCAGTGAGCTGTAATATTAGTTCTTACAGATATGTTGCAGCATCCTTTGAAAAGACCATGACAAGAGGAGATGTAAAAGAAAACTGTGATTTGTTTGTTAGATGCTGTGTTATTTTTTCCCCTTAATATTACATTTCACCCATTGCATTCATCAATAAACTTAGCAGGACACTGCCTGACATTTTAAAAAATGCAATCAATTATGAAAAGCCATGCTGTTTGAAAAAAATATATCCCACACTGAAAATATTAAATTTAGTGATTCTCTCCAAGCATTTAAGCTAATCTTATTATTATCCACATAATAATGGCCAGGGGCATAACAGTGTCCAGAGGCACCAGACCATTGTGTTAGTCACAGTGGAGTAAATCTGTAGGAAAAAAATAATTGCATTGACATTATCTAAAGTTTTCTGATGGAAACACCTGAAATCCAGTCTTTCAGCCACAGGTGTTTGTTCACTACCTTCCTTTTACAGTGACTGAAGGACAAACAGGATTCTGGCCTCTGCTCTCAAGTCCACTCCCACTACAACCGCTAACCCACAGAGCTTACTTAGGCTACAACAGGCCACTCTTCTCACACACAAACCAAAGCAAGCATATCCTTGGATGATCTGGGTCCTCTTCCCAACAGCTGGGAGGGACTCTCCAGTTCTAGCTCTCCCAGGGGCTGGCTGCAATGACCAAAATGCAGAGCAAATCCTGAGCAAACACATGGAGACAGAAGTGGAAAGGGCAGGGAATCATGTAACAATCACTTTTCCTTTTGAAACCTTGGTGAAGTTACCTATTCACACTTACATTAAGAGAAGATTTTTTTTTTTTTTTTTCAATTGTGTACAAACAGTGGACTGTGAAGTGAAAGAAATTATAGCTAAAAGTGTAGCCCTGCATCCACATGCACCCATACTTACTGTATCTTATTTCATAAGATCAGCTGTTTTATATGTGAAAGTGTTAGCAGCTCCTTTCACTTTAGGTGAAAGGAGCTGCTATCAGCAGAACTGTGGCCAGGTTTAAACCTTTATGCAAACAAGTCTTGCTTAGAAGAATCTAATTCTGATCTCTTTATTGCTCACCTAAGGCATTTATTGTACTTGATAGGCTATGAAGAAGGGCAGCCAGACTGATCCCAAGATTATAGGACTGGAACTAATGGGAACTGTTATAAAATTTTAATATATGCCATCTTCCAGACGAAAGGAGACTCCAGGGGGAACTGACCTTTGAGTGCAGAAACCTTAATAACATGTCAACAGTGGGGTTACATTTTCTATACAAAAATGAATGACAAATTTAGGGAGATTGCACTACAGTTGTAGTGTATAGAAATTACTCTCAAAGAAGAGGCTTCTGCTAGACTTAAGTGAATTTATGGGTTATACAAAAGACTGAAAAAACACAGGGCCAAAAAAATGCTGATATAGTTGTAATTGATTTAAAGCAAATCTGTGCCAAACAACAGAACTCTTTTCATAGTTCATTCAAGCGTCATCTCATCTTAACTTCTGAGTATACACCCACAGAATTGACACTCTTTTCAGCAGCACAATCCTCCTTCAATTTGTACCTTTCCATTCACAGTCACTATTAAGAGGGAGAAAAAAAGCAACTGCCTGCTCTAAATAAGCAGTATATTCTTCACAAAACAGAATTTCATGGAAAACAAAATTATTTGAAATTAAATTTACCAAGTAGTTTTGACCAGAGCAAAAAGGTGGAGAGTCAGAGTAACTTAAAATTGCAAGGAACCTCTGGAGGTCATCTGGTCAAACTCAAAGGAGGGAATATTTAAAAAGTCTAAAAGCCTAATTTTAAAATTGCAGAACCATTTTGCAGATGAAGTAGTCTGTGATTGGTGACATGTTTGTTTTCCAAATTTGCCTTTAAAAACAGGCATAGAAAGTTGGTACTTTCAAACTGACCCTGCCTTATTTTATCCCAATTGCTCCGTTCAGAAAACATTCAGCAGTGTTATTCATTATTTCCCACCATCTCTTGATTATGTGGCTCTACCCAGACTTGCATGCACAATGGCTTCAATTCTTTCCACACCAACTTTAAATCCTCTTCTGCATCTGATGATAGGAATGGTATTTAAAAAAAAGCAAAACCAACCAGCCAAATGCCATGATCCTCAAAAGTGTCCTTCAAAAAGTAATTCAGTGTCCTCAGAAGAACAGCATTCAAGAAATGAATAAGCTTCAGAAAGATCAATAGTTCCATTCACATTAAGAATATTTCTCATCTAGTTGCTATACAGAATATGCTCCATACCATCGCACAGTACTCCCAATGGCTTTTATTAAAAATTCAGAATATAAAATGGAAAGTTTACTGATTCTTTTTCTGGTGTTTGAATTTGCTATGAATATAAGTGTCTGGCACCCACCAAGGTGGAGTTGGCAACTGACCTGTGATAGTAAGTGAATTACACAAGCCTGTATAAAGCATAGGCTGTCACCCATAACCACCATACATTTAAACTAATACTAACCTGGAAAATATTTAATGTATTAGACCTACTAATAACAATAACTGGAATACTCAACCTTTTACTACAAAGTTATGTCAAGACAACAGTACTGAAAAAAGTGCTTTCACCTTAGTCACGCTTGAAAACATTCGTTAAAAAACACTGGAAAGAAAAGGTGCGTGCTTATACGCAGCTTTGGGGTAAAGCCGTGTACTCTCCTGTTCTTACCAACTTTGCACTGGTTGTCACATAAGAGATGATGATGATCCTACGCTAAGCCTGTATAGCAGATATATTTCTGTCTTTGCACTGTGTGATACCATTTGCTGAGGTTTCCTGTTTACTTTCCAGATGTATTATTCAGCCACATGTGCCTGCGCAATAGGAGAACTTTTAAAGCACACAAGGCCTAATTATTGTCCTAGGTAAAATAACTAGATTACCAGAATGTTTATCCAGGCATTTGCATTCAAGAAAGGCTGCTGGAAAACAAGCAAAACCCAAATATTCTCCATACAAAAACATCTTCAGGAAATGAGGATGGAATTAATTTTGAGGAGCCTACATCCTTTCTGTTCTGCCAGCTCTATCCTGCCAGACCTCAGAGTCACAGTGAAAATTGAGAAAATCATAAAAAAGCCCTTGTCACATAATAGGCAGCAGGAAGATCAGTTCTCTGTCAGCTCTATTTAAGGCACTCTAGAGAGGGATGTGATATGTGCTGCTCATACTTAAATATGGCAAGAACGAGGGGCTAGGCAGGCATAGATAGAAATATTAATATAGTTGCCTTTATTCATTACTTCTAAAAAAGTTACTTTAACAGATTGATCTATCAAGATCACAGAGCTAAGACTGAAGTCTCCATAGCAGGTTAAAGCAGAGCTCCTCCATGTTTTATGCGTTGTTTGATGAGAGGTTGTTAAATGGATTTTTTTATTCAGCAACTCAACATAATTTCATGGCATAATTAATTTCATTTGCCCATTCTGATCTGGGACTTATGGAAGTTCTAGACTATTTTAAACCTTCCAGCATGCTAGCACCAGTACAGTCCCCAAAAAGGGTGGTAGTCTTCAAGATGGCTAAACAGCCAAAGCAATTCTAAGACCACCATAGAATGAAGCTTGCAATTGTTCACGTTATTTCTCCAAGTTAAACAAGAGATAACTTCTATAACAGGACATGACAATTACAGTTAAGCTACTTTGCTCCTATACCTAGCACTTACCTCCTCTTATGGTAATAGCATAAGGTACAATGATGAATATCTCAGTATTGGTCTAGATAGAACTTTGATGCACTTAGCTTCAGGTGACTGCTGATTTTTTTTTTTTTTTTTTTTTTTTTATTAAAGATGACACTAAATATAAAGTTAGGGACAGCTCCACACCATTTTGGTGCCTAGCTTCCCACCGATTTCCACCAATGCAGATACAGGAATCAGGCAAGCATCTAATGCCATAGATGTTTGCTGTTAGGTTTTCTCTTAGAATTAGCTTAGATAAGGGAAGGTTGTTCTGAATGATAGGTCAGTGGAACAGGATTTTGGAAAGTAAAATTTAAACTCCCTGTGCAACTTCCCAACAGAGCTTCAGCAAATCACCCTATCTTATTTGTGGTTTGTTTATTTTTTGTTCTTCTGGTTTTTTAATCACCCTGATGATTAAAACTGGTGGTGAATAAGACGTCCTCCAAACGACATGCTGAAAAGATGGTTCTTGATTTTGGACCTTCAATTTTGGAGGTCACATATGAATTTACGTCTTGAGCTGTCAGTAATGTGGTATTTCCAACCCAGTATTGTGACACAGCAATTACTTTAGTCACAGTGAGCAATTCTCCAGTCAGTTTTCAAGTATGTATCTATGAAAGGGTGTTAACACAAGCAGTGACTCAGAGACCTTATAGTGTTTTGCAGTGTCTTTTTATTGTGTGGTTTATATTCATGGTTATCTTTTTTTAATCCTAGACATCCATTCTATATCTCATCTAGGAGTTTCAGCAAGAATTTTTTCCATTCTTCACAGCACCAAGCAGACAACATGGTCCCCTTCCCCCCAAAAGGGTGCACACCCTCTGTATCGCAGAGTTTACTGGGCTAAGAGTGCAGTCGCAAACAACCACAACAAACTTCCCAGGACGACTTCTGCACAGCACTTTACCCTATTCTACAGAGTTAAAGCAGAACTGTAAAATCAGCGGTATAAATCAAAACCTTGAAAACTGCATTACCTTAATACTTGAATTTGCCATGAAAAATTGCCAAAGCATATTTGCAGACTTAGTAATTCCTTTAAAAATTGGTTTCTCATTATTTACTTACCTAAATGGCAATTTTACCCTCTTCTGATCATAGGTTATTAAATTAGAATAAGTTTAACGTTTTCCTCTTCCTGCAACCAAGCTCCTTGAGACTCAGGAGACGAGACCATGCCTGATAGAACAGAGCAATTCAGTAACTTGATTAAAAGGACTGGGCTGCTCAACAAATAGGCCCAGCAAAGGTCCTGTGTTGAAGCTTTCATGCGCCAGCCTTTTAATTTCAGAATTACATTCAATAAGGGCAATGATTAACTCATCAAAAGGACTTGCATGAGTGAGTTAGAGGTGGCTGAACTTGAACTGAGAACGTATGCACATAGATTGAATAGAAAGGATGATAACCATACACTCGCTCTCTTTTAAAAGGACAGTACCTGCTGGAATGGATACCTACCATACCAGCACTTCAGAGGTACACTGGCAACTCTTGTGGAGAGAAATAGGGTAAAACAAGGACTTTCTGGGAATTTCCCTCCACTCTACCACTTTTAAGTATTCATACCAGCATTTCCAGATCCCCATTTTCAAATCCCCCACTTTACATTTCCAACTTAGATTCAAGATGCCCTGATAATAGGGCACTGCTAGTGCCAAGAAAAAGTCAATTCAGGCATGACCACATTGAGAATCCTATTACTGTGTGAACTAGAAGCAATTATCCCCACCGTTAATCTAGAAGCAATGCAATTCAATAGTATTAGGAACAGTGCATTAATAACAACAGTTACTGTACCAGTCACATAATATTCTATGATCGTTATCTAGATGTGCTTTGAATGAGAACAGATGTGATACCAGCACTAGAGGCATTCAGAGCATGCCATTCAAATACGGCACAGAGCTGAGAAGGTGGTGTTTGACGTATAACAGGCATTAATATGCCCATCTGACAGGGTCATCAAGGGCACCTACTGGTCTTTTGCACCCAGCTGTTCTGCCAAGCAAGGGGAATTGCAGACTTTCTGGAGCAGAAGCCAAAGCAAGAACCAGTGAGGAAGGGAGATGGAAACAATTCAGAGGAAAAACACAGATATTTTTCAGGTTTTGGGGAGGTTGTTTTTATTTGGTTGGTTTGGTTTTTTAAATAAACAGCAAGTCCCTGCACTTTCATGACATCCCAGAGTGAGTTACTTTGTTTCATTCAAGGATTACTGAATCGCAGCTGCTTTACATGCCACACCTCACAGCAGCCTCACTGCATGCCACCAGCCACAGCGCACACATCCCTCACTGCAAAGCCCCAGGGGCAGGAGAGCATGCCCTGAGTTGCCTGCTGACAGCTAACGTACAAGCTCCCTTCTGCAGCCTGTTACATAAATGCACAAGGAGCTCCTGGCACCAGTAAATTCACTCCAGTGCACAGCACTGATGAGCCCTCATACAAGCACTAGTAACCTGAAACAGAGCTCTACCTCGTCATTCAAAATTCACCTTGCATGTATTCGGTCTTTTAGAATTAGCTGTTTTAACAGCTCTCCCATCTCCTTTTCTGATTCATGAGCAACACCTGGCAGGGCCACGATACTCACCAAGACTGACAAACTGTAATCTTGCAAAGAAAAAAAAGCCCTTCCTAAAACTACTTTTCCTTTTTAAAACACCTACCAGTAATAACATTTCTTCAGCTACTACAGTCTGCATGCTCTTTATATTTTACTTACATCCATTAGCATAAGAAGAACTAAATGATGTACAGGAGAGGCCAGAAAAAAAACCAACCCCAACATTCTTTGGACTCCATGCACTTTAAAACAGCCTTTTCTTACAGATGACAGATTCAGGCCAGGGAAAGTCTAAAATGGGACACTATTGCCATGTATAACACAGTGAACAAGTAGTTAGTGCTCTTTTCCCCCACCCCAACACACCCTCAAAGAGACCTGACTTAAACACATTTGTTTTCCTGATGCTTCGGAAACCTTTGATGGCAACATATACAGAGATTTCTTTGGCACTTCTATCTTCCCTGTAGCCCTGTGTGGCACAGTTCCATAAACAAAATGCTGACTCTGAGGCAGGCTTGCTTGACTTTACTGTAATCAGCAAAGCACAAGGAGTGGAGAACAGACTTGCAGAAACACTTATGGAATAAAGTGTCAAGACAATAGGGAGGAAATATACATGCATATATATGTATATCCACAAATCTCTTGTCACTTTACAAACTAGCAGTCTTTATGCGAGATCTGTTTTCACATTTTATTATCCAGTTTACTGTAGACACAGTAACAGAGTAGAAACTAGAAATACAGGCTCTTGGATCTATTTCTATGGCTGCCAGATATGAGAAAATGAATCATTGTAGAAGTCGTTTTCTGGTTTCTTATATCATTGTTGCTAAATCATCAGATCTCCCCTAGTCCAACACCAAAGCGGAGCAATGTGCTGAGCTTCTCCTCAACTTCATTTTCCCTCCAAGAGCTGCAAGAGTTTGTTTTTACTGTGGAAAACCAGTAGGCATATTGATTACACCAAAACCCAGGTATGATTCAACTAGGTGAGTGCATTATAACAAATGTAGAATACAACATACAAAGATTACCCAACCCCCGACAAAAACGGCAACTTGAAGTCCTGATTCTGCAACCAGATTCTTATCTTAAAGGCAGAAAGGATCATTGTGAACAAGAAACTTGATATTCTGCACCAGAAAGTGAACCTAAGTTTTAAAGCAAGCCTATGATTTATCATTGGGTGACAGGACAAACTTTTAAAAAGACAGAAATTATGAATAAGACTTACAATAACAATTAAATCACTACCTCCATAACAAGTGTTTCCAAAGGTTAAATACTCTTGTTATTAAAACAAACACCTTACTGCAAGACTCTGGCTTATTGAGTATGCTCAGCTGTACATAATTTGTTTACATTAGTTCAGTATTTTCCTTTTTTGATATAATATGAGCTTGAAATTGTTTTGCCAAGAGATCTGCTATCTCTCGCTGTAAATCAACTTTTTAATAACATATTTCATGTATAGAGATATGAAAATATGAAAGAACTAGAAATTTTAAGAAATTATTTGAAAAAATCTTCCAGATTGCTGCTACTTTAAAGTGTGCTTGTAGTACTTTATAAGGGGGAAGAAAAAGGAGAAGAAAAAAAAAAAAAGAAAAACCTTTTTCAGCTACACTCCTATATGGCATTAAATACTGTGCCACCGATTCCTGTAGAGAAAAAAATTGACTTTTAGCTGGGAAAATATGGCTCCTAGGGTTCAATGTGAGTATTTTATAAAGAAAGATAGATGGAAAAAGTATCATGTGAGAAAACAACAAGTAGAAAATAAAATAAAGTCTGCATTTTGAACTGTGAACTGCAGTTTGACAGCCAGAATACTACCTGTACATTATAGTACACAGAGTGGAGAAAAATAATTAAAAAAAAAAACCCACCAGCAATTCGCCATTTTGGGACCCTGGCTTGAGAAGATGCTTGGCTGGGCTTGTGGGATATTTACAGAGATTAATCTTACATAAATCTGCCTCCTTGAAGATAGCTTAAAACTTTTTCAGCTGCACTCAGAACTATAGCAAGCTAATGTTGCATTAACTGACAAGGGTGAATTCTTTTTAAGCAGAGATTTTTAAAATAGTCAAAGCTAGATGAGGTGGACGAATCAACACTGTGCCTTTGTCTACACTCAAAAGACATTGCTGGGACACCAAAATGTAAGAACTGTTCTACCATGGTCATAACAGGTATAAACCAAACCAAACCTGCTAGTATAGTTTGGACCTCCTTGAGCAGTTTTACACACTTTAACCTGTATTGATGTAAAATATATGAACTGGCAACAAATCACAGGCTCTACAAAGATATCTTCAGTAGGTAGCTATGCTACCTTTGTCCCTTCCCTATGGCTCTGATGGTAGAAAGTACTCTCTAATCTCCTTCCAGCAAAGTCAGTGGGCTAACCCAAACCCACTGCCACATGCAAAGCAGGTTAAACTAGGCTCGCAGATTTAGACTGAAGCAGACTAGAATATTCTTATTCTGCTTCCAGGGCTATAGAGGAACAATCTCTGCCAACATGGCACTGGCAAGCACCAGCAAGTGACATCAACTTCAAATAGCACAGCAAAATGAATAACTGGGTCCCATCCCTTAATGACACCTCCCCAAGTTTGGTGTGCACCAGTTCTTTGTGCCACCTAATGACCTACGCCTTAACAGCTAGGTCTTAAACTTTAGGGTTTTAAACACCTGGTAACATCCAAATGTAGAGTAAAGCTGAACTTCGAAGAAAGAGTGACAATGGTTTCAGAGTAAGGCTGGGAGACCAGAGACCCTCTCCAACCACCACTCAACCCAGAACATGAGCTGAATCCCTCCAGTTTCCCACCAGGCCCCACACCTCTATGCAGGTCTCACCTACATAGTCCTCCCTTCTACTCCCCAAGCTTCCAGCTCAGCAAGCTGCACAGTTCAGCAGCATCTTGTTTCTTACCTCCAACCTAAAGCAGCTTCTTGTCTTCTCAGACAGTAATCAAAGGGGATGCTAATTCTCAAACGTCATCCACCACTGCAGGCACATGGTTTTAAAAATACCATACAGTATTTGAAGTAAAGGACAGGCTAACTGTGTATTGCAACATACAATCATAGAATCATTAAGGTTGGATGATTTAAGTCACTGTCTTCAACATTCTTCCAAACACTCATTTGGCTGCCAGGCTGGAAAATACCAAAGTTCTAAAGGTTATTAGACTATTGTTTATGACAATGGGAGTGTTAAAGTTTGCAGTCACGATAACATATTCAACTTAAAAGAGAAAAAAATTGAAGACATGATTAAGAAAAAAAACCCTTTAAGCACAAAAGCTCTGACTGTCCCTTTATGCAGCTGACAAAGAAGCTTTCTTCCCTCCTTCCCTACTCCCTCAAAAAAAAAAAAATTAATCTCAACATATAATAAAGACTGAGAGGAACAGAAAAATTAATTTAATAGATTTTTCTATGTGCATTATGCAAAGCAATTTTTAGTCTAGAAAGAGGTACTGCATTTTACCTAAATTGACTCTTGAGGGTATTTTACTTAGAATGAATGTTTAATAGATGTTAGCTCACCTGAAGTAGTAAATAGCTCATGGAAGAGAAATAGCTGTAAATCTCTTCATAAATAGTAATTTTTCAACAAGTGCTTCTACACAGGCCAAAAGCATACCTGCACTACTGAAATATCACAAGCAAATATTTCTGCCTGTCACTTAATTTGTTTGAATAGAAATTAACCAGAATTTTGGGATCAAGCTTTCTGCTCTTTTTCTCCAACATACACAAAATATTGCACAAATGCTTTTTAGGCAAAATGCGTACAACTGTGTGCTGGACTGGTAGGCCAAACATCCCTCTTCTGGTGCCTCACTGCCACGAATCCCTAGTATGATTGCAGACAAATGACATAACCCTGCTATCCCTCAATTCCCAGTCAGTAGAGGTGGAGTAGTATTACTTCCTCTCTTTACACAGGATTTGAAAAAGCACAGCAGCGATCTTTGCAACTCATTCACCAAGGCACAGAGGAGCGACACTATTCAACATTTGTAAGAATCCATAGGCGGGTTAGACTGTCACTTCAAAGGCAGTTGTTCTTTTTAATCTTCCCTTCCTTTTCTTCCTGCTTCAACCTTTCATATTGCCTCTTCCTTCCCAGGGGGTTAAAACCTGCTCCCAAATACACACCTCACATAAGAGAGACCATGACAGGGAGCGCAGGCAGATCTGTCACCCTGCATTGCTGCCCAGCCGTCCCTCACACCTGAGCCCTGCTTTCCCCAGAATACCTTGGTCCCTCCCTACAGGAACAAGAGCAGGAAAAGCTGAGAGCCACCACTTTCCCTGACAGGTAGTAATACCCTGTGCAATAGCAATACTGTTTGGAGTTTCCAATCAAATTGAATTGGATGGGGGGAGAGCTACTGGAAATGTTTATTAGGAAAAACAACCCCAAAACCCCAGAGTTTCAGTTTCTCTGTCACCAAGTTATTCGTGATTTCCACTCACTTTGCTAAGTGTTTTCAACTAAAAATTGAATTACAATCTACAGCGAAGAGTTGTTACCAGGCCCGTCTTTTGTCCAAAGGATATTGGCCCTGGAGGAGAAAGAGAGATTCAAGTCCTTCCTCTAACCAAGAGGATTCAAAGGCTTTCCTCTCTCCTTCCAAACATTAGTGCTATTAATCCAGTTTACTGATGCTGCCATGGTCTCTCCCACTGACAGTGTGCCCCTGCAAGTGATGTACTCCACTACAACATGAAACCAGGCTGAAGCTAGAGGCACTGCACCTCCTCTCCCTACCACAGCTGGCTGAGCAGGGAAGCCAGATTGTTCTCTCATCCTCTGGCCCAGCTTCAGTACAAATATTTTACAGAAAAAGGAAAGTTTCAACCTACCCACAGAAAGTGCTTTAACCACTGGCCTGTGCACCGAAGGACCAGCAATTCTTGCTGTTGATTTTTTCAAGGACACCTATGTGTTCTGCTGCCATGAAAAGTACTTCAGATGAAAACAAAATTTTGCTTTCAGGGAAGGAATATTACATTTGACCCTCCCAAATCTTTAAGAAAAATATATCCTTGTTCTTTCAAAATGAAAAACAAGTTAGATGAAGATTTGTATCAGAACAAACCAAACAAGCATTCATGGTCACTTGGTTCAGTGGCCAAACAAACAAATAAAATACTTTATTCACCCAACCCTGCAAGCAAAGACAAACATTTCCTGACACATGAAAGCCAGAAAGTAAATCTGCTTCAATCCAGGACAATGGATTAGAAGTATAATTCTAGAATTAGAAAAATAAGAGTTATTATACAAATCTGAAGTAATTAGAAGTGTTTGGGTTTTTTAAAAACTGTTTCAATCTTAATAATACAGTTAAAGAGAACTATAAATCCCTTAAATGCTACCTTAAACTACACTAGCAGTGAGAGTAGAACCGAGAACTACATATTAAATGAGTGCTAAAAACTGATCCTTTTTATCTCTGAATAAAACACAAAAAAAATACTCAGTTGAAAATCTTTATAAATCATTTGTTTAAACAGAAAACAAAAAATCTTCATTTTTCAGATGTTTACACTTAATTTTAAGACACTGCTTATAACTTTCATTTTTATTTCCACTTCTAACAAGAAATCAAGATGACAAAACAATGTATAATGTTAAACTATGTCACACTGTAGTTTGTTTGGTTTGGTTTCTTTACTCATTTTCTACCCAGCTCAGTGTTGTTTGATGCTTTGTGAGCATTTTTTCTGAAGGAAAAAACCCAATAAAGTCCCAAAACTGGGCCCTGCAAATGCTGTAATTCTGCACTGAGTTAGCTACCTGTTCAAAGAAATAACTAGAAGCCAATAGAGCTTATGGCTCACAAATTATAGCAATAGAAATTTTATCCTAGAATAATTAGGAAAAGCAGCTAAGTCACAAACCAGCTATGCTTTCGGAGTCAAATCCCCAAACTACGCATTACATAATAAACTTCCAGAAAAAACACATACCAGAAAATACAGCTTCCTGTCTCACTTTCCATTTTCAAAGCATTCCACATGCATGAAATACTTAAACCTCTCACCCTACAAGAAAGAATTAATGAATAAAACCCTCTTAGCATCTTTGCCTCATGTTTCTTGTTCATGACATGTCATGAAAACACAGAGTGGGGCTAATGCTGAAAATGAAAGGACTCCTGGGTACAGACTACTAAGTCAACAAAAATGCTGTCAGCAGTGGAACAAGAACTGTGTCTTAGTCTCTTTTTTCCTTGAGATTATTGGGTTTGATTTTTAAGCATTCTTGCTTCTTTCTTGCAACAGGGAAACATTCTGATCATCTCCTTTCTACTAATTAGGAAAGGCAAAGTCACCAAATCAGTGCCCTTACACCCCACAGCCTTTCTCTGTGTACCCTTAATACCTGGGTGGTGACTAGTGCAGCACAGAGAAAGGGCCAAGTGACAGCTGGCGAAACCAATGTTGCTAAATCATACTCATGCTCAAAGCTTGTTTAATCTTTTCTGTTTAAGGTCTGACTGTATCTTTGGAAACATATCTGGATGCTTGCAAGCATCAAATGTGATCTAGCAAACTATTTAAAACAGGTATGGTCAGCCTTCCTAGTTCTAAGAGCCTCACAACATCATCCTCATATAGCTTCAAGACATTTACCCAAGACACTTAAAGAGAAACACCAGAGATCATTCAACAAGAAAGGGATGACAAGAGCTCTCATGAATCACACCTTGGTAACACAAGGGATTTCACTGTCGGAGCTGCCACAAGGGGCCGTTTTAGACACTCACCATCTATATAAGCCTAAATGTACAGGCAAGTAGGCATTAACAGACAATTTAGGTAGGACTTCCTGCAAGGAGCTCAGCAGCTCCATCCACCTCCACCCCCACCAACACCTTTCAGCCCCTCTGGTCCAAAGCTGCTGTTGCTCATGGCCTGCTCTGCAGCAGGCATCCTGGCAACCCACTCTCCATGGCGGAGTATGAACCAAACAAGCCGAATGTAACTACCTTGCTCTTTACAAGACTCACAAGACATTTTATACTGACAGCTAATGCATCACCTTTTCCATGGAGGTCAGTTCCTGTGTTTTCCTCCCAACACATGGCTATTAAGAACATTTAACATCAGTCCTTCACTTACTCATAAGCTTTTAGCTGCATACTAATTTTTCATCTACTTCAGTGCATGAGTGACTTGAACTTCTACCTTATTTTCCAACTGCAGCTCCACTGGGTGGTTTCCATCTGCTTAAAGTATCCATATTCAGTTTTAAAAAAAAAAAAAAAAAAAAAAAGCAGCACAAAATCCACACTACAAAAATTTTTTGCTATCAGAGCCAGGTACAGGTCACATCAGAATCAGTTTAGAGAAACTGAATTTGTGGTCTAACATATCATCACTAAGCCAAGGAAACCACAATCAATAAGAGATTACGTTCGACCGAAGTTTCTTGGCAACAGCTGCATGAAAAATGTTAGGGATACTCTCTCCTTTGTTTTCTCATATCTTTCAGAAACCACTGGGCACTGCCAGTTTTGCAGATCTTGTGCATTCTGCTGGCAACCTACACAGAGGTAATTTGTGAACATTGCTTGAGTACAGCTAATATTTTGTCAGTGAAGTTAAGGAAAACAGCTACGCTGCAAGTCGCTTGCTGCATTCATCTTCCCTGATTGTCTTGAACTGCAGGAGAAATGGACCATTTCAAATTAATCAAACCCTCAACATTCTCTCTTCGTTATTTCATTCAACTCCAATTTAGCCTCTGGTCACAGATATAAAACTGCACCTTTTGAAAAAATTAGTATCTGACAAGTCATGGATGGTCACTGGGAAATAGGTACAGTAGCATGAAAGAATTATTCACCTGCTAAATGGGTTGTTAAACATAACTACTTCCACAATAAAACGCCACCAACACGTAAGTGCAAATAAGTAAATTAACTCTCAGTACTCACTAAAGAGAGTGATTATACAGTAACTATTTGCCCACAGTGAAATGCATTATATCTAATAAGGTAATAAAATTCCAGTCGTGTAAGAATCTGCTTTTTGCTAATTGGGATCCAAAATGCCTACAGAACACATTTGGCTTCATCATCAAAACTTGTAAAAGTCATGTTTCATCTTACACTTACTCAGTACAGACCAGGTTTAGACTTTCTTAATACTAGGTAGGTAGTATTTATGAAAGAAAACTGTCAGGACCAGATTTATTTCAGTAAAAGAAGGCCAAATATAGCTTAACAGGATAGGAAAGGAAACCAATACATTAACATCACAAGTAGCAGGGTGTAGAAATTAAAGACTCATTTAAGGCAGGAAACAAGCATCTTCACTGTGAAAATACTTTCTGTGAACACCAGTTAAACTTTGGTTCAAACCAAAGCCATTTCCATTGCAGACTAAAATAGCTAACTTTACAAACTCCCCCAGTCAAGCCTCTTGAGAATCACTGCTAACCTTCAAATACACCTCTTGGAGTGGTTAACTCCAAAAAGTTTCAAGGATGCTACCTCAAATAAGTTTTTACTGAACTTCAAAACAACAGGTCTCTGATATTCTTGACTTTTTTTTTTTTAAAAACAAACAAGCAAGGCAAATCCATCTACTTAGGCAGCAAATTCAACCCATAACTAGGCGAACACTTGGAAAGAACACTGCTCTAAGAAATTTCAACTGAATGCAAGAATCATTGCAAGTTTTTGTTTTGCTAGAGCAGGAAGTAAAGATCACAGACAGATGGAAGAAAGGCCTTCCTCTGCATCACATTCTGATAAAAATGAGGATTTCAGAAAGTATACAGTCTTGTCATCCATTCAGTTGATTGTTTCCAAAAACAAAACTAGCAGAAATTGTCCGTAAAGACTGCTGCAATTTAATTGCTCTCAAACTGAATACTTCACAAAAAAAACCCCACAAACCATACAACACACCACATACCAAAAAACCCACACACCACACACAAGCACCACCACTCCAGTGCGTCTAATAATCCCTAACAATCCAATTACTTGCATTTTACTGCAGAAGTAGTTAGATGACTGATGTGCCAGCCACTTTGATAACACCTGATGAACACTTATGACACTATCTCTGAAGCTATAAGTGGCATCTCTTAGATGAAGATACCACAGCCCCTATCCATAAGAAGTGGCAGGAAGTCATTCACATCACACTTTACATACCTCTAGCAGCACAAGAGGGGTGGCACTCTTCAAAGATGTCAGACCAATACTTGCACATAATAGCAAGTTATAGGGGCTACTTCTGGTTTTCTAAATAAATAAATAAATAACTCTAAACTGCAACAGCAAAAAGATCAAAGAGCATTAATCAATAGACAGTTTACAAATTAGTACCATTACCTGCTGCACACTATCAGAAATCTTAGTTCAAGAAAAAAAAAAAAACAACCCACAAACCCACAAAAAACTCACCGAACAAACCACACTATTTTCACAACTTGTTAAATTTTGTGATTTTATGTCAGAAACATGTTGGCCTCCTTGATGTGCTGCACAGAGATCAGCAATTTAAAAAAGCTTTGCCTCCTGTGTGAAAAGGATCAAACATATTTGGAAGTCTACTTTCTGGAAAATTTTATAAAATCACAGATGGAGTGGCTGAAATATCAATTGCCCACAAAACTGAATTAACTGTATCTCAAAACTCATGGTAGACACTCTTCATTCTTAAAACTTCCAGATGATTGAAATTTCACTTCCTTCAGAAATTTTTTCCAGTCACACTACTGTTCCCGTGAGAAAGTTTTTCCCAGTGTTTGACCTGATTTTCCATTGTAGATAACAAACGTTCCAAGTCTGTAAACTTACAAATACAAAAAAAAAAAAAAAAAAAAAAAAAAAAAAAAAAAAAAAAAAAAGAAGAAGAAGAGTTTCTTTCCTGACATTCAAGATGGGAATAATTCCAGCACCAGTGAAGGCAACGTAAGTTTTGCTTTGCATTTCACAAGAGTCAGAACTTTACCAACTGTTTTTTCTTTAAAACCCACTTGTAATTTCTGATCCTTCTACCCCTCAGGAAATACCAAAGGTATCTTCTCCTCTCTTCATACAACCTGTTCCTATTTTTCCTTCTCTCCAATTTTACCTACTGTACAACCCTTTCCTAACTATCAAATAGCATATAATATAGCAGGCCTGTGTACTGGTTCTCACCCTCAGTCATTTGCTCCTTTACAGTTCTTGTCAACATCTTGAGCTTCATCTTCCTCTATTTCTTTCAATGGCTTTTGTGCTATTTAAAAAAAAAAAAAAAAAAAAAAAAAAAAAGAATTTTCCTTACCATAGGCAGTCCATATCAGCACCACTTGTCACTGTCTAAGACCAGGCAAAGAGCCAATGATAAACCACATTACTGTCAGAAATACATACAAAAACACACTGATGGGTAAAAGTCCAATGCAGAGAAGGCTTAAGTTACAAGGCTTCTCCTGCAGGCATCCAGTTACTCTGAAAGTAGTTCAAATAACCTTGCAGCTACTATTCACTGCGTGTGCTCCTAAAGGAATTGGCACAGCATAGCTCATACTGATTTCACACCTCAGCTTTGTGTGGATCCTCCTCCTAGGGATTCAGCTGCCTGTGATCCAAGGCCTGGTTTTGACACAGCAGAACTGCATAACCTTGGCTGAAACTTCTCAGGAAACTGCCAGCTTGCAAGAAAGCTGTGCGACAATACTTAGACTAGAGCCATGATATATAAGAACGGTTAATTTGCAGCTAGACCTAAGATCCTTGAAACATAGGTTGTTAACAGTTCAAGGACTCAAGAAAAAACAAAAACCCATGAAAAGCTATGAAAACGTACAGCGGAAAAAAACCAGGGAGTCAGAATATAGCAACTTGGCAACACTGAGAATCAGTCCATCCAAGAAGCAATAGAAGTCAACCTTTCCCAATACTGATGACTGCCAGGCCAGCAACAGTGCCAGGATGGGTGAGGCCACACCTGAAATGCTGTGTCCAGTTCTGGGCTCCTCAGTAAAAGAACAACATGGACATACTGGAGAGAGTCCAGCAACGGGCCACAAGGATGATGAAGGGGCTGGAGCACCTCACATAAGAGGAAAGGCTGAGAGAGCTGGGACTGTTCAGCCTGGAGAAGAGAAGGCTCAAGGGGGATCTTATCAATGTATACAAATACCTGAAGGGAGGGTGCAAAGAGGATGGAGCCAGGCTCTTTCCAGTGGGGCACAGTAACAGGACCAGAGGCAATGACCACCAACTGAAACACAGGAGGTTCCCTCTGAACATCAGGAAACACTTTTTCACTGTGAGGGTGACCGAGCAGTGGCACAGGTTGCCCAGGGAAGTTGTAGAGTTTCCCCCCTTGGAGATATTCAGGAACCATCTAGACACAGACCTGGGCAACTGGCTCTAGGTGGCCTTGCTTGAGCCTTTTGGTTGGACCAAATGACCTCCAGAGGTCCCTTCCAACCTCAGCTATTCTGTGATTCTGTGAACCAGGTGTCTTACGCAGAGGTAGTATGTCAATGCTTTGCCCAGCTGCTCACTAATTCTAGTTATCTACCACACATCTCTGTCAATAAGCAACTAATTTAAAGTTATGTATATCTTATTTTCATAGTCTCTTTCTGCACAGTAAAGGGTAAACAAAGTGACCAAGAGAGACCATTACAGCTAACTGCATTAGCTTTTCCCCATAGGGGCGGTTAGCAGGATCTGGATCTATCTAACAGGATCTATGCTGCTGACCAAGTATGCTGAATAGTTCTTAAAATTATACTGTTACAAATGCACTGATGAAATAAGAAAGTCTTTCTTCATAATAAGTCCCTATGAGCTAGACATTTTATCTTTGTGTGCATAAACTGGAATACCATCTCTCTTACCAGTCCATGGAAGACATTTAAGAATTAACCATCTAAAGACTACTTCTCCAACAAAATTCTCCTTGCAATCAACTTTATTCAATGTTGCAGTTATACTTATTTTTCAAACTGTTTTGAGTTGATGGGGAAGCATTACATAAGCTTATTCAGGTCTATCTTGTGTTATCTCTTCCTTGGATCCATAGTCGAACACAGTCCATCTATAAACAAGACTAATAAAATTCCACCCAAAAAAAGATTTTCTTGTATAATGTCCCTTTCATATCATTCTTGGCACTTGTAATAATTACAGAAATGAGAAAAATATTTAATTCAATACTACAGGATAATCTCATAAAAACATTTGTTTAAACATTTTTCTATGCCTTTTTGTGTACACTTTGTTCTAAATCAGGTATTCATTACAAATCCATGTTCAGAGAGATGAGGTTTTAGTCTCTTGTTTCTGATTATAAGCTGCATCTGACATTTTAAACTGCAGTTACAAATGCATATGACAAACACTTATGTTGAAGCTTCATCTCCTAGCCGTTCAACAAAGATACACACAAGGTATCTGAGCTTGTGAAGAAAAAGCAACTTTCAAATATCGTTCACCAGCTTCCCCAGTTCTGACTACTCTATAGTTCTACAGCAAATCTGGAAGATAAGATTGTGATGGATAATGAAGAGGAAGGGCTGATGCTGTCATTTCTCCTATAAGTTGCAAGTGAGCTGTCATGATATCAAATCAAAACTGACATAAATATTTATTTGGAATCTATCAAAGTTAGTATGGCTGCTTATGTCACAATGAGAAGCGAAATTAAAATTAAAGTTACTCAAGCAGCAGCTAATCTAGATGAAAAGACAAAAGGGCTTTTCCTAAATTCAGAAAAAATTACATATGCCTTAAAAGTCTCTGTTTGCTTTTTCTATGCTTGTCTATGGCCATCTCCCACATGTACTGTCAGCCCCAACACACGGGACCTGACATTGTATTTTATGCATCCGCAAAATAACCAAAACCCGAGCTGTAGCACAGCAACATTCTTCCATTTCTTCCACATAAGCAAAGCTGAAGGCTCAGCCCAGACCATTAACACAAGCTCAAGACTGAAAGCCTTTCTGCAAGTTCAAAAAGAACATACCCAGGCAGTTTACAAGCTGCCTGCAGTCCCTCACAGGGAAGTGGACCCTACTCAAACCACTCTGACAGATAGGCTAGTCCAATTTTCTATTTCCCGTTCTCTTACTCTTCTCTCCTACATCTGTACAGTAATTTCCCCCCACCACCACCATTTCTTTGATCACTATGCAAAGCTGAGCCTATCTGGCCAAATGTCTGGCGAGATCTCCAAGTCATTTTCAGTCTTTCTCAGTGAACCTTAATGACCCCATAAAACTTTCACCATAAATTAATAGCCAAGTAAAAGCAGCTGCTTGTATCTGTTACTAACACATGATGTACCAAGGCAACGTTTGCACCAGGAGTATACAAATGATGTGCAACTCCATCAACTCACAAATACAATGCTAACAGCAGCAGCAATTAGCATAAAGCCAAATATAAAACAGCTGTCTACATTACTTAGGACACTGTTAGCAATGAGTTATTCATTTGTCCGCATTTCCAAGGATTTTACTGGCATTGACATCAAAGTGCCAGTCACAGCCTTCACATAACTGTACAGAAATTCTCTTACTGCAGATATTTTACAAGATATTTTTTAATTCAACAATCCAATTCTGCATGTATCAGAATATCCAGTTGCTTACTGACAGAATCCTTCTAGACAGCAACTAACATATTAACAATCCTAGTCCTTCACATTATGCTGAACCACAGTGACGAGTATTACTAAAGACAATGATCTTGCCTGAAGGTGCTGGACAGCATAATGCAAGAGAAGAAACTCCCTGAAGTAAACAGACAATCAAAAAAGAGTTAGACATTAATTCTGAACACTACCCATGTCCAAGCTGCACCCCACAGCCGAATGATTGGCTTTTGCCACCTGTGAGAAGGGTGCCTTGCCCCCTCCAGATGTACAGTGAATGTCTGTATTGCTGGCTGACAACTGACAATCCACCTAACATTTAGTGATCGATTCACAGTAAATAATTTACTAGAGGAAATTACAGCAGGTAGTAGATTAGGAAAGCATGGATTAAGTGCACAGGTGTCATGCTAGAGCAGTTCCATAGCTTACAATCCTTTCCACCAAGAAAACTTTTCTTGCTTAGGGCACATCTGCTTTCCATTTGTCTACTGTTCAGCTAAAGGGAATTTTATTCCGTACTACCCCAACTCTCCGTAACAGCCACTTAGACTTTGCTGATCCGTGAATGACACTTGTTAGCAAATCAAATGCTGTAGGTGCTCCCCCTGTGTCAATCATGCATCTATTGAAAATAAATGAGGAATCAAAGTCACATGGGTAGCTACAGCCAGGAATCACTGCTCTAGCCACAAACAGTCCATCTGGCCAAGGATCCTCTTAGCACCCCATCCTGAGGTGCTTCTTGCACTCCCTTCAACCAGGCTACTAAAGAAGCTGGCAGCCATTTCATTTCCAACTTTGGAGGGCCTGAGCAGCTGGGAAGGTAGGAAAGGCTAGTGGTAAGAAGATGTTGGGGGGGGGGGGGGGGGGGGGGAGGGGAGGTGGACAAGCTAAGGGATGGACACCAGTCTGGAGAGGAAAATCCTCCTGGCCAGACAATCTCCTATACACAACCAGGTCCACAATGAAAGGACTTTGCTGTCTCCTCTAACCTAGAGAGAGACCCCGTTGGCGGCGAGACACGAACAGCTGCTGAAGCAGCATTTTCCTTGCCCCACACCCCTCTTCCAGCAGCTTGCCCACCAAAGCAGAAGGCCCACCCCTCACAGGAGCCAGACAGGGCACTCGGCCACCCCCTCTCCAGGGCCATGCAACACCAGGCTGCTTTGCACTGGGACGCACTGCAAAGTTCATCTGAACGCAACTTCGAACTGGATCACTTTGATTTCGATTACACCTCTGTGCGGACCACCTACACTGACTGCACTTAGAGCCGCCGTATTTCGACCGACTTTACCTCGCTATTGCCAGTGAGCTAAGACCAACGTAACGCCGCCCGTCACTGTGAACAGGAGAGCGCCCAGACAGGTGATGTAGTTTACCGGAGGAATGGATCGGGTAAATTGGGATTAATGTCCCCTCTCCGCAAANTCCCTCCCTGCGGCGTGCGGCCAGCAGCGTCTCCGCTGCCCTCGAAGGTCTCGGGCAGATTAATCAAATGCAGAGGCCGGCAGGCAGGGGGGTCGGTACCGGGACTGCGTGTCCCCGCGGGCTGCCGTACTTAGCGCTAGCCCTGCTTATCACATCAGTATCACAGGTTGCCACAAAAATGTTAATATCAGGCAAATCCCACGGTTTCTGCAGGCCACTGGTGGAACTCTCAAGGCAGTTTACTTGGATGCACCCTTTGTATAGTCATTTTCTTAAGGAAATCAATGGGAATCGGGCCATTTACCGCATCAGTTTTCACCGGGGATTTGAGTACGGGAGAGAAAGGGAGAAGTCCTGGTAAGATTTCCCAGCGAAGGCTGAATTAAGCCACTTGCAATGTTACGTTTCCATTCTTGTCTGATAGCATGTATGATCCTTCTGCTAATTCATTTTGCAGTTCAGATGGTCTCCAAACACCTGCACTGAAATACATTACAAGTATGGTACTCAGCTGTAGCAGACTTTGTAGGTATAGTATTTCTGCACTCTCACAGCTGTAATTGAGCAAAGCACTCAAGCTTATTCACCAAAATATTTGGGCATGTGTTAGTTTTTAAGCATGCACACAGCTCCCCTTATCTCTGTGTAGCTTTTTCTAGGGCACAAATGTCACTTTGAAACTTACCTTTCTTTGAGAATCAGGGCTGTTTAAGGAAATGCACACCACCTTGAAGAAGAATACGTTCCTAAAGGAGAGCTAGAAGGCAACTTCACAGCTGTGTAGTGTTTGAGGCATAAAAGGGCAAGCAGAAGCAAATTAACACAGCTTCTTTTTGCTAATTTGCAGTAAGCACAGAACCTATAGTTGGCTGATTAGTGGGAGACAACATGAGGGTCTTCAGCTACTCAAATCTGAGTTTACACAGAATAAATGCCTTTCACTGCCAACAGCTAGCATCAGTGGCACATGCAACTGAACCAGCAGAGGACACTTCAGTTCCAAGTGCAGAGAAAAGCCGAGCTCCTCAGAGCAGCATGCCTTGCTACACAGAGGCTTTGCTGTCAGGCATCTTGTAAAAAAACCTAAAACTATTTAGCCACTCTTTAAAATTGCATGTTGGAGTTTTTAAGAGCAAAAATGGACTTAAACTTTGAGTCACAAACACTTAAACCCCTAAGTTACCATTTTCACAGCAACCTCAGCACAGCTCTTTGTAGGCATGTATCCTTCGTCCTCAAGTTAGAACTTCCTGCTTGCTTAAAGTCACCTTTCCAATGAAGTACAGTACAGCAGATGATATTAAATTTTAGTTTGGATCCTTATGTGAAGTGTTGCTGACTAATGGTTGCATCGGGAACCATAATGCTGACCGCTGGCTATCTCACATTCAAATTCCCCACTCTAACAATCCATTAACAGAGCATTGTTTTTGCATGGAGCCTACTAGATGATTTTAAAACATTAAAATAGCAAATCTAGGAAAAGGGAAGCTATGACAGCATAATAAAATACCAATGCCTACCAAATACCATGTGCATGCAAAGACATAGAAAGCCATAAAAGAGAAAAACACTTTTTAAACTTTGAACATTGTCAGCCAACCGTTGGATGCAATACCTAGAAATATCTTTATTTTATAGCATAATTCAAACAATCTATAGCAAACAAGGCAGACAATCCAGGTAGGATTGCCAATCTAGACCTCTTTCTATCTGGCTTCACCTTCTTGCTCTTTCAGACTTCCCAAGTGACTCGGCAAGGCACTTAGTCTCTCCACATCCATGGTACTTTCCTATCCCATCCCTACAAAGACAAATCAGCAATGGTGATATATCAGCGATAGTTGCCGTATAAATGTCTCCTGTAAAACAGCACCGAGCACATAACACCACAATGGGTACTCCATTAGCTTTTCTGCATATGGAGAGCTTTGGCATGCTGCTAAGAAGATAGTTTTTCTGTCCAAGGTACAAACATCCATTCTTATGAGTAGAATTAGTTCACTATAATTCACCTCACTTCAGTATTTTAAACTGGGGTATGTTGAAGTACCCTATTTTAGAAAAACCTCTCCACAAAGATTAGGAGATGGGCATGATAGCCCAGCTAGACACTGGCTACTGAGCTATACAAACTGATAATGCTCTTCACATCCTTATTAAGAATCTCTTTTTTAATGTTATTAGCAGCTTTCCTGAATACTTTTAGCTTTAGTGATATACAATTTCTTCTCTATCACCCTAGCCCCGGAAAGCTGTTCAGCACATGCCTGAGTTTTTCCATAGACTTATCCTTAAGGATATCAGGTATCCAAGCCTCCAATGTGGCCATAAGGTTAGCAATACCAACACCTCTATCTACAGACATTGAATTTACATGCATGTATTCGTACTGGATCACAGTCTCAGTTTGGGAACACCAGTACTGAAGTACCAAAGCTGAAACAGTTACACTGGTATGCCCTACTTCAGAAACACTACCTGTTCTTTTATAACCAAATCCAATTGCCCCAAACATAGCAAATACATCTGCCCCACTAAGGATTATTTTAAGGCTATTTGAAACTTTCCAGTAATGTGCATTTGAACTCCACAGACCACAACCACAGCGCCTTTTTCTCACTCGAAGAGCTTGATTGATCGGACTTTTGCCACCTGAAATTCC
Organism: Fregata magnificens; assembly: GCA_013389945.1. NCBI lineage: Eukaryota > Metazoa > Chordata > Aves > Suliformes > Fregatidae > Fregata > Fregata magnificens. Next base: position 27,095 of record WAAD01005501.1, read on the forward strand.
AAGGACCCAGGAACAAGCTTGAGAAATGCCATCCCAAAAGAGTTTTCTCATCTGAAAGTACTTACGGCATAAAGAAAGCGTTGGGTTTTGTTTGTTCCACCCTCACCAAGTCTGGTCCTATATTGCTGCTATTTGAAGTGCAAGAAAGTTTCCATTTTATTTTACTTACTTTCACACCTCAAAAAAAGCAATTTGACAGCAACCTTTGCAGTTGCAGCAACAAGAAAAGTTCCACAAACAACTGACTAGAACCCATAATCTGCTTACTGTCAGGTATTTTAGGAACACAGAAAAAAACAGAACAGCAATAACTGAATAGTCAGCGCTCACATGTGGAAATTGCAACCTGCAAGCTTTTCTAGGAGCAATGCTCTGTTTTCTGTAACATTTCTGCGTCGTTACACGAGAAAGCATGCTCTTTAGTGGACAGGCTATGATTACATGCGTGCCTGTACATCTTCTATTACAGCTGGGTCCCTGGTTCTTGACTAGGGCTTCTGAGGCTCAACTGCAACACAAGCAATAAGGCATAAAAAGCGTTCAGGATAAAAACAGTAGACTTTACCTGGGACTGCCATCCAAACACATGGAGCATTTCTAAATTTCAATCACCATCTCCAACGGGTGTCACCCATTTCTCTGTATAACCAACAGTTTTACTCTTCTTTAAGGCAGGTAAAACGGTCCTCCCGCTCCCTTGGGCATGTCAGGTAGAGAGGGCTGACTCCTTAAAGCAGAGCACCAAAACTAGTTTGACTTGAAAGTACTTCAGCTGAACCAGTGAAAACCAGACCCAGATGCAAAGTTATCTAACTGAGCCCGTACTGCAAATCTACAGCCAGTTGTGTAACAAATCTCAGGACAATTTTACAGGTCTTAATCAGGCAAAACTCCCTGCTGATTTCCACGAGGGACCTCTAATCAATCAAAAGCTGCAAGAACGGGATCCGGTTTTCTCCCTTTTAATGAAAAGGTTTATTTTGAGCTACGAGAACATCAGATTATATGAACTCGGCAAGCCCCTAACTCTCGCTTTAACGGCATAAGGAATTTGTCCTGCGTTTAATCTACCAACCACAGAAATCAATCGCATCGGCACTCTGTCTTTGGTAGCGTACAGGAAAAAAAAAAAAACACCCTAACCTGACATAAAATGATTTCACAAATAACGGACCTGTTCTCCCGCTGCGACCTTCGTACGACAGCTAAAAGAAAAGACGGCACGGGCGGTGGGAGATTCACGGCTCTTTAAGCAAACTACATCACCTTTGGGTAAACGGGGAAGACCAGCGTCCCCGCTCGGGTTCCTCCCCGAAGTTGCGCCGCTCCCCGCGGCAGCCGGGGAGCTGCCGACGACGGGCGCTGGCGGGAAGAGAAGCCACCCGCCGTGCGTCCGCAAGCGAGCGGAGGGGATCGGCTCCCTCCCC
>WAAD01005501.1:28796-75361 GCA_013389945.1 Fregata magnificens
CCCCGCGCCTCGTCTCCTGTGTTCGCCCACCTCCCGCGGCTGCGGCCGGGGCGGCACGGGCCGGCCACGCCGTGGGGCTAGGGCCGGGGTGGTGCTGGAGATGCTCCAGGTCTCCCTTGTGCACATCTCTGCCCTGCCAGCCTGGAGCACCGAATTCTTCTCTGGGGCCGTTTCGGCTAACCTGGTCACCAGGGGAGGAATTCCGGTTTGCTTCCGCTGCTGAGAAGCCGCGGGCACGGGGTTAACTAAGTCCAACCAGTACTTCCAGTGAGCCTGCTGGTTAAAGTTAAGCATTTGGTTAAATTCGGGCTGTAACATCCACATGCCGGCAAGCGGTGCAAATGCATCGGGGCCCACAAGCTGGGGAAGCGGCAGTGCCGGCCTGCAAGAGCGAGCAGGCTTGGTTGGTTGCCGAGGGGCCACTGCTCCTCCTGGCATCAGGGCTCTCACTGATTCTGCAATGCCTCTCTAGACGTCCTACCAGGGAGAAGGGATAGGATGGCCCCAACTAAGCAGAAAAGTGTTCTTACTGTTAAAACACAGCACAAGGACTTGGGATATCAGGATTCACTGTTTGACTTTGGCCGCCCATGGCAGCCACACAGTTGTCGATCAGCTGTGGCGATGCCAAAGTGTGTTCTTGTGAAAAGCCTGTCTGGCTTCCCAGAAATTCTCAGATTACGCAGAGACTTGGATTTGCACTTGTCAGTTAAACATGTGTTAAATGTTTGTGGGGTACAGCATCTTTGTGCCATAGCTCCCCATCTGTACAATCTAATTTCCCCTCCCTACCTCACAAGAGTCTGATGAAGCTAAATTCATAAACCCCTCCAAGGCACACCAATTTGACAATGATAGAGCTCCTGGAGCATATCCACTGAGAGATAGATGCTGTGGTTGCATCCCATCGTCCCCCAAATAGGCACAAAGATACACACACAAAACATTTTGAAAGGAAGATCTCTCCAAGTCATGCAAATTTTCCGGGAAAGGAAAGGAGTGCAAACCAGAAACAAATCAGTCTTATGCTGTGATTTTGATGTCAGGTGTTTGCTGAGCTGGCAAATCCTGGACTACTGCTCCTGAGCGCTGTGAGGTGTGAAACAGAGCAGACAAACGCATTTGCTAGCCCAAACCAGGAACACGCATCGCAAGTCTTCCAAATTAAAAATAATAACAACCACCACTTGGGGTGTAGCTGAAATCTTCTTCCAGAAGACCCTGACTCTCTAATTAGAGGCTTCAATGTCATACTGCCGCACATGTTAGAAATATACACTGTAAACCTGATTTTTTCCCCAGTGCAGATAAAGTGCAAATAAAAAGCAGCATTTTGCTGAGCATATTATGCAAAAATATTGCTGATCAGTAATTTGTTCAGTGTTAAAATCAAAGATAGCCATTCTATTTATGCATCCACAGAAGTAATTTACTTTTGTAGTACAGTGAGATTCACACAAAACTCATCTAAATATAATTTAGTGTCATAAACAGTATGATTTCCCTTGTCTTTTCTGCTTACCTCTTCTCTGTTACAATTTTGTAAAATCAAAGCTGTGATTTTTTTTCCTTATGCACCCAGCGCATAATAGCCTGACCACAGAAATAATCAAGTTCTCCAGAAAGCCAAGGTTTCCCTTAGTTTTACTTGGATCTCACCAATCTTTTAGCTTAATAACAGCAGAACCTTATTGCACTGAAATATATTAGTGAAGCCTCCAGGGGAAATCCGTGGATTAGTACAAAGGCAGGTTTGTGCTATCCCAGAATAACTGTTGGGCAAGGCTGCCTGGTTTCCAGACTCTGCGTGCTGTGTCATGGCTGGGAGCTGTGACAGCACGCTGGATCTGCTTCCTGAAAGCGGGCCACAGCCTCTCTGCACACCAGGATGTCGGATGTTCAGCTCGGCTCCCTAGAAATCAGCAGGAAAGCCAGGATGCCCTGCAGGAATGCGGGAGACCTCACACGTCTGTGGCTTTGGCAAGATTTAGACAAAAGGTATTTGTGGTCTAGCTGTAGACTGGAGCCTACCACTTGGGTAACCTCCAATCGGGGACTGTGAGAGGAAGGAGCCGGATCCAGCCTCCATCTGCAGGCGCTTAGCTGAGTCCGGATGAACACTAAGTGTGACATTTCTGTTCTCTTATCTTATGCTCCAGCACTCAAATCATACTTCCCATTCTGAGGCATGGATACAATAGGGGCCTTGAATGTCACCCTGTAGCTATGTGCCCACGCAGCTACATGCCTTGACGTTTCCTCTGCTTGCTGATATTACCTGCTAGTCTCCTGCTAGTATTGCTAAAGCGCCCTTAATAGGACAGAGAGCTGCTGTAAATTAGGACAGAACTGCTGAAAGTACCTGCGTCCTCCTGTGGGTGGCATCAGAATATCTTCAGTGGACCAAGGCTCGCTTAGGAGAGAGGAGAGGGATGATATTCCTGCTTGCCAATAGCCAGTATCGTTAGAGTGCAAGTCCCGCTTTTGCTAAGAAGCTCACATAAACCAGCAGATCTTTAAATGAATGATTTAAAGTAGTAAGAATTAGCATCACTCCGTCAGCCCTTTCGATTCTGACAAAAAAGGCTCTATGACATCTTACGCCCATGCCCTGTATGTTGCAGTTATCACAAGGGAAGGATGCAAATGCATGATCAGGGGAGTGGAGCACGTCTCTTATGAGGAAAGGCTGAGAGACCTGGGTCTGTTCAGCCTGGAGAAGAGGAGACTGAGGGGGGATCTTGTCAATGCTTACAAATATCTAAAGGGTCGGTGTCGAGAGGATGGGGCCAGACTCTTTTCAGTGGTGCCCAATGACACGACAAGGGGCAATGGGCACAAACTGGAGCACAGGAAGTTCTACCTGAATGTGAAAAAAAACTTCTTTACTGTGAGGGTGACAGAGCACTGGAACAGGCTGCCCAGGGAGGTTATGGAGTCTCCTTCTCTGGAAATATTTAAAACCCACCCGGACGCAGTCCTGTGCACCCTGCTCTAGGTGTACCTGCTCAAGCAGGGGGGTTGGATGAGATGATCTCCAGAGGTCCCTTCCAACCCCAACCATTCTGTGATTCTGTGATTAAACCTCTCAGCTTCTACTAATTCAGAAAAATCAGAACTTTATCACCACCAGGAGTAGTTTCATATCTTTTCTTGTAGGCTTCAATGAGACAGTTACAAAGTGATGAACACAAGTGAATCACCACAGTCATCCAACAGGACACAGAAGTGCAAGTGCAAGCCAGGATATCAGAGGCTACAGATTTAAGGTCTTCACTTGTAACCAGAGGACGGTTGTTCTGTGTTTTTAAATTGTCATGTTACAACTGTCATGCTTGTTTCTGGTAGCTGTATAGATCAGCAAAGCCTTTATCACACTGAGACAAGTCAGTGCACACCCCCAAGCCAAAATGCACTCTCAGACACTTAAGGGCTAATGTTCAAAGCTGTATGGGTGTAACTGCCGAGCAAATGACTGCCCTACCCGCAGAGTATTACACAGCCAATATTTCTTAAGGCTATGAAAGATGAGAAAAAAGCTCATTCTTGTGCTAATTTTAGAATACTTTCTTCAGAATTTGAGAGAGTGCCTTGTACTGCTTAGTTGCCCATATGACTAAATTACACAGCCTGAGACCATAACCACAATAAAGCTTAATCGACTTATGCCCAGCAACCACCACCGGTTGTAAATGGGGGAAAACAGGAACTTCAAAAACACATCAGGAAAAGTGAGGGTTTTTTGAGTTTCAGGGGTTTTTTCTTCCCCTGCTTTAAAAGCATTTTAACTGATATAAGTTGGTGTTTGTTGGCTTTGCAAGCATTGCTCTGCTCACCTAACATTTACACCTGACTTTTCTACCAGACTTGTACCAGATTTTGCTTAGGAACTTCGTTGACACTGTTGCTTGCAAAAGGCCTGAATTAATTGCATTAGAGACCAAATACCTGATCTCCACAATGACTAGTGAGGTGGCACCCCTTTGTTTTAAAGCTTAGGTATGTGAAAGAAGGCTGAGGTTCAAATCATCTGCCTTCTGAAAACTGGGTTCTTGCAGGGTGTTTCCAGGATCAGAAGTCACATATGCTGCCCTAAAACTCACCTCTGATCTATGCTGATATAGGATCAACTCCAGTTTTCCATTTCCTCCCATGAATTTATTCTTAATGAAGTTATTACCCCCAAAAAACAAGATTTGTTCTCCTGAGATTTAGAGTTATGAATCTGTGTGTACAACAGTCATCGTGAGTAGGTGGCACAGAGACTGGGTGTTTTTTTCTTGTCAGCAGTGATGCTATTCTTAGTTTTGTATGTGGTCCTTATGTGTGTCACAGACAGGCACAATACATACTGTTAGATAGGCAGCTTTGATACTATTCAGAGAGGACCTGATCTCCCAGTCCAGGAAATTATCCTAAAACTCTCGTCATGTTGGCAGCAGAATTTTAACCAGCAGTTCCCAAGAGCCTCTGCCAGCACATCGTTGCCTTTAGAGTACTTAGAGCTACTAAACATATTAGAGAAAATTAAAATGGCACAGGAGTTATAAAAAAGAAAAAAAAAACAACAACTGGGGCTACAGCTATAGCTTTGGATCCCAATGGTTATACAAATCAACTAGGCGATCTCATGATGTGTGGCAGTATCTGTACCCTCACACTGGATTCTCTTGCCTTCAATCCTTAATCATTCCGGTGTCCCTTAGCACAGCTTTGTGGCACAAAACAGCCAATAAAGCTGACACAATTGCTGTCAGTAGGATGGGGTACTGAGTAATGTGACAGAGGAGAAGGTACACATTAGCCTGAAGGCAGGCACCATGCTTTCTAGCAAAGCTCCTTCGGCCCTCCTAAGCAATATCATCTCTTGCTGCCTGCCACTGCTGCGTCACAGTCACTCATGCCTTGGCATGACTGTAAGGAGCCTGAGTAGTGCCCAGCAGCTCATGGGAGACAAGAGTTATCCCAAGCAAGACAATCACAAGCAATAACTGACACAGAAATTGATGCCACTGACTTGGCAAGATTGTGTTATCTTCAGTGCCACCTGCTGAGCTATCTGACATCTCTGGGAAGTGACACCAAGTGGAAGAATGGGAAAAAGACAAAGATATCCTTGTTTCTCTAAGAAAGATTCCTGTCTTGAAGAAAATTATTAAAAAAGGAAGATAATCAAAGAAAGTGATAAGGGTTGAAGATTGAAAATAGCTTCAGCTTTGGCTGCCTAGCTTGCTAAGATGTCCCCAAGCCATTTTGCCATGGGTGGTACTATTAACCTTCTCCAGTGCATGCATCCCTATCGTGCAATCTCACAAAGCCAGCCCTGCTTAGTGACATCAAATCAATCAGCAGAGAAGACAATAAAAATAATCTTACCTCTGAATAAAAACTTTTGTTATTGCCCAAAACTTAAGAAAGGAAAATCGAATCCTCCCTCATCCTCCTCAGAAAAGTCACAGGGGATTTCTTGTGGCTACAGTGACAGGGGCCACCAGTGATGCCAGAGAACATCTCCAGTCTTGTAGCAATGCAATTCAGCTGCAACTGTAAGTGGACTGAAACGTGGAGATTATGGCAACTATGCTTCCACCTGTGGGTCTAGGTCTTTAGTTCTACTGATTTCAGTACCTGTCTGCGTGGTTCTGGCCTGAAGGTTGGCTTATTTATGAAGAACCATATAGCTCAGCAGAGATTGGAGTAAGCAGCCAACCAAGCAGTTCACACAACTTGCGGAACCTGGGGCCATGTTCACACCTAGCACTGCTTAAAACAAGGGAGTTAATTACGGAAGGGAGCCTGTAGCTCCTCTATAGGCTCTGTAATCACATTCAAAACACATTCAGCTGCAGCTACTTTCATTTCATTCTAATTAGATATCACAGAGATGCATTTCACAGTGAGGCAATGTTAAGTGCCCTACTGCAAGTCCCACTGGTACCATACTCCACGTATTTCATGAATCTTCACACTACGAGATAAGTAGTTAGGAGAGGCTGTGTCTCTCTGTAACTACAGTATCACTATTTTGGCTCCATTTAATCCTATATGGATTTTCAAGCCCAGTACAAGTAACCAGTATGGCCCTTCACTGGCCAATGAACTGGTGAGGTAAGACCTACCCAACATGCAGGATGCTGTCATGGCATCTGGCAGCACTGCAAATAGGCGTTGGTCAGAGTGTCATAACCATACTGCCTTCCATATGGTGACAAGGGATGGAGAATGCAAGATCGCAGTGCATGCAAGGAAAAGGTTTGCAACCTGTTTTGTTATATCTGAATTTAATGTGGGTGAATTTAAAAGACAGTTGAAAAGTAAACTAGCTATATGAAGATCATGGAAAAGTGAAAACTGAAGACAGACCACAGCATCTAGACAGAGAGATACTGTTTTAAAGTCACATTGCGTTATTGAAGAAAGTTTTCCTTATAGCAATGGTGGAACTGGGAGGAATTACAGTAGGCCTCATCTAATATACTTTGGTGATAATTTGGCAAGTATATGCTAATATAACAACACTTTGAATCAACAGTCTTACAGTCAAGTCTCATGTTTCTCTTACCAGCCTCTTCTGTGTTTTGGCAGCCCATAATATTTCTTCTGTGCCCCCTCCACCCCCACCAGAGCAAAGCAGAGAATGAGAAAAGGTCACAGCCTAAAACAAGCTGAGAATAATTGGTCCATCGTAGCCTTTTTTCTGAATGAAACACGACATTTCACCTAGAAATAAAGATTCGGTTTAACTGTGTTTTATTCATCCATGAGTTAAGAAAGGGTAAAGATTATGCTCCGTGCAACACTTTGGCCATGCCGTCGCTGAAATGTGCTCGGTCATTTGCCATTCTGGCTGCTTCCTGACAGATTTTTAGCTGCTGCGTAGCATGTGCATTTCTATCACTCTGTCAAATAGCGATTGATTATGCCAGCCTCATGCTATTTTCCTGGGAACAAAAAACTCTAAAGCTTGTTTAACAGTAAGTGTCTGTCACTTTCTCCCAACAATTGGCGAGAGAGAAAAAACATCTTTTGTTAGAAATAGTGGTTTGCTTAAAAACACCCAGCTCCTCCTGTGCTGAAGCTTCACACACAGCAGGAGACTATCTCAGTGTTTCAGTAATAAAAAGTCTCTACCACCAGGGTCAGAGGTGGTTTTTTATAAGGTACCATGGTTCCTGGCAACACTTACAGCCCTGATATCGTAGAAGATATTTAATATCCCATATTCCCTGTATCCTACAGATGGTGATTTTTATTGTTTTTATGAAAATATGAATAAGGAGGTACTGTACCAAATGGGAATTTATCTATAAAAGTATGTTCAGAGCCCTTCAATAGCTTGTTTTCTTCACCATTTAAAGACAAAGTTAAGCCTGTTCTCTATAATGAGGTAGTACCCTATGAAGGTAAAATCAGGTTTTCACTGTCACAACAGAAAACTCTCTTACATATCCTCCAAGCATGAAACAAGAAAAGCATAAGTTTAATGTCTTCTGATGCAAAGCTAAGACTCCTAATTGTTCTGCATACTGTTTAAGAGAGAAAGGAGACATCTTAATGTAGCTGAATTCCAGTTTTATTGATAAGATTCTGTAGTATTTCACTGCAGAAAAATGTTAACTTGTCCTACTTGTTCCTACATTCTGTTATTATTTTTTATTTTAAACCTCAGCAGCAGCTCTCCTAGGCCAAAATTACCTTTAGTGCAACTCTGTTGCAGTCATGCTATTAAGTAACGCCTTCTTTTTAGCAATAATTATTATTGCTTCCACCCTCTTACCCTTTGCTGTGGAAAGCCAGTTGTGATGTCCAGGGCAAGTAAAGAGAGGCCGTGAAGGTGGTACTCCGAGCAGAAGAAGGGTTGGTTTCACTACTGGAGGAGAAGGAAGAACACCCTGGCCTATTTTCTCTCTTTTATGAGTAAAGCTAGAAAACCTTTGAGATTCCCTGCAAAGCAGCTGGGGACAAGTGTGGAGAAGAACATAATTTTATCAATGACCCTTGCAAACCAATTAAAGAATCAGAAATAAATCCAGTAACGTCTGGCTGTGAGCATTCACAGACTAGTCACAATGACATCTGTTTTACTGCTTCTTTCAATAGTTTACCCAGAAGCAGCCAAAGCCTGGTTTTCATTTCTGTATCAGTATGTTCACCTGCAATGTTATCGTTACCCATGGCTGCATCTGCTCTTTGCCTCTCATTCTTTAAAGAGACTACTGGTAACCTGGAACCGGTACGAGAAGGCAGATTTCCAGTGAATGAGTAGCCAAAAGGACAGCTTCAGGACCTCATAAATAAATGCATTAACAGGAATTACAAGAGAAATTCAAGACTGCTGAAAAATGGATTTTCTCTCCTCTCTTAAAACATCGCATTTAGTTCTGCTAAACTTGAAGTTCAATTTTTATTGTTGCAGAAGCTGTCCTGGACACCACCTCCACTTCTGCAAAGCATAAATTGGTGAGCTGAACTGCCGAATACTAGTATTACAAGTAGCAGCCAGGGATCCCAGCTGAAACTGGAGCATCCTGCGTTGGGGTTTTACAGGAATAAAATAAGCAGCCAGTGTCTGGTGTCTGTCCCAAAGCAGATGAATAGAGAAGGTGGACGTGAGAGGCCAAACAGTGGCACAGATGAAGTCAGTCATTTATTGAAAGGATTTCTTAACAAAGCAGTGTCAGAGCCAACAGAAGATCCATAGCTTCTGATCACCCCTTCCCAGTTCAGCACCTGGTGCGCTAAACTCCCATGAACAACCAAATGGTCACAGTTCACCTACTGGTTTTTGAGCATAGGGAAGAACGTACTGCTAAGCAGCTGCTCCTTATTCAAGAAAAGCATAAGCTTTACAGTTGGAAGTGTATAGCTATCCCAGTGAACATCTCAGACAATGATGTGAGCAATCTAGATTGGGATGAGCCCTAGATTTTCAGAAGAGAGGCACAGAATTACCCCCAAAATGCGTGTGTACACAACGTATTTTTCACATTTGGGTAGGGACAGCTATAGCAAGGACAGGGTGAGGAGGATGTCAGATGTAAACAGAGATGCCTGAGCCACACTGCCAGCTGTTGTGGCTAGTGCTAAGAGAAAGACTTGCAGATCTACCACAGTGGCAAGGGTGAAAGAGGCGTTCAGGGGTGATAAAAATATACACTAAAAGAATTTTACCCAAAAGGATGCATGAAATGTGTTCTTTGCAGTGATTTTAACTAATAACATGTGAAGCAGGATGCTGGCTGTTTTCTCTCCTGTTGTTTCTGCTCTCCTAGCAACAGGAAAAGTGTTTTAAACAGGTACGAGTGATGGAAATTCAAGCAGAAAATAAAAATAAGCCAAATGAAGCCAGAATAAGGTGACTCTTACAGGAGAGTTCTTGCCCTGTCAGATTACAAGAGTGTTCTGCAGAATTTAATGGGGATCAGTCACAACAAATCCCATGACAAGACAAAGACTTGGAAAAAAACCCCACCCACTATATTTGTAACCGCACTTTTCAGAACCTATGACTATTTAAAAATATAGTTGTTTAGAGGGAGTGCAGCTTTTCATGCAGCACAGCAAATCCCAACCCCTGTCTGACAAGATTAGGAAGAAATTTTGCCTATGCACATGTTATTCTACATTAATGACCTGCCCACTGAGGCAATGACGCCATTCACAAAGATAAGATGTTAGAACAAGATGAAGCATTGGTCTGATTCAGCATGAAAGTTCTTACACGCTGCTGCTTAAGGTTTTCCCCAAAGTGCTGACTTTTATCCTACCTGACTTTAGTTCATACACAAGTATTAAAAAAAAAAAAAGTAAGAGGAAAGAAAGATTGTCATCCTCCTTTCTTTAGACTGGTGTGTGCGCATGTATTTTTTCAGCCTGTAGCAGGACTTCCAAAAACGGGGTCTGTGATGTTTCAATGTTTCAGTCGTTTTGCATCATAAATAAAAGGATTGAGGAATCCTTAGATTTCCTACAGGAAGGCTTTCCTTTGTACTGTGGCTAACACTGCTGAGCTGATATTTTGCTGCATAGTTGCTGAAGATGGAGGCTGAAGGTACGAGAAGAACTTCAAGGGCACTGTGATTTATACCTGAGTTTTAATGAGAAAGGGTTATCTCCTGGTGTGCTCCTTTTCAACGACTTCTTTTTTTCTTTTTTTTTTTTTTCAAGTTAACAAAATATTTCCAAGAGCCTACCCTGATGCACCTGAACTGTTACCTGTGAAGAAGACATTCAACCATCTGCTGAAAGCATTTTTATATAGCACCTTGCTTAAATCAAAAATGTTAGCTGACGTTCTAATTCATGACCAAAGGGAAAGGGTGCATGTGTGCATCCGTGCCTCAGAGCAGTTCTGATGCTCCACGCAGGAAGCCTATGGAAAAATTAGAAACTCATTGGTTTATCTTTTCCAGGTTCCTCTTTTATCTCCTCTGTACGTGTCCTGCCGCTTTTCACAAATCTTACCTCTGGCACTTCATCTGGGCTTCCATTTTTTTCTCTTCTGTCTCTTTCCTTACCCCCCATCTACTGACTCTTCCACCTCTATCTCACTAACCTTAGGTTTGGGTTTATTTTCCTTTCCAAACAATATTCAGGACTATCAACATTATCGTTAATGACATATTTTATCATTTTATTAACAATCTTTCATTACACATCTGCTGTACTGCTGAAGTCGATTAGGAAAATAATTACCTTCCTGTGCCTGAGCAGCAAATTGGCTTAACTCCAGAAAAAGGTGTTCCCCAGGAAGGCTTCCCACTAAAATGTAGCTTACGGCATACAGTAGTCTGAATGCTATTGATCCTATTTACGGAGTACTTCATAGCCCCAGTGTTTATTTCCCATAGCAAATTCATCAGTGGTGAAACAGTGGGTTCAGCAGCTCCTGTCAAAAGATTTGCACTTGCTTACTGGAGGGAAGCCTACATGATCTGTTATCCACAGACACCCCTCAAGGGTCATCATTAGCTAAGAAAGAGCCCTTTGTTTCTTAGATGATGTACTCTAACCACAAGCAAATCAGCCGCTGAAGTCTTTTCAGGTCCTTGGAGGCCATCCACAGCAACAGCCGGGCCCTGAGGGCACCACCAGCCCTGACTGTCTCTGCCCAGCCTCCCTGGGGCTCTCCTCACCCTGCCCACTGCCCAGCACCCTCAGGACTGTCAGCCCCTGCCCCAGCAATGATGCAGCAGAGCCAGTCTCCAGCGTCCCACAGACCTGACCTGCCCAGTCATAGGCCCCACGGAGCTGGGCCCACATCCCATCCCATCCCTGTCCCCAGGGAGGTGCCTGATGCCCAGGGCTGAAGCCACCTTGCTCCTCATTGGGATGGTGGGACGGGCCCTGGCTGGTGAGGTCCTGCCCTGCTGCCCTGGGAAGTTCCCTTGGGTCCTTGTCCCTTAGGGAGTAGCTGGCCCTTGCAGCACGCTGACGGTAACCACTATAAAATCTGTACATGCCAGACTCATTGGAAGAGTTGATAACACTGATACTGATGGGCTAAACAAAAAATCCCATTTCTGAGCATGGACACCAAGAGATTCTCCTCCCAGAGAGGAGCTAGTAAGTGAAGTATGTGCCCTAGCTATGGACAGAAACAAATACGGATCACCAGGAAGACATAAAAGAGACCAGTTGAATAGGATAACAGCAGCATGAATGTATTGCAGCCATTGTCTCTTCTCCCGCTCCCATTTCATCCAGTTTTTATTCCTGACTGCATCCAGTGGGCCTCCCTCCCAGCCCTGTGAAGTCCACACTTCCTAGCTGCAAGGGCAACAGGACCTGCCACATGGAGATCTCTATAAGAGCCCTGTCAAGTTGCACGGAATCAGATGAGCCACTATTCAGTGTCTGTACAATTGCGAATATGTAAACATGGTTTGCTACATCTGTTCCAGAGCCCAGACCACTCTCTGCCTTGATTCATTCACAGATTTGCCCATCAGCTGGAACATGCCATCTGTCCATGAGAGGGGAAGAGCACATCCACCACACCAGCCACCTTTCTGGTATAGCCCCCACCTTGGCTGACCATCTCCAACCCTGGTGCCAAGGACCCTCAGGACTCCAGAGCTTGACCGGCAACCAACAGGAGCCGTTTACACAGGAGATCCTAGGCTCTGCTCATGACTGTGTGAAACCAGAGGGCACCACGTTCCTACCTTGGCTGGAGCTCTCCTCCCCAGGCCATCCATTTTCTGCTTTCTTTTCCGTGACTCTTCCCAAGAAAGTGGAGTTGCAGGGTCTTTCATCTCCACTGCACCGCCCACCAGTCACATTCCCAGACGTGCTTTTTGAGCTTCTTTCCAGCCCCATGCCTGCTGCTCTGCTAACAGAAGTCATTTTATGTCAACGTTACACAGCATATTGTGAAAGGTGAGCCTTTCATCTCCCTGCCGGGGCCACCCCCCACAGCTTTCCATCGAAGTGGGGTCTCTTCTCTGTACGGCCCCCGCCCTGTGCTTGGAGAGCGCACATCAATTAGGATGGCGACAGACAAGTACCTACCGCCTCTGAATCAAACACTTTTTGCTGTTGCTTTCACATTTTATTAATGTTTGATATCTTGCCAAAAGCATTTTTTTGGAGAATGGCAAAATAATTAGAAGGTATCCACACTCTTTCACACTCTTTTTTTTTTTTTTCTCCCTCCTGGATGCTGCACAAATTGATTATTAAGGGAAAGACTAATTCATTATCCACAAATAGTTCATAACCCAAATACACTGCCACCTGCGCACATCTATTTTCAGTAGCCTATTGAAGTATTCTGCCTCGTAAAGTCCTTCACTTCTGAAGCATGACAACAAAAAATTGCTATGGAAACCTGAGGGCAGAGGATGACTAACGCCTAACTCCAGCACTCAGAAAGGTGACAAGTCTGCATTTTATTTTATTTACCAGCTACAGCATAGCAAGAGAAGAGTTTACTCCCTTCAGTCTGGAGTTGCCACTATAACAATAACAGCAGCAGCACTTAGACAACTCTTTCAATTTCTAAAGCACTTTACATCCATTAACACTTTGAGCCCAACAACTCCTGGAACTAGGATAACAAAAGGAAGAAAACTGAAGCAACTTGCCACTGAGAAATCACCCAAGCCACAATTATCTTTCAGGAGCTCAAAATGTGTCCACACTTGTGTCTCCATAGTCTTCCAGTTCCTCAGATAATACTGCATTTATTGTCTTTTTCCTCTCCCATATAGATAGCCACCTTGTCTCCAAGAGGAAAAGATAATTAGGTTCTAACAAGGAATCTGGAAAAAAACTCCTGAAGAAACAAAACCACAGCCAAGTACTAATGTACAAAAAACCACAACTGAGTGTAAAGAACAAAGCCAAGACTCTGCCCCACGGCCTGTAGTTAGTTGTCAAAATGAACAGGTGTCTACCACTCCATCACACAGACATTTTAAACATGTACTCTGCAGATGGGGGCCGGAATATAGATCCCAAGGAGACTTTGAAATACCCTTTCGTATTTCGTTTGACCACTAACCAAAGGTATTTACTTATTTGTAAAACACGGACTTGAGTGTAGAAAACTTTTCCCATTCTCAGTGCTACAGAAATCTAAATAGGAAACCCTCATGACTATTTTAACCCTAAGCATGTGATAAGAGAACTCAGTGTATAGCTCACAGACAAATTTCTGGTGAAGATGATAACATGCCTCCCATATTCACATGACCCACTAGTTCCTCCTGGCTGAACTTACACACTGATAGTGTTGTTCCCATAGATCTGTCCTGATTAAAAAGTGGATTGCATCTTATTGCACATTATTATTCTACCAGGGCATATCTAACTGGTGAAACTGAGTGGCAGAGGGATAGCCACCTCAGGATAATTACCTCTGTGTACAGTACACTCCAGAGTAAATATAACATTTTTCCAAACCATTATGTCTCTCCTCCTAAATGGAAATAGGTATTCTGAAATACTGTAACCTTTATTCTGTAGTGAAGGGTTCCCATAGAGAAGTATTCCAGTACAACTATGAAGGAATAGTTTATGCCAGTTCTGATGGGTAAGTCCTAAGTCTCCTGTAAATTCTGTTCTGCAAACAGAAAGTAAACTCAGGATACTGTCAGTGAGTGGAACAACTTTCACATCACCTCTTCGGCACAAACACAACACTTTTTGAGGCCGTCCAGAGAACGCATTTAGAGACATGAAACAGTAATAGGTCATGACCGGGTTATGCTGTTTTGCAGTTCACTATTAAACCTTTACGTGCTGACAGTGAAACTCCACTGCGTGCTCTCTGAATAATAACATGCAGCAAGAGCAAATTCTGAGGCTCCCGGGGAAAGGTTCTCTTTCAAGAGACAGAGAGGAGGACAAAAAAGCACAGAGAAAATGTTTTCTCTCAAACTGACAATGTTTTCCTTAATACTACAACAATGCAAAGTTTCAGTTACTCTAGAACTTTGTTTTTTGAAACAGTGAGTTCCTTTTCTTAGCCATTCTCTAAGAAAAATGGATTAGTTGTTTAATTAGTAAAGCAAATCAATGAGGTTTAGTCAAGTTACTCAATACATTAGTTTTAATTCATCTAACATCAGCCAGATCAGGAAACTCTGACAATAACCACTGGCGTGACAACAACACAGGTACATCCTGTGTGCTTATTACCATTCCAGGATGGAGCTATGTAACTCACATGGCTTTCCTATACTTTGTAATGCATACGGAGTAAATTCTATTTATTTCAGTTCCATAGACTTAGCAATTCCAAAATGTGAGAAAACAAGCAACAACCTCTTGTCATTACTTGCAACTGCAAAGCTGCTATGTATGAAGATTTGCTTATTTATTTTTACTTTAAGGGACAATCTGTTCCAAAGGTTTCAGAGACACATAGAAAAGAAATGGCTGGGAAGGTAAACTGAGGCAATGTAGAGGGACTGTCTTTTATTCAAGGTCTCACATCAAGTCAAAAGCATTGCCAATAATATAAGACTTTCCCTATTCACAACCCAGGATCTACCTGGGTTTTGGAGACTACAGTGTCTACAAAAGAGATGTTTATTGTTATGAACCCTGAAAAAAACCCTACCATTCCATACTATGCAATTATAAGATGACCAGAGATCACTCTGCATATGTCATCTGTCTGCTGGTAAACATGGTGTCAGTAAGAGATTTTTTTAAAACAGAAGAAATACTAGGGAATATCCAGATAAAATGCTAATCTCAAATCAAGTATTATTTTAGGATTGCATTAAGGGAGATGAAAAGCTCAAAAGAATGAAAGCTCTGACTTTCTTACTCCATGACACATTCTAATAATGTGTTTCAGTCTTCTGAGCACTGAAGATCAGATGGACACCCTCAGAAGACCCCTGATGTCAGATCCTCACTGAGGGATATTCTAAGCATCTCTGGAACTGATGGTCAAACTGCATTCAGAGCCCACAGTGATGTGCCCCTGTCCTGTAAGGTGTATCGCACTGCAGGTAACCTCTCATCACCAACCTCTCAGAGCAAAAATTACAACGACCACTTGCAAAGTAGGGATGTGCAGAAAATGAATGCAGTAAATTTAAAAGGAAGAGTTTTCAAAAGGAAGCATTTTGACTTGCACAAAAGTGCTTAAATTGATCCCATTCAAGGGCTAAAGTGCACTTTGGGTCTTCTTGTTGAGGAAAAGGTAATAATTGATGTGTTACCCCCAATAACAGTACAGTGAACTGCAGACATTCCTGTCCTGTCAGGTAATAGTTGAGATGGAAAGAATATTAGTGTGGTTGATGGAAAGGTGCAGCACATTTTCATACTTCACACCTTGGTCAGCTGCTCTGAAGAGTGAGTAGAGTAAGGAACAGCAACACTCAATTCCCTACCCCCATCCTGCCAGCTGGAATATCTATGGAGGCTGCACTTCCTACTAGCTCCAAAATCCAGGCAAGTTTGAGGAGAGAAAAATCTACCCTCAAGAGCTGCCACAGTTCTCATAATTTATTTCAGTACAAATGCTAAATAACTCCCCTGAAGTAGAGGAAAGCACTCCAGGATGATGTTGGGTACAGAATTGTATCCCATGATTTGTATGGTTTTCCTTTCCCTTCAGCACTGATTGTTGCTCCGTGTTATGGTCTGATCGTGGGTCATTAATGGAAGTTTTGAGCTTATATAACTAGGCAATATTCTCTAGGGGATGGAGTAAGTACCTAGTGTATTGATTCACTTAATTTCTCTGTGGGCATTTCCCAAACCTGTATCCTCAGAGGATCGAAGCAGTCTAATGTATCTTTCTATTCTATTGTTCAAAATGGCTAAAAATGCTTAGTAACTTCATTATAAGTTTCTGCTAATGAGGAATGGTTTCTTTTATGTAAAATGTTAATATGTCAATACTTCATAACTGAGATATGTTGGAGAGGTTTTCTTCCTTTAGCCAGCTATTTAAAATAGCTAGTGATGTGCGATGTATATTTTTAGAGGCTGTCAGGCAATGCTATTTGTGATGATACATTATGTCTGTTTTCCCTTACCACACAGGAAGACAGTGATGCTGGACTGAACATGTTTTCCCCCCTCAAATGGGATGTCTTTGGGGAAACATCAAGAGAAGTGACAAAACATACACAAGAAAATAGCATAATTTAACAGTCCCTGTCATAAGCCCCATTGTTTAATTGAAAGTCAGACAATCTTTCATGGTTGATTTTATCAAGGAAATTAATGTCTTACTGGCCTTAAACCTACTTCTGCCCTCCCTGAATTCAGTAGCAGTTTTGACTGCTTTCAGTCAGACCTCAGGCAGTTCACTTATTAGTGTTGTTGCTGTTATTGGATCAGGGAGAACAGTCTGCTAATAACTTAGCGTTCTAATACCAGTATCAGTGTCACACAGTAGCAGAGAGAAGCTGTAATTTGTGAGCTGGTTTGTCATGCGATAGCTGTAGATGTATGCAGTAGGAGTATAATACAGACACCAGGACTGTGTTGTGATTCATGTTATAGATCTTAATATACACTAAGAAGGAAAACACATTTATTAAGAACTAGAGTGTGCCCATCCCTTGCAGGGACACACAGAAGTAGAAGAGGAGTGTGCTCTCTACACCCAGTTGTCTTGGTATCAGCAACTAATGTTGTGCCAAATGTGTTCATAGCTGCCCTGCCTTTACTGTTTAAGATCAGATGCAATAGACAGCTAAGGTCAGGTTTGCCCTTCGCACACACAAATTTAATTGTTCTGCAAGTAAAAACCCATACAGTTGGAAAGACTTCTAGTAAAATGAAACAAAATCCCAGGACGACATCACTACAAGATGGATGCTAATATCTGTGGGAACAATAGCTGGCACAGGCCAAAGATCTCTCAGTTCCTTCAGTAAAAGGAAAGAGCAGAATCTGGCCATGACATAAAAGCCCTTCAGTGTAATAGTGTTGGTTCAAATCCAGTATAAACTGTGATAATGACAAGGGATATGATGACCTATAGAAAGCAAGTAGGTACTTGTGACCTGATCAGCTCCTACAGGACCCAACATTTGCACCGCAAACCAGTCTGCTTCCTTCCAATTCCACCCCTAAGGATGGGACAAAAACTGCTAAAAGACTGTTCTGGCAGATAAAGAATGAGCCTCAGGAGAAACACAACCCATAGCAAAGTATCCTGATTCTGACTGCTGAAGTATAAATACTGCTCCTAATTAATCCCAACTGAACCTCCACTGACTTTCCTGGAGTTACAGTACAAATGAGTTTAGCCCATTGTATCCAAAAACAATAGCAAAACCAGAAGCCAGATGAGAAATTGCTCCACACTGGTGCCAAGTAACAAATCAGGGCTCAGAAGAAACCTCCCATAAGAAGCATCCATAGTTACATATGTCCTGAAACACCAACATTGCTGTTTCCTGGCATAGTGATCTGCTTCTTAACAGTGGATTTTCAGGCAATGAACAGCAAAATAAGTAATCAGGATATTCAAGAATCTGAATATGCATGTGTCCTGGTTTCAGCTGGGATAGAGTTAGTTGTCTTCCTAGTAGCTGCTATAGTGCTGTGTTTTGGATTTAGTGTGAGAATAATGTTGATAACACACTGATGTTTTAGTTGTGGCTAAGTAGTGCTTACACTAGTCAAGGACTTTTTCAGCTTCCCGTGCTCTGCCAGGTGCACAACAAGCTGGGAGGGGGCACAGCCAAGACAGCTGATCCAAACTGGCCAAAGGGGTATTCCATAGCATATGACATCATGCTCAGTATATAAGTTCGGGGGAGCTGGCTGGGGGGCAGCAATTGCTGCTCAGGGACAGGCTGGGTATGGGTTAGCAGGTGGTGAGTGGTTGTTTTTCCTGGGTTTTGTTTCTCTCTCTCTCTCATTGTTTTCCTTTTCATTACAATTTATTATTATTATTATAATATTCCAATTATTAAACTGTTCTTATCTCAACCCACAAGTTTTCTTACTTTTACTCTTCAGATTCTCTCCCCCACCCCACCACAGGGGGAGGGTGAGCGAGCAGCTGTGTGGTGCTTGGCTGCTGACTAGGGCTAAACCACGACAGCGTGTATTATCAGGAGTCAAAACATTATAAACTTATTACTGATCCACTGTAGCTATGAAACCGTAAGATATTGGAGTCCCATAACTGACTCTTACAATACAGAATATGGTCATGCTAGACTGTACCTCATCGGACGCCATTTTGGACAAGAATATGTCCCGCAAGACTAGCTGAACTTCCTTCCAGGGAAATCAATCCCTAACTTTTTAAAAATACCTGATAAGCCTTGGCCCCTGATTTATTTTGCAGAGCTGCAGTACGGTAAACTGCCAGCTGCTAGGGAGCACCATCATGCTGCTGCCAAAGCAGAAGGTGAAGATACCGCAGTGACGAATGACCTGCAGTTTGTATTTAATTCCCCTCTTTGGTTTCTGGGCCAGCTCATAACAGCATTAGAGGTTCAGAGGGGCTGAGAGCAGTATGAGAGAAGATGAGCTGGAGAAGGCATGGAGGGTTCTAAGTCCTGGAGCAAGCAGAAGGTGCTGGGGTGGAAGACAAGGGATGTTTTCACTGCAGAGAAAGGGGAAGGGTTGTTGAAAGTTTTATGAAAAAGTGAGATTTTTGGCTGCAAATTTTTCCAGAGTGGCATAAATGTATTCAGTGAGTTCCACAGCTTGCAAAGTATCTTCCATGTGTAGCTTTTCCCCAGAGAAGGGTGAAAACACTTCACAATAACAGAGCTACAGAGAAACAATTTAATAACTGACCCAATAAAGAGCTTCTGCAATTCTATGTCTACCTTTTCTTTCCTTCTATAAATGGAGAGTTTTCATTTGTGTGTATATAGTAGTAACTGGGTTTACAAACTTCCTTGGCCAGTGAGGAAATCTCAGATGTATTTCCAATTCTAAATGATTGTGCATCCAAAATTTCTGAATGATGCGCTGCATGAAACCACCTTCCCAGGCCACTTTCTGTCAATGTGGTTACTAGACATGAGAAACTCAGCAACCAAAGATGCACGCAGCACAGTAGATATACTTTATACTTAACACAATCGCTTACCAGGTCTGATTCTCCAATAGGCAACTTTCCACATTAGCTATTTTATTTTATTATTCTTTCATAAATGAGGTTCTTTCTCTTTATTTCAGTGGGCTTTCATTATTAATTTCTGTAGAAGAGTGAGCTGACTGCAGTTATGCTCTCTTATTAGATCATCCATTCAACCCACTGCATCTTATAGGATTAGTCAGGAAACAGGAGAGCACACACTATTGGATTTTGGGCTTTGAATCTCTTGGTGCATAGCTCAGAGCACTAAAAGGGCCACTGCAACTTAATTACTCACTAAAGTCAAGAAGACAAGTGCTGAGTAGTGATGAACCGCATTTTTCCCCAAAGTCCCCACCAGCAGTCAGCATCTACTCAGAAGTGCTTTACTGGTTCTTTTTGTGGCAGGGGATAAGCTGCATCACATCATTTTAAGGGCCAAAGTACTTTTGCTTGACATTCCCAAATCCCTTAGCATTTTAAAGCAAATGAAAACTTAATTTGTCTTAGTAATCTAGCATCAAATTCCCACAGCCACCTGTGACCTTCCTTCTATATCCCTCCATAAGTGCCTATACACACCTAAAACATTTCTTTTTAGTTGTACTAAAGTAAAATTTCTGTGACAGAAATTGTTGTTGCTTTATGCAATATATCTGATATATTGCATATATATATATCAGCTCTGGAAATACATTTCTAGCAGCTGTTCTTAGACATCTGGACAGTTGTGTAATAAAATAGCTATTGAATTCAATCTGGATGTGTTTCCATGTCCATTGAACATTTTCTGTGCAAGATGACTAGATCTAAACATATGACTGAGCATTAGTAGATCATAAACAGAGCAAGTGAAATTACTGTCTTTGTATGCTGAAAGCATATTTTTTTCCAGGACACTGAAATAGCCAAATTTATACTTGACAGGCCCAGTTGCTTCATTGGAATTGTATCAAAGATGAGGCTCCCTTTTCCCCATGCACATTATCAGCCCCACGAAAAAGCTTAGAGGAAGAAGGAGCCTACAAGTTCATTGCTGCATCCTAGAGCATTGCACAGTTAGGATGAGAGGTGGCATTTCCACCCATACCACTCACACAGGGTCCATGTGAGCTGGTTGTTTTGCCAGCACCTTCTTTCTGACCCAAATTCTTTCCGTGACAGAATTAATTTGAGCAGTGACTACCGTAATGGACATGCAACACTGTCCGCTTGAAATACCAGTCCTTTCTTAACTCTGCTGAATCCCATAGTCCAACAATAAACAACAGTCTTCACCCCTGTCTTGTGCAACCCTAATCCTTGCCTGACCATCAGGAAATTAAAGATTTAACACATTCCCATGCAAATACTAAACCTCATCCTCTCTTCATAGGCTTTGATGATTTACAAACAAATCACATCCTTTACTCTTATTTTCAATAATTGTCACCTACCTGCAAATCCACTTTCCTCTGGCGGAGGGACTATGATGCTATTCAAACTCCGTATGTAACACTGACTCATGGGAATCACAGCTTTACTTCTAGGCGTTTACAAGATTCAGGAAAGAATTATTTTATTTAGTCCTCTAACACTGACCCTAACCCTTACCCTTTCCCTGGCAAAGTGCCTCAGTCATCTTACAAACCATATATTTCACACTGAGCTGCAAAAGCATGAACTTTCACCCTAAGGTTGCGGGCCATTCTGGATTGACCAACGAATCACTTTAGTGTGATCTCTACCTCCCACAATCTTATTGGAAAACTAATCTGGAGCTTTCCTTGTCAGAGTGAACTCAATATTAGAAAAATATTAGGTTTTCAGAACAGACTGCTGGGGAAGGCTCTGACCTCATATTTCCCTTTCTTCTAACCTATATTTCTATTTCCAGTTGTTTATTTTAAAAATTAAGATAGTGCTCTTCAAAATGTGACAGACTGATTATACAGAAGTGAAATCTTTCTGTCTAGAGAAGGCTCACCTGTCGAGGCTCATCATCACAAAAGCAGAGAAGATATATCCATGCTATTGATTAATTACAGTGCAAAATCTCAAGGTATTTCAGCCCCCACAATCCCTTCAGACATTATGGGTTTTTTCAGGAAATCCTCAAAATGTTTAGGTTGGTATCGTCATATCAAGATCTAGACTTGCAGTCCTACCTTAAAACTGCTCAAATACGTCAGCCATAGCTGTCTGACAGCTTGTGAAGGGGGTTTATCACCACTTGAATGCAATACAAGGCTCTTGTTAGAAATGAAGTATTGGAACCATCCTCCTGTTGTTTTGAATCAAGAGGGTCCATTTGAACTACATAATTACATTCCAAGCTTTGGGGGAACACCTTGCAGGATCTTGTTAATAAGTAGAATACTTGCATAAGAGTCATCATCATACAAATCAAAGTTTGAGTAGGATTTTTTCCCTCATATAATCACAGCAGACAAAGTCCTTCTCTTTTTTAATTATTCACCAGTCAGTCAAGTCCAGACACAGAGTAATATTTCAGAAAGAACAACTTGTTCTGTGGACACAAAATCTTTCATGACCTTTACAAACCATTGCATGGAATGTCTTGTGGATATAGCTGTTGTTGCCAGAGTCCATTTTTCCACCTTTGTTCATTTAAGACTGGGACAGAATTTTTGCAAAATCAAAACGTGCTAACTATGCAAATATATTTATTTGTGCTTCTTTCACTAAGGACATGGTATTCCAGTGAACAAGCTCATAAACTTTTAAAGAAATCTGGATGTGGATAGAGCATCCACTGCATCACTGTGTGTCATAATGCAGATCCTCAGAGGAACAGTAACATTTACTGCTCTGAGGCTATAGGCAGAGTTCGCTGGTCCTCATCATTTCAAACTCGGTCATGTGCCAGGAATGCACAGCTGTCCCCAAAATAGCAAAAAAAAAAAACCCAAACCCAAACCTCTAAGCCCTGATGTGCCCAAATAAGGGTCCTAAACATCTATTAAAGTAAAAGTACACCTTATACCACCTCTTATCTACCTACAGGATTTTGAATAAGTACACAGTGCAGCTCAGGACCAATCTAATGCAAAGTCTTAATACCAGAAGAAGATTTGCAGCCTGTAAGAACGTCTGTTTCTAATTTACCTTGATTAAATTTGTGCCCATATTTCCAATTCCCTATGTCGGAGCAAATATCTGCAAAAAACCCTTAAGTTATTAGTAGAAGGAGAAGTAGGATCAATTGATCTACACACTAGCCACATGCAACACTAAGGCACATCTTTCATGTTTCATGTCATCCAGTGCCAAAGCAAATTAAGATTTCAGTAAAAAGAATTTGTTTTCTTAAAGAGAAGACCAAACTAAAGAAGATGTCTTTATGCAAAACATGGGAAGATGGAACAGTGTTCATTTTAATAAACACACTCAGCTAACCCATTTAAACCAAAGTTTTGTATTGGTTTCCAGCAGTATCCCATAGGAACAAGCTTGAACATGTTAAGCTGTAAATAACAGGTGGTTTTGGTTTGTGCTTACCATAGGGACTATGGCAATCATTCACTGACTTCGATTTCTAGTTATTCTCTCCTGTTGCACACCAAAGGAATACATTCTGTCAAACAGCTCAGATACAAAGCAGTCAAGAAAATCAAAACCACTGACAGTCCATATAGACAGAAAACAAACTAGCCCCTGCAACAAGGGCTAAATAGTGTATATCCTTAAAACTGGAAAAGAGAGTTTCTCTGTGAAGACCTTGCAAGAAGAGGTGGAAGAAAACATCTAAGATGCATCATATCAGCTGGCCTTGCAAAATTTCATCATATCAGACTGAAGATACATAGAAAGCTGAGAAGATTGTGGCCTCAGTCATAATCTCTGGACTTTGAGCCCAAATTTAACTTAAACATTCAGTTCAGAGATCATCTTGGTATATCTTTCAGAAGTACTCCCACCTATTCTACAGTTACACATTAACATTAGTCTCTTATGCAAGTATGATCATGCCAAGGTTAAGCAGGTGAATTTTTTTTCTTTTTTAAAACAGTGTTACACATGGAACCTAGAAGGTGCACTTGCATGCATATATATATATATATATATGGGGATTTTGTTTGTTTTTTTTTACACCGTGGTGTATGTTAACTCCTGTATAGATATCAACCATTGCCCTTGTAGATGGGAGAGAGTTCCAGTAACCAACAGTTAGCAAAGTGTCATATGAAGAGGTAGATAAGTTCAACCACTATTTGAAACTACTCTTTTGCTGTCAAATATTAATCATTTCATAAGTATGGAGTCAACTGGACAACTTAACTAAGCAGCACTCTAAAGACCCTTTCATCTTCATTCAGTTTTCAACGCTAGGTTCAGCATTGTCTCTGTACTGAAAAAATTCATCCTCCCTTCACCCACAAGGTCAGCAACCCAGATGCTGCCTGGTGATACTGACAAGGGGATGAGAAGCGACAAGATGACCTACTAGGTTATATTTCAGCATTAAGAATAATGAAAGACATTTCTACACATAACAGAATATGATGATAAATATGTCTATGGGTAGTGGTGAGAAACAGCTGTTCTGTACTGCTAAGTACCTTCATTAAGAGGGTGGATCTCCATCTTCCAAGCTCATTTGGGAAGGAGCTAAACAGTGATTTGAGGAGCTAGCACAGATGTCAACATCCAGGCCCTTTCTAATTCTTCCAGTGAGTCACTCAGTGATGCTGGGAAGTCACTTTTTGGCTCTGAAGGATGAGGAGAGAGAGATTTGTGGAGGGTGCCTGAGGAAGTGCACTGAAGTCAGAAGACCTGCAACAGTTAATAGCAATTGAGATACTATTTGTTGCTTTCCCAACCCCCACTAAAATTTCTTCCCAGTTTTCAGACTCTATCTTTTTTCTTCTTCTTAAGCATGGATTTTCTCGCAGGAAAACAGAAAGAATTAACATCTTGACTAAAGGCAAATGAAACACCTGACTAAACAGTCCATGGAAGCCCAGAAAGCAGCACTTCACAAGATAAAAGGAAAGGAGAGAACAGTTCCCCTCCTTGTCACATTGCCCACACCAGGTTTCCCTTTAATTGAGGTGAGAGGCCAGCTCTATAATTCTAATTGTGCTGTAATTGTCTGCTGTGTACGTTTAACATCTGCCTGTGCCATAACAATCAATACCAGTTAAGAACTTATTTGCCTTTTCCCCCTTTATGTGGCAAGTACTGTTTCCTTTCAGCTTGTGTCACAGTTCATATTATCCTTGTTGACATCTCAGTTTGCGAGGGAGTCTCTCCTCAGTATTATGTTAATCATTTTAGAAGGTAAATACACAGTGCTAATCCCTAAAAGACAAGCAAAGGAAACACCACCGTGTACCTGGCTGTAGCCCTGAACCTGAAATGCCAGAGCTATTTTGTCTGAGTGCAATGGCACTGATTTCTCTCTTTCCATAAAATTATGCAACAATAAACCAAACCAGTGGTTCCATTATTTGAGTGTCCAGCAAACAAAACTGGACATTATATCCTGGAACCTGAATGCGTGATATATGGACAGTTGCACTAAATATTTGGTTGCTGGTAGACCATCTGCAAGACATGTCACTATAAATTAATTTATGGAGAATGGAGGGTAAAATTCTCTAGATATATAAAGTTAGACTCACAATTTGAGAAGATTTTCCTCCTTAACTTCCACAGTTATACTGAATATTGGCAAAACAAACACAGATGTTCCCCAATTTTGGCTAGTGCTTGGTGATCGGCAGAATATAAAAGTCCCAAATCTGCCTTTGGTAAAAGGCCATGAGAACTCTGGGTCCTTGTCCAAGTGTTTGCATATGATCCCAAAAGACCTTCCACTCTAACCAAGTCTTCTCCCAGCTGGTTCTTACCTGGAGAAATAAGCTGAAACATTGAAAGAACAAACACAAAGTAGTCTGTATACTTATTATTAGTTTTTATGTCTGGAATTTGCAGTTATGCTGTTAACTATGTATGTTATCAGGATTTTTGATATTCTGGAGAAGACAAACTAATTGTATTGGACATTTCATATCCCCAAAGTTGTTTTTTTTTTTAAAAAAAGAACAAATACAAGTTTGAGAGCATTTTATTTTCACTGAAATAAACAGTATCAGAATTAAACTAACTTTTCTATTGAGGCAAGACACTAGACTAACTCTGCTGTCTCGTAATCAATATAGTTCTACTGAAGTCAATTATATTTTATTACACCAGAAATAAAATTGGCTTCTGGGCTTTTTTCCCCCCTTTTGGCCTCGAAATAAGCTGGCAGACAAATTCAGGCTACATAACAGTGGTCAACTGTAAAACACATATCATTCAAAGATGGCTTAGTGCAGTGTCCCTCATCATTTTGGGTTGGTTATTCTATATAGAAACTCAAGTTGTTCACCTGACCAGAAGAATTGCTTTGTGTCTGTTGCCAGGGAGGCACAGGAGAGAGCTGCTCCCCAAGCAAAGGAGAGTTGGGAGCCCAAGCTGACACAAAGCAGACATGGGGCAGTGGCCTCACTGAACAGAGGTGTGCAGTCCCATGGCACCTGAACAAGAGCGGGAGCTCAAGGCTGGTGACGCTAACCTGGTTAAGCTGCCGAGCCAGGGGTTGTCAGACAAATCCATAGCAATAAGGCACATCACTGAGGCCAAGCTCGAAAGTAAAGTCACAAGTCAGGGTTCATCAGTAAAGTACTTGGCCAGGCACAGGCATGGCTGGGATGTAGCTGAAGCCTTCCTCTTAGCCTGTGCCTGATTCACCTTGTGGCTCAAGAGCAAGCAAGGGAGCCCCTGACCAGTTCTTACACACCTTTTCACAGGAACATGATTCAAGGTGACAAAGCCATGCCCTGAGCCCCTACAGCCAGACCCCTAGGGTAGGAGGCAAGAGGTCACACCTCAGGCCCTCACTTCTAAATAGCTTCTCCCTGACACTTCAGCAAGGGACAGGTATGAACTCCATATATGTTAAGGTACAGATTTTAGATTGGGATAAAAAGCCAACATCTTGAAAAAAATATATACTTTTCACATCTTAAGCATTGAAATGAAGTAGTGACAATCTCCAAGATTTTTATCTCGAAAACATAACATCTATAATGTCTTTAAAAATTTCCCATGAAGAATATAGATTGCATAAATCAGTATTTACCAGGGAAACCAAAAGTTTTGCTCCAAACTTAACTCTGAACTAATATTATATTACATACTTAGGTCTGCCTGTTTTTTACAGGATGAAAGTATTGAAATATTAAAAGGCTCTCCTCAAGATAGACCTTGCTGAACAAAACCCAAGAAGTTTATCAAGATATATTTCCAGCCAATGGAGTTTGAAGACGTTTAAGACAAGGCATCTAGGTTCCTAAATATTTATTTGAATCAAAGATCTGACAGGTAAATGCATTCAACAATATAAAAGATATTAAAAAAAAAACCAAAGCCAGTGGGTAAAATATAAAGGCTATGTGCCATCCTGTAGTTATCTATGACAGTTTAATAGCATTCCAAAGATATAGCAGATACAGCAGAGATTTCTCCAAAACATTAGTTCTTGGCCATACTAGCTCAAAAATAAAATGAATTATTTGATATTGACACTTACAGAAAAACTTACAGCCTTTTCCTCCTCCATCATAAACATCACATATCTTCCTTACAGGAATATCCTTAACAGCCTCATCCTCTCAAGTACCACTTTTGAAAAGAGATTGCCATAAGGCTAGAATATAGCCTGTGTGATCCATCCATACCACAACTCCTGCTTCTGACGTTAACGTTCATGGGAACTAGCCATAGAGCACAGTAATAGAAGCCCATGAATATGAGAATATATAACAGATTTTTTCTGTTCTGGCTGTCTTTTTGAACGCTTCCTTGTTTGAATTTTTGTGGTTATATATTGTTTTCTTATGTTAGGAGAATGAGATGACAATTCCTTTCATGTAGTTCTTCATCCTCACACAAAACTAGCTTGACAGGTTAGCTAACTTAACAACAGCTAACTTGAAGGTAAAAATGGAAATGGTGGCATTCTTAGAGAAGTGTGGGTGGGGAGGAAAGCTTTGCCCTAAATAGTTGAGTTCAAAATAAGTCTTCAACAGCTCTTCTCTACAGCGAAATATGCACCTTCATAACTTTGCGTACTTCCCTGTTAAATGCTAAGCTAGAAACACGCACCACAAAACCATAGTGGTTGTCCCATATTTGTATGTTAATATCTATATGCTCCAACTAAAACGTCAAAAATGCTGAAGGGAAAGTATCAAAGTATTTACATTCATTACATTCACCGCTGCCAGAAACTGCAATTTCAAAATTGCTAAATAGAATTTAGTAAGAGAAACAAAACCAGGTACAGCCAATTCAGAAATGAGCAAGCTCTCTAACTGCCTTTTTAAAATACTAGGTCATAAACCCTCAGAAGTAAAATACAATTGCACAGATCATATCATTTAGGAAAGCTAGTTATGAGAGGTTGCAGGAAGCAAAAAAAATCTTTGTGAAAAACACTGCACAGGTAAAGGCAGTACTGCGGATACAGCCAGACTTAATTAAACACGTCAAGGGGTAAAACATTCTGAGGACAAGCTTAGTGCTAAATGCATGATTCTTGTGAGAAGCTGTGGGTGACAAAATACAGCATGGCAGCAAATTGTGACTCTGAGAGAAAAGGGACTTTACTCACTAATCATTTTGATCATTACTACTGTTATTATTTTTTATAATAAGCAGCATCTATAAAAGTGAGCAACTTTAGGCTAAGTGAGATAAGGTGCGCAGTAGACTACTGCCCCGGCATCCCTAGGAGCACATCACTGCCCAGGCTCCAAGATAGAAACGGTCCAAAACAGGTGGCCTCTAGTGCAGCGTGCTAACAGCAGTGTTGGCTTGCACTTAGGTCAGACTTTCAGGGGCAGGAAAAACTCCTGAGAAGGTTAAAGATTTATTTCAGACTGCTTATATCAGTTGGCTTTCTTAGGAAGGAACCTGCTGGAGGGTTTCTCCCAAGGTGCTTCCCTCAGAACCGATCTCTCTGGAGGCTGTAGCCCAAATTCAGGATTCACACAGAAAAGCCCCATGGATGACTGCTGAGGAGCTCTTTAGCTTCAGTTTAGTGCCAGGCATGCTGTCGCAACCACCAGCTCCCACTGCCTACTCCTGACCATCCAAAATTCAGCAATTTCAAGCATTAAACCTAAAATCTTAGTGTTACAAAATTGCTTCAGAGAGAATTGTCATCAACTCAATGGGAGCTAGTGAGGGCAGAGTCATTCTAGTTACCACACAGACTTCTCCAGGAGACTGTGGTCTGTAGAGCTAATTCATCACACAGAAAGCAAGGGGGTAATTAAGATGTCTCACATAAAGTTTGGTTCTGGCTACAATTCCCTATCTGTGTCCTGACACACCAATGGTATTATCTGTCCTCTCATTACTTACTCTTCCCAAATGCTAAAACCTCCCAGCTTTTTCTTTGCTGATAACTTCTTATTACTGGCAACTGGCCACAAGGTTAAAAATATCCAGTGGCTGTACTCCATGCTGCTTTCAGAATATGCTGCTCCTTAAAAACAATATAGTGAAACACTGTAAAATTCCTTCCTTTGTGTATTTGACATGAAGCCCAGTGGCACTTCAGGGTCAGAGGCATAGTTAGATGGCACAGGGACTATCACAGACATCCATAGAAATACTGCACTAAAACACCTAAAGATCAATTATTACACCATTTAAAATAAGTCATTTCTACTATAAAGACATTAGGTGTTCATTGATCCCTCCCATTCCTGTCTGAATCCCAGTAATGCAGTCTTCCTTGATATATTAAAAGGGATTAACAGTTCATCTAAATCACTGCAAATCTCTGTAGTCACCACTGAGATATTTGGGAATTTTTATTTGTAGGTAGAGGTTTCACTTTTCCACTGAAAAAGCCTCTTCTATATCCATTCTTTAATGCTGGGCAGTTAAGTACTGTATGCAGAGCCTACCCAACAGCAGCATAACCCCTAATAATTAATTATTGGAAGTCTATTAATTAATTAATTCACAGAATTAAATGAAGAGGCTGATGATGTGACATCACTAAGATATCCCAAAAGAGATTTTGGTCAGGTACTTTACACATAGCTCTTGGTGAAGCATAGATCTTACCAGGAAAATACCATATGATCTTATATGCTTCTCCCACAAGAGTGAAGTTCACTTTTCTAAAAAGACCATGATTGAAATAGCCAAGAACGAACACTAAAATCTCCATTCCCTGGCCAATACACTGGACATGCGAAGAGAGGAGTAATGGAGAATATAAGGAGGAACTTACTCTCTGCTAGGGAAGAAATCACTGACAAAGCACTTCTTTCCCAAATACTCAGCACTAAATAACTTTCACTGGAAAAAGAATGAAGAAACCAACCTCACAACAGAGTCAACGACAGAATATTTAGAGAGTTAAAACCACTTTGTGAACAAGGCTGTATAGAACTACTAACTTGTTTAAAGTGCAGTTGTAATCAGGGCTGCTCACCTCCTCACGGACACATAAGGGCATGAAAACAGCAGAGATGGTCTGAGGTGGAAAGTCATCTATCCCAGGTATAGGGCCAGAGTACATCCATGTTCTGGAGGCAGTGGCAAGAATTTCCTGAGGCAAGACTTTTACCTGGGGACTTAGAGAAAGGCATCACCCTGTTATTCAAAGGAATCTTTTCTCTAGTCAAACTTTTTTATTTTTTAATTTAATTTTCCTCAAAATTGCATTCTCTATCCCAATTTAAGAAAAGTAGTTTGATTTGTTTTTTTCTTGATCATTGTCAAAATATTATTTAAGTGGTTATCAAACTTTAAAATAAACTTTTACGTTGTACATTTGGAAATTGGAAAAAAAAAAAAACCTTGAATGTCAGTAATTTTTACTACTACTTTTGAGGGGTTTCAGCCAATCCTGTTGTTCAGCGAAACCACTGCAAGACACAGAAACAGGTGTAAAATACCCGTCTTCCCACCTCACCAACTTGCTGAGTATCTCTCTTCCCAAAATGGGAAAGGACTAGAGTTTATGCTAAATAGAAGTACACTGCTGCATCATCTTAAGAGCACACAGTTGAAAAAAGGCCAGTCATATAAAGCAACTTCAGTTCTTACAGTGTGTCAAGCGAACCTGAGAAAGAGAAGATAAAAATGAGCCACCGCCAATATGATGTACAGTGAATGCCTCAGGGTAGGGTAATCAGTAGTTATTGCCATGTGTTTCTGGAATGAAAAATCCCCAGAGATGGTAGGGCAGATAACAGAGGCCAGACAACTGTAAGTCATCTCATGCTAACCTATGGCCACCACCAGAAGACAGAGAATAAGGGTCCTAAGTCCAACTCTAGGATCCATATTACTGCTTCACTGTACCTCCATGCGTTACCACATTACTGCATTGTATGTATTATTGTATATACATGCACATATATTTACAATTTGCAGGTCCAGATCTGGACACAGAAATGACAACCCTTCGAAGAAGGACAAGAGGAAGAAAAACTTTCTTCCAAACACTGGAAGTCATTTATCTGAACCTTTCATTTCTTTTTTTATAAATTAGCATTTTGAGAATAAGGCACAAAATGTATCTTGATTTTGAAGGGCTTACTTCTGATGTGGCCTTTCATATGGAAATCAGACAGCATTTCTTCCCTTGAACAAGCCCCATGTTCGGTTTATACAAAAATCTAGATTTACAGGCCCCTAAGAAATGTAACCCCCCCATTCATTTCCAAACTCATTTTGAAGTACAACCCAAACTCTGGTGATTAAGTGATTGACCCGCTGCCACCTACCATCTATGCAAATACACCTAGCTTTGGCAAACCTTCATAGCCTGCTCTTCCAGGATTTCTGCATGTTGTTGAGACAGAAGTTCACTCAAAATGGTTGCTACAAATTAGCGGTGCACAGCTGGTGTTTTCTGTGGTTTTGCTAAACAAATCTGGAATTCCCAAAGTTTTTGGCTTTCCACATATTGGCAAGATAAAATACTGATTTAACAGCCCAGCTAACTGGAAACAGCCCAGAATTGCCCAAACCATTCACTTCTGTGAGAAGAATTAATAATCAGCAACACATCAGAAGAAATGAGCATCATCCGTGCCAAACTTCACAGAATTCACATTTGCCCAGCACCTAAAATTTGACAAATACCTACCCTAACATCCCAATCCAGATGAGCTTTAAACAATTGTGAGCTGAGGAGGTTGCTTCTAAAAATTCATGTTAATGCTTCAGTTGAGTAATGCAATGCACATTTCAAAATAATCCTTTTGTCTCATTGTTACAATGCACGTAAACCACAATGTAATTTTCACTCAAAGTATTTTAATTTTTTTTTTCTCCTTCTTGTCCTATGAACATTCATATCAGATATTTTCTGGCATTTGATAATTTGCAAAAGTTTAGAGTCTGGAACCGACATATGAACACATTTGGGAGAAGGACCAGGACATGGATATTCACATGGGAACAACTACAGATCCACTTCTGCCAATTAATATCTTCTGCAAACAGAATAGTAATAAGTGGCCAGAGGAACCAGTTCCATGGCACTAAGAGCAAGGCATAGGAAATAATTTAAGGAGTGGTCAGCCTAGTTTTAATTAAGATGTTGACTTTCAGTTTCCCTGGTAGTGTCAGGGGGCAGCAAGGGCTGGGGAAACGGAGCCAGGAGTTGATGGTGACCCCAGCGCAGGGCATGCCCTCACCACCTGGGCACAGTCCCACAGGGTCTGAACACATCAGAGAGACCTGAGGACTGGTAAAAGGGCCCTTCAGTAGCCCCAGACACAGAAAGTGATGAGAGAGGTCCAGGGTCCAACCAGGGGCTGGAGACAGGGCCAGAGATAAGGCTACAACATACAAACAAGGGGTTCATGCAAGAGAAGAACTACCTGCAGCACACGGCAAAGGTCCAGCCAGAGGGCAGAACAAGAGGCAGACAAACCTATAACATAGCTCAGGAAGGGACCAAGGGCCCCAGGCTGAGCTTAAATGAGGCATTAATGGGTGTGGGTGGAGGCCCCAGGTGAGGTTGCTCAGAGCCAATAAAGTCTGTTAGTGCCTTAAGGGCCTTGACAAGAGTGGATGATGTCTTGTTGTTTAAAGACCTTCCCCTGTACCAATCATCCACATGGCAGTAGATGAGCTTCATCTTATTTTAGGAATGCCTTTATAGATCATTTGGTTGCTTACATGTTACACACAGACAATAACATCAAGACCCTATAGTGATCAATAAAAGCTTTTGCCATTTGCTTCAGTGAAGTCAGGATTTCACTTAATATGTAATCAATGCACTGTTTGGAGACATAAGCCAGAGCAGAGCTTCAAAAATGAGGACCTGCACAAGCCTTTGATTTTGCAGAGCTGTGTGTGAGTTAAAACCATCAGTTCTACCGATATGAAGCTGTATTGGGTTTGCATGGCAAAGTTTGGGTAGCGGGGGGACTACAGGAGTGGCTTCTGTGAGAAGCTCCTAGAAGATTCCCCTGTGTCCATTAGAGCCAATGCCAACCGGCTCCAAGATGGACCCACTGTTGGCCAAGGCCGAGCCCATCAGTGATGGGGGTAGCACCTCTGGGATAACATATTTAAGAAGGGAGGAAAAAAACTCAAAACTGCACAACTGCAGCCAGAGAGAGGATTGAGAATATGCGAGAGCAACAACTCTGCAGACACCAAGGTCAGTGAAGAAGGAAGGGGAGGAGGTGCTCCAGGCACTGGAGCAGAGATTCCCCTGCAGCCCGTGGTGAAGACCATGGTGAGGCAGGCTGTCCCCCTGCAGCCCATGGAGGTCCATGGTGGAGCAGATATCCACCTGCAGCCCGTGGAGGACCCCACGCTGGAGCAGGTGGATGCCCGAAGGAGGCTGTGACCCCATGGGAAGCCTGCACTGGAGCAGGCTCCTGGCAGGACCTGCAGACCCATGGAGGGAGGAGCCCACACTGAAGCAGGTTTCCTGGCCAGGACTTGTGACCCTTGGGGGGGACCCACACTGGAGCAGTCTGTTCCTGAAGGATTGCACCCCATGGGAAGGACCCACGCTGGAGCAGTTGGTGAAGAACTGTAGCCTGTGGGAAGGACTCATGCTGGAGGAGTTCATGAAGGACTGTCTCCCATGGCAGGGACCCCACGCTGGAGCAGGGGAAAAACGTGAGGAGGAAGGAGCGGCAGAGGCAACGTGTGATGAACTGACTGCAACCCCCATTCCCCGTCCCCCTGTGCTGCTGTGGGGGAGGAGGTAGAGAATTCGGGAGTAACGTTGAGCCCGGGAAGAAGGGAGGGGCTTGGGGGAAGGTGTTTTAAGATTTAGGTTTTGTTTCTCACTATACGACTCTGATTTGATTGCCAATAAATTAAATTAATTTCCCCAAGCTGAGTCTGTTTTGCCTGTGACAGTAATTGGTGAGTGATCTCTCCCTGTCCTTATTTCAACTCACAAGCCTTTTGTTATATTTTTTCTCCCCCTGTCCAGCTGAGGAGGGGAGGGATAGAGCAGCTTTGGTGGGCACCTGGCATCCAGCCAGGGTCAACCCACCACAGAAGCTTATGATTAAAAACAATGTTTGTGTGCTATCATCAAAACCTACATCTTAGGGGCTACATACATTCACCTTCTGTGATGGTAGAGATCTCAGAGAACGAAATACTCACATGTAATGGCTTTGGCTTAAAGTATTAAGGTTGGATCCCTTTATTTCCAGGTGGACACATTCTCTCCATTTCCATTTTCACAGGACACACTGAATGCTGGAAGGACTGTCACTCACTGTACATTGCAAACATCCCCAGACATCATCCAGGGTAACACAAAGGCAGGTAAAACAACAATGTAGCTCTATGAGGCTTTTTTTCTGAGGGCTTTTATTTTTAAGACCGTTAGCTACAAGTGAGCTAACACACATCAGCAATCTAGTAGCTGCCCCCAGGTGACCAAGAAAGCCAGTCACAAGTACATGTAATGATCTGTCCCTGGTGGAGAACACTTTCTTGTATTTGTACACATCAGCAGCATACAGATGCCTAAAGACTCAGTGTAAACTGCACTTGATCATGTATTGTGTTGCAGAGTTAAATTGTTGTTGCTGAATTTGAAATGTTGATGTTTGACCCTGTGGAATACAAATTAATTCTAAAGC
This sequence comes from Fregata magnificens, assembly GCA_013389945.1. NCBI lineage: Eukaryota > Metazoa > Chordata > Aves > Suliformes > Fregatidae > Fregata > Fregata magnificens. The sequence goes on from WAAD01005501.1 coordinate 63,483, forward strand.
ACTGGTATGAAGGACATATTAAATGAAAAAGCTCTAGTAGGAAAAGCTAGGCACTGTGTATGCTCACATATGTTTGAGGTACCTGGAATCATTCCATGATTCTTCTTCAGTTTTCTGGTGAATTTATGAGAAACAGTACATTTTTCCTCCCCCCGCCCCATCATGGCTTCATTTGTTGTTAAATATTACTCAATTCTCTCTACAGCCCCATAGCAGTTCAAGCCACCCTTCGGTAGCCTTTCAGAAATCTCTGAAACAAACACATTCAGATCAGCTTTCTGCAGTATGAATGTTTAATCCTAGACCCATCAAATTCAGCAGCAAAATTCTAACTGCTTTCTATAGTATTGAATGGAAATAGTCTGAAGTAAATGGAAAATTTCTATTTACTCCAGCAAGGTAGGATTCTAATTCAATAGCCAACAGAGATTATTCATACAATATGAAGTTTCTCACCTTTAGGCTCACTCTTTGAAACAAAGACTGCTAGTGTTCACACAGCATTTTTAGCATCAGTTAATTAAAATCTATAACAGGGGGGAGTCCTGGGCAGGACTGGGGTAGGTGGGATGGACACCTGACAGGATCCTGATATGTCCAGCCTTAAGAAGAGAAGGCTCAGGGAGACCTTGTTGCTGTCTACAACTGCCTAATGGGAGGGTGTAGAGAAAACGGTCAGACTCTTCAGTTACACAGTGGGTGGAGGAGAGGCAATAACCACAAGCTGGAACTTAGGAAACTTCCACGAGAAAAAAATTTTACTGTCAGAGTGGTCAAACACTGGCCCAGAGAGGTTGTGGGATTGAACCAGGTTTGGGCAGGGGTTTGGACTAAAAACTTCCAGAAGTTACTTCCACCCCGGTGATTCTCTGCAGCTTCACCAGCATGAGTCCCCCACTACAGATCTAGAAACACTTTCAGACTCGTCAAATTGGGGTCATGCTCATTTGACCAGAAAAAGGAAGGCAGATGTAGAGAGAAGAAAAATGCCTGAAGTGAGAAGAGAATTTCCTCAAACCAAGAAGGAAAAATAAGAAAAACTGCAGAGTTCTTTATACATGGAAGATGGGCTTCTCACTTCACATCTCACCACCAATGAGCCACCCCTGCTACTGTCTTCAGGAAACTTACTCCAATTTATGCTGATGTAGCTAGAAATTGCATCCAGTCTAGAGAATTTTCCAAACTTTTCCATAAAACATCACCCCCACAGCATGCCACTGGCACTTTGCCTCAGCAGTGTTCAGCACTTCAGGTCTCAGTGTAAAAGCTTATGCTTGCCATAATTTTGATGTCTGTATTTGTAATTCTGCCCCAGGTAACATTTAGAAGACACTGCTACACTCAGAAAATGTTTTTTTAAGGCACTATATATGTATTTTTGCCAAGGACATTTGAAATTTTACAAGCTACTTATTCCAGAAGTGTCTGATCCTTTCATTTATTCCCTACCTGAAATCACAATCACCCCTACAGCAACCAATTGATTTCATAGATTATTCTTTCAGTTGAGGAATAAGCAGAAGGAGATGATGAAACCTGCGGAAAAAAGAAGCATCCTGGAAAACTTTTCCCCCATCTCAAGCTAAAAAACAGAACAGCATGCAAACTATACATGTAACAACTTCCAAACTTTTTTTTTTGAGAATCAAGTAGACAAATCATAGTCTTAATTCAGCAAAGTAATGAAGTATCTGGACAATCTGCAGATTGTGAATGTTGCTAAGTAGATGTGTCTGAACTGAGGCCAATGTTGAGCTACACTGTGTCCTCTCCTTGCCTGATTTTCATTGATCAAAAGACTCCTTCCTACACAGCAGATATATCAGGAGAGCTAAGTAGGCTTCATAGGTACCACCAACTGGTGCATGTCACCCACAAGTGGAAAGTTAGCGTAACTCCATGTAGCACTACCATCCCCCACAGCAGCTGAGTTAGGCCAGTCCTAACATCTCCAGAATGCCGTTTAACCCAACACCCTATGGGAATAAAGTTGGATCATAGACCCCTCTACACATCTGCATCAGGTGATGGAGGCATCTGGGGTACAGTCTCTTCCTATCTTACCTCCCTTCTCTTGCTCTCCTGCTTCCCAGAGTAAGGTATCACATTGTCTTATTAGATACAATCTTGCTCATTACACTAACTGAATCAGAAATACAAAGAACAGGTACTTCATAGTGACAACCTAACACAATGGCTCTTAATCTTATATGTGCCACAGCCACTTTCACGCAAGGTCAATTGCACCTATAATTAATTTACACAAGCCGAACCCTCAGCTGCAACCTTACACAGGCTTGCAAATGCACAGGGTGCACAAAACTGTATCGGTAATTAATTTGTCAAGCAAATGCTAGGGAAGAACAACACTGGTAATTTATACCATAGATATTCAAATGAAACATCTTGCCTGAGTAATTTAATGTCAGAAAGTAGAACAGCAGCAAAGCAGAACAAAGAATTGGAGTCTTCCACGAGCTATTTCTTTAAGGGACATTACTGTAATGTGTTATGAGCCAAATTCAGACACAGTAAAAACACATGTTCCTTCACTGAACTCATCTGGCCAGATTTTGGCATTAAAAATGGTTGTGAAATTATATATTCACATCCTATGTTACAAAGACTCTGGGATGACAGAGGATGCTAGAATTCAACCAGAAAAGATCTGTATGGAAAACACTATGTGTTATCCCAAAAGGGAAGATATAGATCAACTATTGGAAATATATGTTGCTTTCTAGTTCTTTGCAAAAAAAAAAAAAAAGGGCAAGACTGTTCACCCCACACCCTCCTTATCTTTCTCCTCGCTCTACCACCCTTAGTACTGTCAGAGGTATTGGGACCCTCATCATTTGTTACCAGCAGTCCTCTCCACAACAGAACTAGTTGGTTGTAGTTGCTGTTGTTATTACTGTTACTTTTTTTGTGTGTGAAATATAGAATTGCACTTTTAAAAAATGCTGCTTGGGTGATACTGCAGTGTTTTGCCAGGGTATCTTGGATTCAGTGGACTTTAAGCAAACCAAAAGTGGGATTCCCTGGCTTCATGACTATACAACGGGCTTCATAGTCACTGACCTGGGACACACCGTAAGATAGAATGACCTAGCCTTGGAAATGCCTGCAGTCCTGCCAGAGTACTGTGTCTGAAAGCCCTAGAAGCTCCAATTTCAACTGGGGCAGTACCTCATCTCTGCTGTGGCGAGTTTGGGAACCTTGGTGAGAATTGCAGAATTTCTGATCTTGGGTAAAAATCTATCTCAAAACCTGGTGTTCCAGAGTCCTGCCCTGCAAAAGGACTTCCTCAAGACTTCCACCAGTACCTGTCAGAGGTCTGGGCCAGCTGACTTAAAGAAACTAAAATTTCTCAGTCCAGAATCCCACATGATATTTCTTGGTTTCCATTGCCCGGCAAGCTCTCTCCTTAGCAGTCAAGCAGGAGGGGAGAAGGAGGAATTCTTCCTTGTGGCAGAAGTTAGGGAAAGCTTTTCAAACCTTGCTGACAATAGGAAAACCTTTTATAACATAAACTGTGAGATATATATCCTTAGATGTATTCAGAATAGATGATGGGACAAACTGCACCTCTACATAAAAAGCGGAAGGGTTAATTGATGGTACAAAAGAGTTGGTTCATTTTCTGTGAGTGTCACCAGTTAGGGTACTATAGTCACATGAAATAGGCCTTCTCAGCATCAAGATGATCCATTTTCCTAGCCTGTGTGTCTTAGGATGATTCAGTGTAGTAAACCAGTGTATTTCTGAATGAGTGCTAATAGAGCAAAACTCTTACTTAATTAGGAGAGCATAAATGTCATTCATAAATACTTAATAGATTCTCAGCTGTTAATGCCACTAATCTTTTTCTCCCTTTTCCTCCATGAGGCATTTTCTTCTTGATGGGTTTTGGTGGTGTTTCTTGGGTAAAAATTATGAGTGGAGGCTTGCTACTGCTGAATGTTACTGAACCTAAGCAGTCAATGACCTCTTTAGGTCTTGCCATTACTAACTATATTTCAGTGGAGGTAACAAAATCCATAAGTATGAAAAGAAAAAATCTTTCAAACATCCAAAATAAAGCTGCTCATAGAAATGGGCATTTTTTTAAACTCATACTAGTAGAGCATTACAAGATGGAGACACCAATGCATGTTGGCACTGACATTTTTGGTGAATAGTAAACTGGCCAAGATGTAGGATCAATTATTCCAAAACAACTACACAAAAAACTAGCTGTCTGTCTAGTCAAGAATGCTTGAAGGGAAGTAGGTCCTTTGGGGAAAATATGAAAGAAAAGAAGGATAATTTGGAAACAGCCTGGCCACCCTTAAAAGTTCTTTCTATTTCTTTTCAATTTAGTTGTATTCCAATGCTTAAGAGTTTTCATGTATATATAATTTTATTCTATTTCATGTAAATTAGGATTTTTCCAGTAATCAATATTAATTCTGTATCCTTTTTTGAGTTCTTGGGGATACTTTTTGGCAGCAGTGTTTTCTACAGGTTTTCTATGCTTAGTAGAAATAAACAAACTCCTGTCAGTATTAGCACTTTTACTATTGTCTCTCCTTAGTGTCTTTCTCTCTTACATAATCCCAGTCTTTCCTCATGTCTGGTTTTTCATTATACCTTGATTTCATACTCCATAATTCATCCACTAACAGCAATAATTGTTTCCATAACATCATGTCTTCCAACATGAAACTCATTGCAAGAAGGCAAAAAGCAATTATAACAGCAAACAACATCTTGTACAGTTATATAGTGATGACTCAAGACTGGACCAGCAAAACTTGTTACTAGCCTTGAAAAAACTTTTTTTAATATAGCTCTGATCGACTGTGGAATTTGCTTCCTGATTTTTGACACATATCATTTCACAATAATGCATATCACTACTAGATACTCATCCAGCTGTACTTCACTCTCTGTAATATTTATGAAATATCTCCTACTGAACAGAACATAATAAAACAAACGGAAGAAAAACAAGATGTAGAAGTAAGAAGGAATATTTTAAAAAGGCAGATAGGAAATACACTTCATATAGAGCTGAAAAGTATAGAGTCTTTGAAAAAAGTGAGAGGAGATGAGGGGAGCTCTACATACAACTTCTGCAAAAGCATGATTAGTGGATCTCCTATGCGGTAGAAATATCACTGTGCACAGACAGTCAGTCTAGGTGTACTTCAACCATATGAAAAGAGAACAAAAGAGCTATGCCTTGAGCAGTGTGGAGATACATATGTAAAAGAAAAAACAACAAACAGAAACCCCACAAGATCAGATAAAACAGAAACATCCTCTGCTGTTTTATAAACAACTGTTGGTCAGATTAGAGTTTTCAGTAAGACGGTGATGAAAATCAGATCTCTGAGAGGCTCATTAAATTTGGAACTGTTCTCCATGAGGTAAAAGAATGAATTGTGGCTATGATGACAGGCGTGTTTGTTCACCTAAGCCAGGCATGACCATGGTCGGTTTCTGTTAAGATGTAATTTTGAAACAAATATAAATGAGAGATTCAGAAAGCATAAAACTTATATGTGAAGTAGGCAATATGAGATATAAAACCCAGTGTTTCAGATTTTCCCCATAGAATATTGATTGACAGTAGGTCACCTTGTTCTGCCAAAGGATAAGTAAAACTGTAAATATGGACCCAGAAGGCAAGGCAAGGCCAGCTCCAGGCTGTTATTCTGCATTTGTGCAGATTTATAATAAATGAATGTGTATTCCTGACTCAGTTTCAACTTTACTAATTTAGCAGTAGCTTCTAATAATATCAGAGGAACTGCTCAGTGGGATGAAACTAACATTGTAACAGTGTTTAATTGGTACAAACTAATCCAGTCACCTAGTGTGACAGTCAATGTAACCAATCTAAAAAATATAGGACGGGTAAGAGGTAATCATAACTAAACGAGCCAGAGTATTATACTATAACCATAAAATAGTAGACATATCTCTTTATTAAAATATCATTAAACTTTTTGGCCTCTGTGTGGTGCAGGATTAGTCATCAAAAGACTGAACAGAAGTCATATTCCCACCAAGTGAATATATGGGTAGCTTTAAAGGAGAAAAAAATACTAGAAGTAGACTAGCTTCCACAACACCAGTTTTGCAATTGGAGAGGACTGAGAGCCAACATATCTGCCTTTGAAACCCCACCTTTTTCATTCATCTCCTGGGAATTCATGAACAAGTCACCTCTTCTCTTGCCTCGATTTCCTTGTGAGTAAACTGGAACTGATGCATGTGTGATGAGAATGTGACAATCCTGATGTGATTACCAGTTGAAAAGCATTTCAAAATCTCATATGGGAAAGTTACAGAACTGCTGCAGTTATAGGCCTTCCCAGGTTTCTATTCACAGGTGTATGAGGGGGAGGACCAACCTGTTATTTGTTCAATGAAAATTGTATTTACTTACAACTTGGATTAATTCTTTCCCTTCTCAAGAGAGAAAGTTTGAGTCAGTAGCTGTTGGGAAGCTTGAAAATCATATTAGTGGCCATACAAACCTGCTACGTGTCCATTACACTATCACCCAATTAGAAATGCAGTACAGGGACTGCCACATTACCAGTTGCTTCAAATTACCAATGCTTCAAAACCAAGGACAAATAGCGTATTACAATTCAGTAAGGAAAGAGACCATTTGTAAAGCATAGTAATCATACCCCGAACTCCACACAGTAATTGTTTGATGGTTTTCAGCTGTAAAAATATGCTAAGAGGATCAATAAACAAAGAGAAAAAAGACTTTGAAACAATGATGAATACAGACAAAATAGCTCAGTGAAGCAGAGAGATTTCCAAATGGCAGCCAAACATGAGCTAGGAAGCATTGCAGTATCTTTTCTGAACACAAAGAAATAACCAAGCACCCAGCAACAGACCTTAAAGCTGTACTTACACTGGGAGAGAAACTCAGTATTAGTTAGAGGCAAGGATTTTGTGGTTGAAGCAGGCAAATCCATACCATCTCATCTCATTTACAGTCACTGTATACTTTTTTTTTGACACTTTGGCCAAAAGTGTTGACTGTCCTGCTACACTTTTTAAAAAGACTGTGGTCTGTGATGGAGGCCATCTTTTCTGGCTGTTGTACTTCATTATTTGTCTGGATAACTTCATTTCATACCTTTTGCTAAGATCTGCGAAAAACAGGATCCATCATTATTTTGGCTGAGTTTTCCGGAGTAATTCTGTCCCTACTTGGAGATTAACAATAAAAACTCCCTCGGCTTTCTCTGGGTTCTCCTCAAACATTGCCTGAAAATACTAAAAATGCTATGCATCCATTCTCTCTGCCCTCAAGTTATCAACCAATACTGCTGACCAGATATATCCACACAGAAGACATGATATGAGAGCTTCTATTCCAAGGCTGAGAAAGACGAAGGCACAATGTCTGTTGTGGTTCAGTGCAGTGGTTGAAAATTGGTTAGCTTCATCTCATGCGGAAACCTGCCCTGTTGAGTCTGTCAGCTGTGAAACTGAAGGCAAGAACCAGAAATGTCATTGCAGTAGCTTGCAAAACACAGAGCATGCCAAGAGGAGGAGGATGGAAGAAGAGAGGACGGGCTTTTAAATTTTTTTTTTTTTCACCAGAAAATCAGAGACTGGCCATGGAATGCCATGGAGTTGTACTAAAGTAACCTCCTGATCCTCACATTCTCCTCAGACCACACTGGCTTGCAGAGTTACTGTACAGGCAGCTACATCTTTTGGAGTATGTAATGGAAAGTCAGCAACACAATAGCTGCGGAGGTGGGTTATTTTGTATTAAGTGGATTTCAAAAGAGGGATGGTTCAAGGAACAACAACTTGGATGCTTTCTTAGTGTTGTGTTAGTTTAGTTACAGAAACATAGGTTTGTTACTTCCAGTCACAAATCAGAGCTGATGTGAAAAGTGCATAGGTCTTGGTGTTGATAAAAGGTGATACAAGTGTCTAGCAGACAACCACTGATGTTGTTTTGCTTACCTTCTGGAAACTGCACCTTTCTTTTTGATAGAACATACATCTTGTCTGAAAAGCAATCACAGGTGGAGCTGGTGCTTTGAGATGTGCATTGTACTAACACAAAATAGGCTACAAGAAGCTGAAAATGACTACAGAGCTGCTGTGAACAAGATCAGATTGTTGGATGGGTCCCATTTGACACGGGGAAAAGGGGTCACATACTGAGTAGAATCACAAAGGTTTCAATTGTGAGGCCTTCAGAAAGGGTCAGCATTTCAGAGATATTTGTTCCTTCTCCTTCTTGCTTTTTTTTGTGAAAAGAAGGAGGGTTGAGTAGCTGGTCATGTGGAAGGCTGCTCTTATTGCAGAACAGCCTACAACAGCAATTTCTACGGTGCTAGGACCTGTCACAGATACTCTGCCATGGTCAGGAAGGACTCTATCCTTGAAAAGAAAAGAAATAAGTTAGTGAAGACACACTTGCTCAATTACAGGACCACCATAAAGCAGTTTTTAAAATATTATTGACACATGGGTTTTTCAATCTGGCACGCAGCAGAAGATCAAAATAGGTCATCGTATTAATCGTCTTCTATCCAACTACTGCACTGTGCTGGTTTTGGTTGGGATAGAGTTAATTTTCTTCATAGAAGCTAGTATGAGGCTGTTTTGGATTTGTGCTGAAAACAGTGTTGATAATACAGGGATGTTTTAGTTACTGCTGAGCAGTACTTGCACAGAGTCAAGGCCTTTTCTGCTTCTCACACCACTCCACCAGCGAGTAGGCTGGGGGTGGACAAGAAGCTGGGAGGGGACACAGCTGGGACAGCTGACCCCAACTGACCAAAGGGATATTCCACACCATATGACGTCATGCTCGGCTTATAAAGCTGGGGGAGGAAGAAGGAAGGGGGGACGTTCAGAGTGATGGTGTTTGTCTTCCCGAGTAACCATTACGTGTGATGGAGCCCTGCTTTCCTGGAGATGGCTGAACACCTGCCTGTCGATGGGAAGTAGTGAGTGAATTCCTTGTTTTGCTTTGCTTGTGCGCGTGGCTTTTGCTTTACCTGTCAAACTGTCTTTATCTCAACCCATGAGTTTTCTCACTTTTACCCTTCCGATTCTCTCTCCCAGTCCCACCAGGGGGGAGTGAGCGAGCAGCTGTGTGGTGCTTAGTTGCTGGCTGGGGTTAAACCACGACATGCACTAGCTACTAGAAAATGTGCTTCTTCATCGTGTGCCCCCTCATTCTTTCTCTCATACCAGTCATTTCTGTTTCCTTCACTGTAACACAATCAACATGCTGCAGCTCCATGTGAGAATGAAACTTATCATCATATATTCAATTAAATCATCACTGTTACGTATAATACTGCAAGTATGCACTTCTGCTGTCCTTTTCAAGTTTAAGTTAGACATACTTTTTTATGCTGGCAAGCTCAAAGGAAGAATGCCTCTTACGGTAGCCCTTATAATTTATATGCAGCACAAATTATGGACAAAACTGAAACCTCAATGTATGCCTCTAAAAATTATGACAAGAAGAAGACTGCTTGGATTAAATATTAGTACACTACATAATTTAGCCAAATTACTTAAATCACTGAGGTCCACATGTAATCTTTTATAATCTAGTACAGAATATTTCATATAATTGAAACACTGACAGGAAATCTATGCTTGCTTGCTTTTCTTCTCATTATTTAAATGTTCACCTTGAGAAATAATTCTAAAAACATGAACAGTTTGTCGACTGTACAATATTCTTCTTGTAATATTGCAAAGTGGTGACAACTACATGTAGTTTAATGCTGAAGAGCATAAAAGACTGAAAGGGGAAAGTCAGACGAACCAGACACTAGATCTTTTTGTTAATAGGTTGCTTTTGCTTGCTCTTTAGGACAGGAAATACACCTACTTTCATATTTGTATGTGCCCAGCAAAGATATTCTAGGCCTAAATGTACCTCTAAGGCACTACAGCAGAAAACATATGTTTTTCAGAACTTGAAAATTAACTCACTGAATTATGCATTGGCTAATTAACTTGTGATTCTTACAAAAGACACAAGATGAATATTAATTTTTGTATTGCACAAGGTAATCATTAGAAAGAGAGAAGATCCATCTTTGATGGATCACAGCCTCACTTTCACTGGAGTTCAAGAAGAGCATAGATCTGAGCTGGCTCTGTTTACCCAGCAAAAGAACATTAAAGGCAGTCTCATGTTCCCTGAGTGACAAACCCGGCAGAAAGAAACATGTTTTACAGATCAGAGAAGTCAGAGTTTGAAGCAAGCAAGCATCAGATGTTTCTATACATCACAGCAAAACAATTTATAATTTCTTGCAAGGCAGGTCACTGGGACTTTCGGAGACCAGTAGTTTGAATGCATGTGTCTGTGTGGCCATGCACAAGCATGTGTATATAGATATTACCGCTGAGTCACAGATGTGATTAGAAACAAACACTAAGACAGAGGCACAGTATGACAAATGCACCATTTGCCTACAGCAAATATTTTTCTTCCTCCATTCCATCCTGTATTAGTTTTCCAAAAAAGGTCCTCAGTTTTTTTCCAGGCAAGATTGCTGTCACAGACAACATACCAGCCAAAACCAGTACAGATACGCCTCAGAAAAGAAACATCTTTACTACCAGCTGTAAATAGAAAACACTTTCAGACTAGTTTTGCCAGATGCATCTAACATTACTTTAAAATTAGAGAAAAAAAAGTAGCAGAGATCAGACAAACTGTAAGAGGGAACAGTTGATTTATGAGTTTCACTCTCATCTAGCTTTTGTTAATGATTCCTTGACTAATATAAAGAGGAAATCTCAAGCACTGCACAAACTACCTCTGTACAGCAGTTTTACAGCATTCAAATCTCACATGCTCAGTTTGGCCCTCCAACCCTACTTTATAGCTGTCTGCACATATAAATGGATAGTTTATAGGTATCCATACTTCAAGGGCTCTGATTTTTTACCATTTAACTGGAGTTCTTCCTATGAAAATGGAGTTATGGAAACCTGGTACTTTGTTAAACAGCTGTTATGATTTCCATTTCGTTGAGCCATTCTATCCAATATGCACTCTTAGCCATTCATGTGGCCAGACTGTTATGAAGACCAAGTGTTTGAAAGGACCTTTCCTTTGCTTAAATCCTTGCCTATTGTAATAGCCATTTCTTTNTATTTATTAGCAAAAAAGGGTCCCAGACCAAAACGTCATCCTTTAATCAGCAGCAATCAACACAAAGGGTGAAAGTTTATCCAAATACCTGACTATGTGAAGAAACAAACCAGCATGAGCTTCTGGCACCAAGAGTGCTAAGAAAGCATGCCTTCCAGCTGCATGTTAGGTCTACTTCTTCCCACAGCAAAGTGTGTGATCCTAAGTGAGGAGCTGTTGTCCCTTCCCTCTGAAATACTCCCAGAGCTCCCAAGTCTCTGAGATATGCATCTTGCAGCTCTTTGCCACAGGAAAATCTCAGTCTGTGGCTCATAGGGACTGAAAGTTTGGCCATCTCCACTCTTACGGAACACAAGCCTCTAAGTGTTGCTTTCCAGGCAGTACTATTGGAAAGAAGCCAAAGGTTGAACTGCTTCTCAGCCTGAAGTCTGTGCACTTGAAATCCAAAGGGTTTTCCCCTTTTCTGAGAAGGCAAGGATAAGGATGTATAGGCGGCAGATTTTGATTATCTGTGTGTAAGTGGTAAAAGGCATTGCAGATATGAACTCCACTACCTGCACACTAGTGTCTGTCCTTGAAATAGGTGTCACTAGGGGAGGTGGAGGAATGTTTATGCATAAAGGCCATAGAGACAAAGAACACTTTCAGGACCATGTACCCACACATCTGTTGATTCACACATGACTCTTCAACTGGGAAGAAA